>CM059195.1:30190507-30790507 GCA_030323885.1 Branchipolynoe longqiensis | reverse complement strand
TTCATCAAGTATTCACCACTAAAGTAGCGGGCTATGATACTGATATATAATAAGTGTTTGAACCATGTATTAAAATTGCATAGTCCGATGGTTTAGTATTTGTGTATTTTTTCTGAGATAAATATGTTAGATCGATCACTAGTATCTACTTTGCATTAGTTCAAAGTTACTTTTATTTTAAATCATAAACTTTTGAGATATTTTGAATGCAAACATGGAAGATTAGTTTTGGCAAGCTTGCCAAAACTCTGACACCATAGACTTCTGAGGTAACAGGTTCTGTTAAATTGGCTGAGTATTGCCTTCTATGCAGAAACAAATGCTTAATAAGTGCATCAGTATCTAAGTTAGATATGCAAAATCAAATCTAGATAATTGGTTTGGTTTTGAAAATTTGATATTTAATCGGACTATGCAGCCTTAAGTAATTTATATTGAAAATCCATTTTGTTATTTCTATAACCCAGCCTTGCGAGACTTTTAATAATCGATTGTTTTGAAGCCCTGGTACAGAGAGAGAGTGGTGTGGGGGTAACGATGGGGGGGTGGGGGGGGGGAGTGTGCAAGGAGGGGGGGGGCTCCTAAATCTTGTTGGATGGTATGGTTGGGAGACTCCAGATGCCATGGAATTCAGAATCTTGTGACAGTGTGCACTCATGGTGACTTTATAGTACTGCCCCAATGGGAAATCAGGCCACTGCCACATTACCTTGACACCAAGCTAACCAGTCCTTGTCGTATCCTATTGATTGAAGATTTATACTGCCTATCATGGATAAGTCTGAATAGTCTTGTTTTCACCATTAGACAGTTTGTCGATAGAAAGCCCGAGCCTACACTTTTACCGACACAAGGGATTTTTAACCTCCCACACCACATAGACATGATATGAGAGCAACCGGCCTTTGATGACGCTGTAAGTTATACACAGCGGTGGAAATCCAAAGTAGCAGAGGTGGGGGGCACGGGGAATCGAACCACCGACCTTCAGATTAGGAGTCCGACCTAGAAAAAAGTCAGACACTCTAACCACTCTGCCACAGAGAACACCATCTATTAATGCCGAGTACCAGGCCATGAAGCGACAAGTATCAATTTGATAAATCATTGGTTTGACTCAACCAGGAACTGAACTCCCGATCTATATATATACCTGGGAAACTGGTTAGAAAAGTAAAGGTTAATCAGGGTAAATGGAGCACATTAAAGCTCCATAGTCCGATGAAACATCTATTTCTCAAAACAAAAAATAATATTTAGATTTGATTCTACATATTTGACTAAAGCCGTGTTCACACGGGCAAAATGTGAAGCGAATTAGACAAATCGAATCATATGATGCGATTTAGTTTGAAAGTGTTTCGCGTTCACACAGGCAGTGCTTTGAATCGGTTTAAGGCGGAAGTGGATATCTGCGCATGAGCAAGTCCAGACTAACCAGCGCCATTTTGGGTTCGACGACGCCGGCACCAGAGAGTGTGGGTTCGACCTAGATATGTAATGACTGAATCGTATTGGTTTGGAACGGTCAAAACTTCTGCTGGGCAGTGAAACCCTAAAAATAAATGATGAAAAAAATATCTGTGCATAGATAGCGGTTTCATTAATTAAATTATATAATATGCGCTTTTGATCGACCGGAAAGTCAACAAACTAAGGTCTCGACTGCGCATGCGTGTGACGTCCTTAATCCGCCTCATATAATTCAGTTGCGTTCACACAGGCGAGATGGGCCGACCTAAGCTAGTTCGCTTCATATAAACTACCTCGCTAGGTGGTTTATATAAAGCGCATCATATGAATCGATTCAGCCCTAATCCGCCTCACATCGCGTTCACACGGCAAAATGTGAGGCGAACTAGGCAAGGCGCTTCATATGAAGCGGATTAAATCACCCGTGTGAACACGGCTTTAGACACTGTTTGATGCTTCGTGGAATGGAATATTAAGTCATGTTAGTGGAGCCTGTAACTTACTGCTGAAGCTGCAGTCACACCTACCCGGACAAGCCTCGGATTTTGAGCCGGACCACCCCCGGACCAGTCGCCCAGACTGTCCTGGACAGCCCCGGATAAAATCGCTATTTTCATTGTTTTTTGCCTCGCGGTCACACATACCCGGCCAGTGCGATCCGAGGGTGGTCCAAGTAGTCCAGGGGTGAACCGAGGCCTGTCCGGGCTGTCCGGGGGTGGTCCGGGGGTGGTCCGGGGTTGTCCGGGGCTGTTTCACTACTACTACTACTACTACTACCATGCCGGATTGAGCCCGGATGCCCCAGACCACCCCAGATGTTTTAAACATTTTAAAACATCCGGGGTCGGACCCCAGACCAGACATGGATCATGCCGGATCATGCCGGATCACCACGGACGAGCCACGGATCACCCCGGATCGCCACGGACCACCCCGGATGATGGTCCGGGGCTCGTCCGGCCTTTGACTCTATTTTGCGTATTTATTTTCACTTCAAATATCTCCAAAGTTAAACCATTTATACTAAAAGTTACATCACAGCTGTACGTATATATACATAAATATATGCATATGTAATATGTATACACACATATGTACATGTATATTTATATGCATACCCATGTATTTGTATATGTATTTTTATATGTATATCCGTAAAACCTCTCTATTGACCAATTTCATATGACGTCAGCACATGTATTTAGGTCAGTCCGCGCACTGCTTGGCTGCAGGACAACATCCAGTCATACTGCAAGCTCAATGGCTATGAGCAATCTTCATAGAGAAAAGGAGAAATATCTCTAAAACCACACTACCTAGCCACAAACCGATTGGAACAGATATAGGAAACATATTCAAAGAAGAGATTATATTAAATTTATAAGGTTAGGGCTCTTGCATTTCTATTAATTTTGAATTAAGTCGGTATGTATGGAGCAGTGTTAGGGAAACACTGCTAGTTTAAGGTCAGATATTCTAACACCACCCCATAGCAGGTTTACGGGCAGTGTTAGGTACCGATTAGCCCCAAATCTATTCAATGCTATCATATTTAACAGAATTACATACTCTAAAAGTGAAATTTTATCAAATTAACCACAAAATCGAACCGATATTAACACTGCAGCTACATAGGCGGTGATATTAATATTGTCGAATCGACGAATTTAAACTAAGCAAATCGCCGCCACCGCCCGCTGCAGCCGATATTAGAGCCAAATCTATTCAATGCTATCATATTTAACAGAATGACATACGCAATAAGTGAAATTTCATCAAATTAACCCTAAAATCGAAGCAATATTAATGCCGCAGCTACATCGGCGGCGATATCCATGCTGTCGAATATAAATAAAACAAATCGCCGCTGCCGCCACCATCGCCAAATCGCCGGCGATATATTAGAGCCAAATCTATTCAATGCTATCATATTTAACAGAATTACATACTCAATAAGTGAAATTTCATCAAATTAACCCTAAAATCGAAGCGATATTAACGCCGCAGCTACATCGGGGGCGATATCTATACTGTCAAAAATAAACAAAACAAATCGCCGCTGCCACCCCCGCCGCCGAATAGGCGGCGATATTGTCTAATAGCGGTGATCGGGAACAATACAACATTTAGAAACAAGCCACTTGGAAGACAGAGAGAAAACATATTCAAAGAACAGATTATATTAAATCTATAAGGTTAGGCATTCTGCATTTCTGTTCATTTTGAATAAAACTGATGTTTTGCACTGCGCATATCGGCAAACTCAATGGCAGTGTGCCTTCGTTCTGCAGCCAAGCTGCGCACGCATACGCGATGTTAGTAAACATTGAAATAGGTCTATACCAGCCCCTCCACAGATCGACCACTGTTAACGGGGTTGTACTGTAGTACGTTTACCTCTAGTCTCGACGGACATTATATTCAGGCACCTCAGTGAAACACACCTTCAATAACTGTTATTCTTGTTTACATCATACTTATAACTATCTTGCTTGTAATTTATTACCTGCATAGCCTCATGTCCATAATGATTCGCTGTATGTGCCCACAACTGTCCACATACAACCACATCCACGGCCGATGGCTCTGGAAATGAAGCTGTGTAATTCCCACTTTTTTTTTTTTTTTTTTGGTCTAATAGTTGTTTAAGCAGGGGAAATTTCACTCATAGACGACTGATCTTCCTCATTCCACTGCTGGTCGACAGAAAGCCCGAGCCTACACTTTTACCGACCCAAGGGATTTTTAACCTCCCACACCACATAGACATGGTATGAGAGCAACCGGCCTTTGATGACGCTGTAAGTTATACACAGCGGTGGAAATCCAAATTGGCAGAGCTGGGGGCACGGGGAATCGAACCCCTGCTCTCATTCTCTTTTGCCCATGCGCAATGATCGTAATTGTCAGAAACTCAAAACTATTAGCCTTTGCAACTTTACTTTAAACCACCCCACTACCGGAAACTAAGGCCACATTTCTTTTTAAAGGGCCGTAATCGATTAACACGACCCGGACGAGTCGGGTCACCCAAGTCGTCAGAATTTAAAATCGAACATTGCGAGTAGAGTCGAGAAATACACGTGCCATGTGCAAAATGATCCGACCAAGTAACCCACCTCCTAGCTGGGGTTGGCTATGAGCGATGACGTCACATTTCCGCTGGTACCGTCCTGCAGGATAACAGCTACCAGTACCAGTCATACATGTTTTTTTAGAAAGAATATCTTAGATTAATGAAATGGAAATATAGCTAAACTAGGCCATAATAAAATACTTTAAATCCTATTTTGCTGTAGTTTTATCGGTTATTTAAAAAAAAATCTTTTTTTCCACCCGAGCACGGAGAAGCGTATTTGATTATTCGACCCGAGTCTGTAGGATGTGCGCATGCGCCAAAAAGTGGCTCGGGTGACCTGAGTTGATTAATCGATTACGCCCATGGTGATCGTTCGTGCCCGTGCCTGAAAAATCGCCCGCCCCTGATTACATTTTCTTGGTTTAAATTTTGTTAAAAACTAACACTATGTAAAATTTCCCGATATAATGGCATGAGGATCTATGTGAAATTGCGCATGTTGGCGGAGGCTAACATGTCTAATTTGCTAACGAGGCAACTGTCTGACCTCCTTTCCTCGTTTCTGGTTTCTACTTTTCTACCTCACTTCTTTTCCGCCTCCAACCGTTTCACTTCGCTTCCCCACCCTCCCACCCTCTGTTTCTGGGGGTGAGCGCTGACATTTTCTGCCTGCCTTCGATAATGATGACGATGCTCCTGTTCAAGCGAATACGTTCATGTATGATCCTGTGCTGATACTGCTGTGTTAGGGTCCGAGTCACCCGCTTGCTAGCCTGCATGCCAGGCCCTGCTATGTGTTTCATTAAACTCTACAAAGGTTCTTGACTCTGTTGCTTCTCTTACTGTTCATATCGCTCATTTCTCTGTGCCGAGTGAAGCGAATTACTATAATAAATTGCAAACTGTCTATATAATGATAAATGGTAATATATAAAAACCAAAGGCATATGAGGGATATGTGGAGTTGGTAACCTATTACTCATTAGGTATAGAAATTGTATAGTAAATAGTCTTTGGAGGAGTGTCACTTCCTAGAAATAGTCTTTGGAAGAGTCACCTCACATACCCCCTCCCCCCATGGTGTTATTTATGGATCATTGGCCACCACAAGGCACTGTAGCCAGCATAACAAGGCCTTGGATACAACAGATTGAACTCTGATTGGTGGATTGAACTATGTGACCACTGCCATCTTGGATTCTAGAAAACCTATATAAAGTAATAAATAAAGGAGTCTCACTCTCCTACTTTCATTCTTCACCTACTTTCCTTCATTACCTGTATTGATTTCCCTTAGCTTGTCCACACCACCCACACCACCAGCCGGCGACTTTACTAGGTAGCGACAAGTATAAATATTTAAGTCATTGGTTTGACTCGGTCGGGGTTCGAACCCAGGAGTTTGAATCACATGACCTACCAGAATGGGAGGCGGATGTTCAACTCATTCAGCGATCGCATCCGGTTACGTATTACATCTAAATCATATGCCAGAATTTAAAAAAAATTTAAACCGGCTGCCCAACCATGATTTGTGTGATCAAAAAGGACAATCACCAACTTAAAAAAAAAATTGGTCCCGTGGTGTTTTTGTCCCTCGACAAGCACAGAAAGGTCACAGAACAATTATATAGGGTGACTGGGTATGTTAATACACCTCACAGGTTCTGTGTACTTCTAACCTACAGTCTGACATAGCCGGTAGACCGTGACATAAATGTGGTAATAGAGGGATATGTTAAGTTTGTTTGTTGTTGTTTTACGTCCTAGCAACATCTAAGGTCATATCAGGACGGGGGGATATGTTAATGTTACGAGCAAACTTCACACACTATTACTGAGGATTTGAAATTCAAAGCTTCAAAAATGAATATTTAGACTAATCTAATGACGTTGATAAATTGCCTGGGTAGTCGCAATACGAAAAACATGTCAGACTGCATTAGTAGTAATACCCCTGTCACACTACGATGTTTCTCTCCAACGCACGTCGACGTGTGTCACTTTTTGGCGAAACGTCGGGAAACGTCGAGAAACATTAGGAGGACGTTATGAGGACGTCGGTACACGTCGGTACACTATCCTGGACGCTGACAGTCGCCGGAGGACGTCGGCAAGCGTAGCAGGTCGCTATATGTTTTTAGCATGTCAAAAAAAAACAACGACCCACAACGCGCATCAATGCACGGGTTCCAATGTTATGGTGACGTCAGAAGGACGTCGACAGGGCTGGAATAACGTTATGCGAATGCTAGGCAGTCGCCACGCACGCATGAGGGTCGTCTCCACACTTTGCGCCAAATGGTTGCTTTGTTGTTTTACGTCCTACCAACATCTAAGGTCATATGAGCACGTCACGCCAAACTTTTTTTTTTCCTCACTCGTCGACTAACGTTGGCCACGCGCGAATAACGCGCTGCGCTGACGCCGATCTTTTTCCCCAAACCGCTGAAAAGTTGGACGTGTCTCGATGCGTAGAAGATATTTTGCGTGCTGACGGCGCGCCGGCGAGAAGCATCATAGTGTGACAGGGCCATAAGCGCCATGTCGCTTATGTGTGTTGACATGCCATTGGATAAAGTCGTTGCCAGCTAAATTACATGTATCAACCAGGCCAGTGGGCAAAGGGGTAGAAGCCCCAAGGCGTGGTTTGATGAGTGGGGGTGGAGCAGCCATTCAGACTACGTAAAATGAAATTTACACCTTTTCCAAACTGTCAAGGCTTTGTACAAATCATGTGGTGGTGATAGTTGTACTAAAGATTGAGTTGTGCTTATAATGCTACTTCATGTAGCTTTTGGTTCTAGATATTTGGTGTTTTTATTGAAGATTGAAGATGTATACTGCCTATCATGGATAAGTCTGAATAGACTTGTTTTCACCATTAGACAGTTTGTCGATAGAAAGCCCGAGCCTACACTTTTACCGACCCAAGGGATTTTTAACCTCCCACACCACATAGATATGGTATGAGAGCAACCGGCCTTTGATGACGCTGTAAGTTATACACAGCAGTGGAAATCCAAATTGGCAGAGTTGGGGGCACATGGAATCGAACCATCGACCTTCAGATTAGGAATCCACTAGGGTGAGAGAACACCACACTTCCGGTTTGAGAGGAAGTGCTCAACGGTGTCGTTGGGGGGGGGGTGATTCAAACAAAGTGAACATCATGCTTAAACTGGGAGTTGAACCTATATTTCTGCCCAACCTGGGCGAACAACCTAACCACTGCCTATATTGGCTATCTGGTACAATCCCCCTATCCACACCTACCTGTCTATGTGATTCCTTGCCTGAGAGAGATCGGTGCAGACTACTAGTAGCACTACACAATTAGTATCTGGAAGAGTAAGTCTTTTCAATCCAAGCAACTCGCTTAATGCTTACGATTACAGAAAGTCGGCAGATTCACCAACCATACCGCACTGTACAGGATCCTGGTCATGACACCAGTGTCATGGGGGTGTTCCAAGCAAATAAGGGGATCATCCTGCATAAAGCGGAACTCGAACCCACACTTCTGCCATAGGCTAGTGTGCCTATCTAGGTTCCCTGATACAATACACCTACCCCACACCTTATGGTGCTGTCACATTATGATGCATCGCGCAAACGTACGTTGACGTATGTGATTTTTGTTGCCGCTACATTGGGATATGTCATTATGCGTTACGCGTGTGTTAGGCGCTAGTTGGTATACATCAATGTACGTCGACGTTCGTCGAGATACGGCGTCGCACGTCAGGGGGTCAGAAAAGTTGTGTAAATGCGCAAAACTTTCGACGCACGACAACGTTCGACAACGTGTGGATTTTACGTCCGCCGTACATTATGTAAGCGTTAGGCGTACGCCAATGGATGTTAGACATACGTTAGTCAAACGTTGTTCACTACATTGCACTATGTTGACGTACTTTAAAGGCAGTGGGAACGTACAGTCCACGTACTGACAACATATGGATAACGTATGCCTAACGTAAGTCTAATGTACGTTTAGCATTTCTCCAGCGTGTCTTGATGTATGTAATGTATGACGCGTAGTTCTGGTGATTGAATTACGTATATAGCATTCACCGGCGTTCTGTGAATGCACCGTGAGCGTAATTCAAGCATTTTTCGCCAGGAGGTATGTTAGCCATACATTGGTCATACGTTGGCCATACGCTGTGTATGCAGTATGTATACGTCCAAATTTGCCCCCCACGCCGAAAAGTTTGATGCCTCTTGACGTAAAAAAGTGATTTTACGCGTTGGTGGCGCACTGGCAAGATGCATCGTAATGTGACAGGGCCATAACTTGCATCAAATATATAGAACTAACACGACTACAGAATTTGTACAAAGCCTTCAAAGTTTTGAAAAGCCATCAATTTCATTTGACATAATCTAGATTATTGAACGCATAAACATTGCTGAAAGTAGCCTTTAATTTAATTTTGGTCCATACATATTTTGGATTGAGTAGAGCCGCTGTTTCACTTCCACTTGTCAAACCACATCTTGGCACTGCTACTCCTTTGCCCAATTAATGGCTGCCAACCATGGGCGCAGTCACTGCTTGCTGTGTTCTTGCACAAAAAGCAAAAGACAGGCTAGAAAAGATGGTAGATATTACAAATACGGAAACTAGCCATACTAAGTACTAAGGAATTCGAAATGGCTATCACCATAGGGCGCAGTCCGTCTGGGTATGTGTACTGGCACACACCAAAGCAGAACCGGGCAGGCCAAGGTCATGCATCCGATTCACCCTGAAATACAAAATGGCTAACCATACAACACAACCATCCCACCCAGTCGCAGTCCTGAAGGGTCCAGGTGTGTTCTGGCCCACTGGTGTACTATCTAAGGACAGGGCATGGGTGAAAGGATGCTGTAACAAACCACAATGGGATGGGATCCTCTCCCGCAGGCCTGTATGTCATCTGCGTAGATGTACATAGTAGGCTAAGTTATCATATACAGGTTAGGAAAAAACTTTGAAAATTAAAAAAAACTAATATAGAAACTACTAACACCCAAAACCGCAAAAGGTTGGCCCGAGAAAGATCAGGTAAACACTCCTGAGTGCGGGACCAGACCAATCCAGTATCACAGCTGTCCAGCATTGAAAACAAGCACCCTCACGGGAGCTTACACATTATGGGCAGAATAACAAACTTGTCACAAAAAAAAACCTGGCTGATACATTTAATTTAGCTGGCAAAGACTTTCTCGAAAGGGCATATCAACATACATAAGAGGCATGGCAGTGGAAGCCACTATCTACACAATTCTGATACTGAGAATATTTGGTGTTTTCCAGCCAGTTGTGAAAAACTGCCTAGATCTGGAAATTGCTGGAAGTCTTTGCATTTCAACAGGTCTTCCCTGGACAGCAATTACGATTCGTGCAATTTCACATCAGGCGCGGTGGCCTAATCGGTGGAGCGCGGGCCTCGCATGCGGAAAGTCGGAAGTTTGGTCTTTGGTCGAGTCAAACCAATGACTTTAAAATTGATACTTGTCACTTCCTAGCCTGGCGCTCGGCATTAATAGGATAGGACAAGGACCAATTAGCTCAGCATCAGAATAATGTGACTGAGTGGGATTTCAGGTCATGGTGCCAGCGGCCTGATTTCCCAGTAGGGCAGCACTATAAAGTTGTCATGACTGTGCACTGTCACAAGTCCTGATATGATATTAGATGTTGCCAGGACGTGAAACAACAGCAAAACATGCTATTTCACTGTTTGCATACCACACCTATCTGACAATCCACACTGTGTTGTGCCTGGGCTGTAATTCTAGTGGTCCTTCTGTTGATTCCCGAAGGGAAAGAGACAGGCGGGGTGGCGGCAAAGTTCTTTAAAGCTGCACAGTCCGATGAAACATCAAATTTTCAAAACCAAAAAATTATCTAGATTTGATTCTACAGATCTAACTTAGGTACTGATGCACTTATTAAGCACTTGTCGCCATGTAGAAGGGAATACCGAGCCAATTTAATAGAACCTGTTACTGCAGAAGCCTATGGTGTCAGATAATTTGACATATCTACAATTCAAATATCTAAAAAGTTAGCCATTTAAAATAAAAGTTACTTAAAACAAAAGTAAGGTAGATCATAACAATCAATTCAATACAATTATCTCAATAAAATAAGAGAAACTCAAAACCATCAGACTATGCAACTTTAATGAGGTGAAGAGAGTCTTCAAGGCGTGGAAGGTCCAGGATGCTACAAGGTAGATAGAAGGTAATGATTTAAAGTTAGGCTTCATGAAAGATTACTCAAATTCAGACGGGTGGGTGGGTGGAAAAGTATGTTGCTTGCCCGGCTGCTGGAGGGAAAGTGCAGCTGTTGATACCCTCCGAGTGGGGAGTTCTGGGAAGAGGCGGTAGGGGGCGCCTCGGCGAAGATAATTGATTGGTGGGAATAGGTTGCTTTTTGTTGTTGTAATTATAGGTTCTTCATTGAATAAAATCTTTTGTCAGTGGTCTTCGAGAAGTTCCAGCCATGTGACAATATAGTTATTTACAATATATGTATATGTAGTTTGATATTACCATCAGTAGCTAGCTGAAGTCAGCCGAAATAACAATATTAATCATTTCAAGGCTTACATATATAGTATAGTTTGACAATTCGAATATGAGATAGTAATTATATATTGTATACATACATCCTTACATACACGTGAATTGATTAGACCATTACATTATGAAGTGGTTATGTGCATGGTTTCCCTTCGCTAATCCCCCAAAGCGAAAGGGTTAGGGTTAGGGTTAGGGTTAGGGTTAGGGTCAGGGGCGTAGCTAGGCATACGCGCATACGCCCACATCGTTTTGTCAACAACAACAACAAAAAATAATAAAGAGAGAGAGAGAGAGCAAGGAGGCATGTAGTAGTCCAGAGTGTCGAAAACTCAAGTCTAAAATGTGTAAAATGCACCAGCTTAAGCTTAAGTGGCCCCCTAAACCCCCTGCCGAAATTAGGATTACACATCGTTAAAGGTCTAGCTACGCCCCTGGTGGTAGGGACCTATGCAGCCACACCCATGTAATGATTACCTCATGACCCCGTTACGCTTCGTTACCCACATACGTGTCTGGTAAGGACTATGCACAAATGTTTCTATATTTAAGTATTGGGTACATGTGTTATATGTTATTATATATAATAATATCTATTTATATATTATGTATTATTTCAACATTTAAAGCTGCATAGTCCGATGAAATATCAAATTTTCAAAACCAAACCAATTATCTAGGTTTGATTTCACATATCTAACTTAGATACTGATGCACTTATTAAGCATTTGTTTCTGCATAGAAGGCAATACTGAGTCAATTTAATCGAACCTGTTGCTGCAGAAGTCTATTGTGTCAGAGTTTTGGCAAGCTTGCCAAAACTAATTTTCCATGTTTGCACTCAAAATATCTCAAACGTTTACCATTTAAAATAAAAGTAACTTTGAACTAATGTAGAGTAGATAGTAGTGATCGATCTAATATATTTATCTCAGAAAAAAATACAGAAATTCAAAACCATCAGACTATGCAACTTCAAGTATTGGGTATATGTGTTATATATAACAAGTGGAGAACCATTGCATCCAACCCTCTGTGATATTTCTGTGTACCCGGCCGTCTGGGCAACAGCTCATATCATCAAACTCTTCGCCCTTCATTTCACCTGTGATGCTTGCTATTCCAACCAAGACTAATACTCAGTAACCACAACTAAAGAAGAAAGGAAGACAAGTCACACAGATAGACAGTGAGGGTGTTGTGCTTTATTGGCATCAACTCCTGTTCACCTATCAGTGACCTATCACCCTAACCCCTTACCTTCTGCCCACACAGAATCTCATTACTACTTTTAGCCTGTATAGAAAGCAGTGCCTACAGTCCATGGGACAGGAGTCCCCTGGCTGTGTACACCCTCAATTGGAATATGTGAATTTTGCTAGCATCAGACAGAGTGTCTGGGGTCCTGCTCAAGAGTAAGTCTGTCTCACTCAAGAGTCAGGAGTAGAGTCCGCTGTCCAGTGTGACTGGAGCATCGGTCTGCATAATTAATAATCTAGTGCTGCTAGTGTGGTCAGAGGCCCGATGGGAGGGGGTGACTGGCCATCCCACAGCCCGCCAATCAAAACACCCCCCACTGCTTGAGAGGGCGGCACCACTCACTCGGGGTGGTGGTGATTCATCCCATCTGCAGGTGGCGCCTCGGTGTATATGTTGATTAGGCTGGTGTGCTGGGCCATCGGCACTATGGTGACAGGTAGTTCCAAACAGATACAAACATATATATATATTAAAATGTCCTTTTTCTCCAATTGCATTCTTTATGAATACATAGAGGAACATTTCATCAACCTTGAACTACTTCTGATATACCACATCTCTTCATTAATCTTTAGGAACCATGCATGCACATATAATTCACATAGTTTATATCATGCCATAATGTGAGTGGGGCATCATTGCTTATTAGATTACATAACTTTGTCCCCACTCCGTCGCCCAAGAATAATAATGCTCTCTGCCAATATATAATTCTAGACCGAAAATCCGAATATTTTTACACCTCGACTAGAGGACGGAACTATTGATTGATTGATTGATTATTATATATATTAATATATATTTATATATTATGTATTATTTCAATATTTAAGTATTGGGTGTATGTGTTATATAATTCCAGTGTGCGAGTGACAGTGTTCGCGGCACTGGTAGTGGGTTTCTCCTCCTGTCCCCCCGTGAAAAGGGGGTGGGGGTCACCCATAAAGTAGTACACAACATATGGGTGACCAATATAGGGGATCTTCCCTTATGTGCCTTTATACTCGCATAACTTTTATACATCAAACACACATATATATATATGTATATATAAATACATATACGTGATATATAATTTATTACTATAAGTATAAAGGGGCGGAGCTCTATCCTATATCCTTCAGGATCCTGGCAGTTCATGCTGCCTTTTTAGTAATATCGTAATGTATTTATTGTCATATTTGCTGTGGGCCGGTTCCCGCTGCGCTATCCTGGTGCCACCACCATTTCGCCAGATGCCAGTCAGCGCTTGTTAGGTGCACATCGGTGCCAGTTTAAACTTTTTCTGTGGTAGGGCGGTTATTGCTCAGCCAGATGGGCCTCAGCAAATAAACTAGGCTTCCACCACTTCTCGTCTTGGCTTTTATTCTCCTACGTCGTAGCCCAATTTATATATATATATATATATATATATATATATATATAGATATATATATATATAGTTCATGACGAGGCAAAGAGTGATAAATTAGAGTCATTTTTTTCAGAGTACGATTAACAGAGACCAGACGGGATTGCCGAATGAGTTGAGCGTCCGTCTCGCGTTTTGGTAGATAGTGGGGTTCGAATATTTGATGTTTTCATCGGACTATGGAGCTTTAAGCATGTGTTACTACATATAAGGGAATACTAAGTTAATTTAATACAACCTGTCACTCCTAAGGCCTATGGTGTCAGAGTTTTGACATACCTGCCAAAATTAATTTTGCACGTTTGCACTTCAAATATCTCAAAAGTTAACCATTTGAACTAAAAGGCACTTCAAACGAAAGTAAGGTAGATAATAGCAATCATTCTAATATATTTATCTAAAAAATTGAGAGAACCTCAAAACCGTCGGACAATGAAGCTTTAGAAGGGACAAACTTCTCGTTATATTAGGGCAAGGTTGGCTAAAGGGGCTGTCACATTAGGGTTTTTTTGTGGGAGCATACGGCAGCGTAGGCGTGTTACGTCATACACGTCGGCATACACCGCCATACGCCGCCATACGCTATGCATATGCTATGCATACGCTACGCGTATGCTATGCATACACCGTCATGTGCCAGCCTATGCCGGCTTACGCCGTTGTACGCCGCCATACACTTTCTCCCGTCCGTCCGTCCAAACTTTGTTGTGCATGCTTAAAAAATCTCGACCTACAGGAGCGTATGGTTCATACGCTACTCATACACTTCTCATACACCGGCATACGCTCCTCGTATGCTAGGGGTATGCTGGCGTATGCTATGGGTATGCCGGCATATGCTAATCGTATGCTCAACTTGCATCACGGGCGTATCTCTGGCGTATGAAGCGTACACAGAACCTACGAGTTGTGTATGGGAGCATATGCGTAGCGTATGCAAAGCATATGAGTAGCGTATGGCGGCGTATCCCCGACCTATGGTCTCGGTATATAAAGGCGACGCACTATATACCCAGGAGCCACCAGGTGGCGGACCGAGGAGAGATAACATAGGTCTCGCATGCGCTTCACATACGCTCCTCATATGCTCCTCATACACTCCTCATACGTTCCTCATACGCTCCACATGTCAATCAAAACCATCAAAAAATGTCAGAATACGCTCCCATACGCTCCTCGTACGCTCCTCATAGGTTACGCATACGCTAAAAAAAAAACAGAGAGGTCACCAAAGGTCACAATACGTCGTCCCACGCAGTTCTTTCCCATTTTCGACATAGGTTTTCAATACGCTCCCGCCATACGCCATAATTGAAAACAGAACGAGACAGTAGTATAAAGTGGCAATTTTAATTCTTTCTATCTTAGCTTGTTACATTACTCTTTCATGATGAGATGACCTTAGATATTTCAAGGATTACAGGCACTTAACCCTATCGATACATCATATTAGTTGGGTGGGTGGGACGGCAAATCTGGGCGGCAGAAGTACGTCCTCTCGGTTTGAAAAGTCTGGTCGAAGTGAATATCTCCAGTGCCACGTCATCGGCTTTGACTGGAAATCACTATAGGTGGCGTGTCAATCGGCGGCCATTTTAGTTCTAAAAGAGAATATAGATGTCGCCACCAGTCTGATTTTAATCTAACTGCGTAGTTCAAGAAGTATCATGTAGATGGCGCGTCGATCAGCGGCCAAAGTTATTAGTTCTAAGAATAGAATATAGTCGGCGCCATGGTGCCCTAATCTACTGAGATTCACAGTCTCGTTCATTCAATTACCCATGTTGCGCACATCATGGACAATTGAAAACAGAACGAGACAGTAGTATAAAGTGGCAATTTTAATTCTTTCTATCTTAGCTTGTTACATTACTCTTTCATGATGAGATGACCTTAGATATTTCAAGGATTACAGGCACTTAACCAAAAAATAGAGTAAGTGTCCTGGGAGCCGATGAAACCGACTGCCTTGGTACATAATCATGCACCGCGTCAGTGGTCCAATGACCCAAGTGTTTGATGTTGCTGATTGACGATCATTGCAGAGCACAGGCTTGTGCACCACCTCGTCTCAGATTATGCAGTGTCATTGCCGCTGGGGCCGGATGAACTGCCACGGACAGGGCCAGTCGTATGGTGTCAAGCAACGCGGTTGCACGTAGAGGTGATCCATTGGTAGTCAGGAAGGCAGGGCCATCGGGGTGAAGTGGTGTCCTGGACACGTAATCCTTCCACGCTTGATGTGGACTGTAGGGCGATCCAGTTATCGCCGGAACGAGAAATGTCTCTTGGAGACGATGACTTGTATTGTTTTGATTACCGGACTCGGACATTGATGCCCACTGCGGTTAGCCTCAAATCCTTGGCCCGAAGATAGTGGCCAGGGTCAGAGCTGCCAAATTTAGGAAAAGGTTAGTCTGTGGAGAGGTGTGCGATGATAGTAGCTAGCACCAGTAGTATTCCCTTGCCTGGGCTGCCTTATTCCTCCAGGTCCCAATCGCCAGCCCAGCCTTAATGGCATCAAGAAGCCGCTGATGGTGACGTTGTGAGTAACCTGGGGAGAGAAGGCAAAAATTTTAAATATCGATCCCAGGTTACAGGTTAGGGGTCAAAGCATTGTCATGTGTCACAATCACCGATTCCAGGCCGGCCTCAGCAACAAGTCTCTGGGCTAGACTCCTTGCACGCAAGTCGAAACACCTACGACTTAGAGCATCAGGAGAATGATGTCCTTTCCTGGTTTGTGTCGGACAAGAATGTCAGTACTCCTTCGTGCGGCAAACAGCCAGATCTCCCGGGCACAGGCACAGATGACAGGGTCGCAACCTGCCCCGGAACTGAGCACTTGCTGTGAGGTTGCATTGTCTGTGTTTATTGCGATGGTGTATTTGTGCGCTTGATGTGGAGAGAGATGTTTGAGGGCGACAACCAGATTTATCGCCTCGAGCTGTGGGATTTTGAGATGGTCTGCAGACAAATTCAGCTTTCGTGTAGGATGTCGCTATACTCGTGACTCTAGAGTGGCTATGTATACTTAAGCCTGTGTCACTTGTTCTGCGAGTACATCAACAGTGTACGGGGAGCCGTTTCCATGCAGGGTCATTAGAAATTGTTTATGTGATTCTTATCACGCATATGTGGATTGTCATCATGCCGCGTACTGGTGGATGAAATGTTTGAGGAAAGCTTTGCGGTTTCATGTCGTTAATCAAATCCCATGCACTGCCCGACCTCAAGGTCATGGTGATGTCAGCACTGCCCGAGACTTTGCGTCTGCGACAATGTCTAGACGGTCACCATAACAGCCGTCTGATAACTTTCGTCTGTCAGAGTGCGAAGTGTGGATCACCGTCTGGTTCATGGCGTTTATGTACAGATCAGTGTAATTCGCAGGCTGGTGGGTGAAAAAACGGTCTCTGGCTAATGCATGTTGGAAAAATTGTTACATTGTTGCATTGTGGAAATCGACAGGGTTGTTACTTTCCGATTACCTTCGGTTCTTATCACGCATTTGTAGACAACTTTCGTCTTAGAATGTGATTTGTCAGCTGATCTCATCGCATGCTCGTCCAGCTACATGGAGGTTACATTCCTGCATTATCAGCACTGGAGGTTGTCTGGTTAGACAGTTATGCCTATATGGTGCATGGTCTGAATTCACTTTGTACGACTGCGACCAGGTATATGTTGGTGAGAGTCAATTGAGATTGTTAATGTTATGACGTAAGGCTCTTGAGATATTGGCTGAAGATCGTCATCTTGTTATATCGTGTGCCTAGTGAAGTTGCACCGTAATTGTTAGAAGAGCGCCATGGTGATAAGGCTTGGTAGCCTTATTAAGCTTATGAGATAAAACAAGAAAGCAGAGCACTTTTTGAATTGACATCTTAGAATGTGATCTATCAGGCTTTGACATGGTGCAGACAAATTCAGCTCTCGTGCAGGAGGTTGCTATACTCATGACTTTGGTGTGGCTATGTATACTTAAGCCTGGTCACTTTGTTCTACGAGTATATCAACAGAGCACGGGGACCGGTTGTTTCTATGCAGTGTCAGTTTTGTGTTCTTGGTGTGGGTCACCATTCCTGTATTGTCAACGCTGTCGGTTGCATGTGAGGTTCGCTGATGTCAGCATTGAGAATTAGAATGTGGAGTGTCAGCTTTTGTTATTTGACTTTTTGTGTTTTTGGTTCTTGATGTTGATCACCATTTCTGTAATGTCAGCACTGGCGGTTGTATATGCGGTTTGCTGATGTCAGCATTCGAGATGAGGTTTTAGACGGAGGGAGCGTTCCCTGCGGCTATGTCATTTATATCTTGTATGGTCAGTCAGTGGCTATATAGTATCACCACCAACACCATCTGTGCGTTGGCATTTAACAAATAAAGGGTCTGGGTATATGAAGAATTGTCAGAATTGTTACTTTCTGTTTTCCCTCCCTTATAACACCGAGTGTTCAGATCCAGTTCCAAGGAGGAAAGCTGACTCATTTACCCTCATCTTGTTATTGGGCGTCGACATTGGTGCTCAGGACCTCATGACTAGAGATCCGAGCACCAATCCCGACCTTAATAGGGTGAACGATTTTTGTGAAGTAGCCAGACCACGTCCATGACGTCTGTAGCATCGACGTTGTATTGGTGCATTGACCATGTTGTAGTGTCTCCGGGGCTCGCTCCGATCGATCGTGTCCATGAAATACCGAGCATGCTGTCATGTCCGCCTCCACGTGGCATGATGTCACAAGCCTTTTTTCACTGCGTGCTTCATGCGGTTCGTCGATACATGCACCAATGTCAGTTTTGAGATCGTCAATTTGGGTTTGCACTGTAGCCAGAGCCACGATTAATCCTACGTCCACAGGGTTGCTTGTCGCGTCCATCTGGCATGTTGATTCAAATGATCGCCTCTTTAACGATCCGTCGAGCATGCTGTCATGGCCGCCTCCTTGCAGCACGACGTCAACACGCCGCCGGCTTGGAGCAAACTGCGTTGTAGATAACACGTCCTCCCCTACCGGCACGCCTCCGATGCCCCCAGCGATCGAGTGAACAAGATTCGAACCCGCGGTTGTGACAATTCCACCGTTCAAGCCATCGGCCAGCATCAAAAGAAGTTTCAACCGATCGCCTATGTTGTGATCCGTCGAGCGTGCTGTCATGGCCGCCTCCTTGTATCGTGACCCCAGCACTCCGCCGGCGAAGCCCACGTACCTGTATTTCCATCGCTCTGCGTACTTTGTCGCGTCCACTTGCTGGTGATAGAAGGTTTCAGCCGATTGTACTGCAGAGGAGCAATGGTTTGTTGGTTTAAGCGATCGCCTCCGTATCGATCTGTCAAGCATGCTGTCATGGCCGCCTCCAGGCTTTCTTGTCGCGTCCATTTTGTTTTTGTCACTTTTGTCTCGCCGTGCCTCGCGCCGATCCATTTTTCGACTTGAGCAAGGCTAGCTTTACGGCGTAGATTCATGGGGTGATGCCACTGACTTCGACCTAATGTTCTTGGATTTTTTCAACCGTCATGCTTGCTCCAGTTACAATCCAAATCTGGGCGGCAGAAGTATGTCCTCTCGGTTTGAAAAGTCTGGTCGAAGTGAAAATCTCCAGTGCCACGTCATCGGCTTTGACTGGAAATCACTATAGGTGGCGTGTCAATCGGCAGCCATTTTAGTTCTAAAAGAGAATATAGATGTCGCCACCAGTCTGATTTTAATCTAACTGCGTAGTTCAAGAAGTATCATGTAGATGGCGCGTCGATCAGCGGCCAAAGTTATTAGTTCTAAGAATAGAATATAGTCGGCGCCATGGTGCCCTAATCTACTGAGATTCACAGTCTCGTTCATTCAATTACCCATGTTGCGCACATCATGGACAATGTGACAGGGCCTTAATATCCGCCTTTAATTCAAGAGCCTAGTCAAAAGCCACCAATCAGGACAGTCTCTTAAACAGTATAGCTTCAATCTCAGCGGCCTATATCGGACCTCTTTAATTGACTAATGTACAACAACAAATTCAAACAAGGAATGCATGTTAAAAAACAGCTGGCACAGTTCTTTAAACCTAATGGAACTCTCAGGCAAAGAGAATTCGGTGTGCCGATCTAGCAGTGAAAGCAAGTGCTTACACACTCATCCGTTATGGGCAAGTTCAATAAATTCATCACAAACAAAAAAGAAGTGGATAAAAAGAGGTTCACCAGACTCTGGCATTCCTGTGCACCCTGTTTGTTAATCGACTGTGCCTGATGTTGGCTTTTGCTGTTATTCTGTATATCCGCGAGCATGCTGGGACTGTTTGTAATATGTCGGGAACTCAGCCGTCAGAGCCCTGGATACCACTACTCTCCGCTGGTGTGTTCTGACAACTGTCTGTCAGTTCCCAACTGGTGTCCCTCTCAACAAACAAAGGAAGAAAGGGAAGACAAGTCACGCAAGATTGACAGTGAAGAAGTTGTGCTTTATTGGCATCAACTCCTCCTGTTCACCTACTGGCGACCTATCACCATCACTCCTTACCAACTGCCAACACAGATCCTCATGACTCTTGCTAGTGTGTATTGAAATCAGTGCCTACAGCCCATTGAACATGAGTCCCATGGTTGTTGCGCACAGCTCAGTCCCTTTTGAACAGCTGCTCTAGTTTGTGTCAAGAAAGTGGAATCTCAGACAGAGTGTCTGATGTCCTGGACAAGAGTCTTTTCAAGAGTGCCTAGAGTGGGGTCTGTGTGTCAGGTATAAGGAATGCAGGTGACTGGGCTCCCACAGCCAGCCAATCAGACACCCGCTACAGCCTTGGGGGGGGGGGGGGGTGGGGGGGGGGTGGGGGGGGGAGGGGGGGGTGGGGGGGGGGTTGATGCCCTAATAGGGGGCAGCTGTCACTCAACCCCCAGCTGCAGGTGGTGTACATAATGTATGCAGGATGGCTGGGTTTGCTTGCCCATTGGCCCCATGGTAACAGGTAGTTGCAGACAGTTACAACAAACATATATTAAAAATGTCCTTCCCCTCCACTTGCATTCTTTCTGGTGCATGGAAGGAACATTTCACTAATCATTAAATGTCTCTTAAATATGAACATCACATCATAATCTCGGTCGCTATGTGTTATCATATTTTCCACATAGGCTCTTATGTCACACAGCGAGTGGGGCACCCATTGCTTCTCTGTTACATAAACTTGGTCGCCACTCCGTCGCCTGAGAATAGTAATGCTCTCTGCCAATATATAAATCCGAACCGAAAATCCGTATATTTTTACATGTTGACACTACACATCAGGGCCGATATGCATGGAGCAGTGTTAGTGGCATGTGGTGTTAACTATCTAACACAGGGTAGCTACCACCGGTTATCGGAGGCGTCCAGAACTATGTCAAGCCATATGCATGCTGGCCTAAACGGTGTGTGTTAGCTATATGTGAATTAATTTATTCATTATGGAAATTTCTCTGAGCCTGTTGCCGGCGAGCACCTGGTTGGGCCTAATATATTGCCTTCTCTACCCACCGGGAACCAGCGCGCTTGTTACTGGCGATTCGGCGACGGCGATGTGCGACAGTATGGATATCGACGTCTGCGATTTGTTTACTTTAAATTCGTCGATTCGACAATATTAATATTGCCGCCATTGCGGCGGCAGCGTTAATATCGCTTCGTTTTTAGGGTTAATTTGATTAAATTTCACTTATTGCGTATTTAATTCTGTAAAATATGATAGCATAGAATAGTTTGGTCTCCATCCTGACACTAACCTAACACTAACACCGCTGTAAACCTGCTATGGGCTGGGGTTAGAATCTCCGACTTTAAGCTTGCGATGTTAGGCCTAACACTGCTCCATGCATACCGACTTTTCGGTGCTAAACCAGAAATCCCGGCCGAACCGCGGTTTGGCACGCGAACACCGCTCCATGCATACAGGCCCAGGGCTTGTTTCCTGTCCATTCCGCTGGTGCCATGCAGATCGGGAATGTGGTAAACCTAATCCTAAATAAAAGATTCACCCAATACTTTCAATGACCCGCCTCAGCTGCTAGAGTTGGGTGGTTGGTGGAGTTTTACGCCCTAGCAACATCTAAGGTCATATCAGGACGGGTACCAATTTGTGGCAGTGCACACTCATAGAAACTTTATAGTGCTGCCCCACTGGGAAATCAAGCCACCAGCACCATGACACGATGTCCCTCTCTGTTACATTATCCTGACACTGAGCTAACCAGTCATTGATCTATCCTATTAATGCCGAGTGCCAAGCTAGAAAGCGACACGTATCAATTGTGTAGGTCATTGGTTTGAATTGAACTCCTGATCTCACGTACGGGAGGCCTGCGTTCTACTGATTCAGCCACCGAGCCCGATTCAGTCGCTAGAGTGATGTTGGCCAGGCAATAGTCACGTGGGCCGTAATCGATTAACACGACCTGGGTCACCTGAGTCGTCAGAATTTCAAATCGAACACTGCGAGTGGAGTCGACAAATACACGTGCCATGTGCAAAACGACCCGACCCCAGTAACCCACCTCTTGGCTGGGGTTAGCTAGGAACGATAACATCACATTTGTGCTGGTACCATCCTGCAGGATAACAGCTACCGGTACCAGTCATACATGTTTTTTTGGGGTAATAATCTAGATTAATGAAATAGAAATATAACTAAGCTATGCCCTCATCAATTATTTTGAATCCTATGTTGTTGTAGTTATATCGGTTATTAAAAAAAAAAAAGGTTTTGAATTAAGCCACCATTTTTTCTACCCCGAGCGTGGAGAAGCGTATTCCATTATTCGACTCGAGTATGTAGGATGTGCGCATGCGCCAAAAAGCGGTACTGTGACGCTAGACTGCCAATCTATATCAACGGTACAGTGATGCTAGACTGCTGGACTACTGTCACGGTACCGTGATTATATATATATAGATATATATATATATAGATATATTTATTTATTTATATAATAGTATATTCATGTTATGACAATAATCCACAACGCGGTCCAAGGACTATTATGGTATGGGGTTTTATTGTACAGTTATGACAATTCATTAATCACGTGATATGGATCAGAGAAATTTGATGTGTCAGTATGCTAAATCCGGTACATGATTCCATAATTGTTTTAAGGATCGGTTTTTCGTTTCCTGGTTTGGAGTTGTTTCCTTTGTGGTTTTCTTGTTGTGGTTTGTGTGGGGAGGGGAGTAGGAGGATGTGTGTGTGTGGTGTGGCTTGCATTAGGGGTGGCGAAGAGGTGGGAGAGGGGGGTGGGGGAGGGAGGGGTCTCTTTGTAAGCCTGAGTTCTAGGTCCTGGAGCATGATTCAACCATGATGCTCCCCCCCCCCCACCCCCCTCTTAAAGACATATCATCATTTCCTGAGGCATTGCTGTAGTATTTGTGTCGGTACAGTGCAATATGGTCAACCTCAGTATAGACATCTATATATGTACAGCGAGTAAAACTTCCACAGATCGACCACTCCTTTTATCGATCGCTTTATTTGGGTCCCAACAATACCATTGTAACCATATTCTAACTCCCTAAACCGACCATCTCCCTAAATGGATCTCTTAAATTCGGTCCAAAGGTTGGTCGATTTAGAGAGGTTTTACTGTATATATTAATGTATATATGGATAGTGATAAGCCCCTTATCACCTGTAATAAGCTCTGTAGTGCTCCTCCTCCTCCCCCCCCCCCTGGGGTGGGGGTAGGGGGGGGGGGGGGGGGCTCCACGCACCGCTCCAGTCCCTGCGCGGGGCTTGACACGCCACTCGCTTGGAAGTACATTGAGTCATGTAATCCTATAGGATCGCGCTAATCATGAATTAGTAGTTGACCTGTTGTACTATCTTATATATATATTTGATAACGGATAAGTGCGGCAAATCTTTAGAATGTTGTTTGTTTGTAACTATTTGTAGAGTATCCAACATCCAGCTTTTACCATCCATTTACCTATAATTTTGTTTATGCATTCGATTTTAACTTGTTAATTTCATTAGTTGCGAGAAAGGCCTTAAAGCTGTTAAACATATTGATTTCGATAGGTTTATGTTGTTACATGTTTGTGTTGTACTAAGGAAATATACAACATCAGCCAGCATTTTGCCTGTGGACATTGAGTCATGCCATGCCCCTACTCCTATAGGATCGCGCTAATCATGAATTAGTAGTTGACCTGTTGTACTAGCTTGCATTATTACACCGCTATGCATATATTTATCGAAGGATGATGAAAATATCATGGACAAAGAAGATCACCAACAAAGAAGTTCTCAGAAAAATTAAAAATAAGAAAAGCTTGTTTGCCACTATACAGACAAAGAAACTTATTTATTTTGGCCACATCATTCGTCAGAGTTCAATATACCATACATTGTTGGAAGGGAAGGTGAATGGCAGCAGAGGGAGAGGGAGACCAAGAACATCATGGTTTACAAATATTTCACAGTGGACAGGCTTGAATTATTCACAGTCTATCAGAACAGCACAACATCGGGACAAGTGGAGAACCATTGCATCCAACCCTCGACTAGAGGATGGAACTATTGATTGATTGATGCATATATATATATATATATATATTTATATATTATGCATATATATATATACATATAATATATAAATATAATATATGTATAGCTATACAAATCATACCTGGACACAGATGATGCATAACTGGTGTTTTCCTGAGGTACTAGCCTCGGATAGTCGTGGGTCAGGGAGAAGGAAGCACATCCGGGTCCAGCAATCTTTGACATACTTTATAGGATAAAAAATGATTTTAACTCTATATGGATATGCATTGTGTTTTCGTTTTGGTTCTAGCGAAACATGATAGTTGTGGTAGGGTAGGGTGGGTGGGCAGGCCCTGACACACGACTATCTGAGGCTAGCACCTTGGGAAAACACCAGTTATCCATCATCTGTACCCAGGTAAGATTCATATAACTCTACCATTTTACCTCAGTACTACGCCTCTGGCTACTCATAGCCCAGGGAGACTTTTACATAATCTCATTTTTTATCCTTTTATATATTAATGTTGTAACAATGCTATGTATATATGTAAGTGCAAAATTTAATTTTGTTTCTCACCTGCCTTTAGTTGGTGAGTAGGCGAGTCGCTAGGCCGCTTGGTTTTTATAGTCATTCGTTGTAATGTTTTGTAAACAATCTAGTCATCTTCCACCCAGCATGTGCAAGGATTCTCTTTACCAAGATTCCTAATTGTCTTGCCTTGGAAACCATGGCTCCACACATTGAGTGAGACGCATAGCGTCCAGTATTGACTCCTGCCTGTTTAAGCACCTTGATGGTTCATCTTGCGAGTGTGTCTCTCGAGATAGCTTTATGCTGTTTAATAAAGCTGATTAGTAGCTGTCTGGAATTTCTAATTCTGCGTGACTTGGATATATAGCCTAATGGCTGAAACTACAGATATCTGTTTATCTTCAGGAAAACTATTTACATGTACTGTGGACAGTGGGTCCCTTGTGCGATTCGATTTTAGCAATGTCTCTAAATCAAATGTTGCTTCAACCGTATCTAGTTCTAGTCCATCCAGTGAGAGTGCCATCATTTGGCCTCTGAGTCCCATCAATCAATCAATAGTTCCATCCTCTAGTCGAGGGTTGGATGCAATGGTTCTCCACTTGTCCCGATGTTGTGCTGTTCTGATAGACTGTGAATAATTCAAGCCTGTCCACTGTGAAATATTTGTAAACCATGATGTTCTTGGTCTCCCTCTCCCTCTGCTGCCATTCACCTTCCCTTCCAACAATGTACGGTATATTGAACTCTGACGAATGATGTGGCCAAAATAAATAAGTTTCTTTGTCTGTATAGTGGCAAACAAGCTTTTCTTATTTTTAATTTTTCTGAGAACTTCTTTGTTGGTGATCTTCTTTGTCCATGATATTTTCATCATCCTTCGATAAGTCCACATCTCAAATGCTGCTAAACGTTTGTACATTTTCTTAGAGATTGTCCATGTCTCTGCCCCATACATTAGAGTAGACCACACATAACACTGAAGAATACGCTTCCTTGTTTGTATTAATATCTTACTTGATGTTAACACTCTATTCATTTTGGAGAATGTTGTTCGGGCTATTGTTATCCTTCTTTTAATTTCTTCCTCACATCTCCCATCAGTTGTAATCTTTTGTCCGAGATATATGAATTCGGATACTTGTTCTATGTTTGTGCCATCTATGGTTATATTGACATTTGGTTTATCTGTCTTTTTACTTATAACCATTGTTTTGGTCTTCCTGGCATTCATCTTCATGTTGAATAGTATTCCAGCTTTATTGATTCTATTCACTATATCTTGTAGGTTTTTCTCACTGTCTGCTAGTATTACACTGTCATCGGCATATCTAAGATTGTTGATGTTCATGCCACCTATTGTCACTCCCTTGCAATCTTCAATGTGTCTGAAAATCATCTCTGTGTACAGGTTAAATAGACATGGTGACAATACACACCCCTGTCGAACTCCTCGTTTAATCATAACTTCATCCGATAGGCCCTGCTCCATTTTTATAAATGCACGTTGTGTCCAGTATAAGTTCACAATTAGTTTAATGTCTTTGCCATTGACACCAATATCTTGTAAACATTTGATTAACAGTTCATGATTGACTCGGTCGAAGGCCTTCTCATAGTCAATAAAGCAGGCATAAACATCCTGGTTCACTTCACAATAACGTTCACAAATCATTCTCATATTGAAAATCCCTTCACGTGTACCTCTTCCAGATATAAACCCACTTTGTACGTTACTGATTTGTTCTTCAATTTTCTGTCTGTTTCTCAGTAAAATTATTTTCAGGATCATCTTCAACATATGACTCATCAGGCTTAATGTTCTGTACTCAGTACACAATGTTGGTTTTAGCTTCGTTGGGAGTCGTACAAATATGGATTCATTCATATTCAATGGTATAAATCCAGTCTCATAGATGTCAGTTACTAGCTTATGAATGATTTGAATCCCCACTTCATCTAGTCCTTTTATCATTTCTGATGTTATCTGGTCACTTCCGGGAGCCTTACCTGCCTTTAGATCATTGATAGCCTTCTCAACCTCTGATACTAATATAATATTCCCATCTTCTTTCTCGATTGTGGGTGGGTTCCCTCTGTCATCATTGTATAGTTCGTTTACATATTCTTCCCATCTGGACTTTATTTCATCTTCTTCAAAGAGCATTTTGCCGTCTTTGTTCTTGATACATTTACTGCTTCTCTGTCTGTATCCTTGACCTGTTATCTCTTTCACTTTCTTGTGCATCTCTCTTGAACGATGTTGAGACTCAAGTTGTTCCACTACTTCACACTTCTTATTCCACCATTCATCTTTAGCTTTTTTGCATTCATCTTCTATTTCATTCTTCAGGTGTTTGTATTTAGGTGGATCAGTGGTTTTCACTTTCTTCCTTTCTGCCATCTTTTCTAGTATGGTTTGCGTCATCCATGATTGCTTTGTCTCTCGTTTTTTATTTGGTAACACCTCCTCTGCTGACTTGACCATGCTTTCTCTGAGAGCTTCCCATTCCATTTCAATGTTGTTATACTCTGAGTCCCATAACTAGCGGTAAAGGAACCGCTAATTTAAATCCGAGTCAGAGCCCGTTGAAGACGAGTCTGACGAGGAGTCAGAGGAAGAAGATTTCTGTTTCCTCCTCTTCTTTGTCTTCTTTGTGCTCTTCTTCATGGGAGGCTTCTTTTTGCGGGCCCTCATGTACTCATCCCCCTCCGATGAGTGTTCTTTCCTGTTATGTTTGCGTTTTCTAGGAACGGATGCCACCGGACTGACGTCTACGGTTCTTGTCCGCTTTGAGTTTGTTTCGTCCGTTGGCTATCCGTTCATGTCCGTTTCTTGTCCATTTCATATCTGGTTCATGTCCATTCGTCCAGCGGCCATTGACTCTATAGCGCAACATTTTGACACATTTTAATACATTTTGATACTTATCACCACTGGACTAGACAATTCTGTCCGTTGCTCAATCTGGCGAGGTGTGACAGCCGCTTAAGACATTCACACTAAAATGGCAGAAATGTAGGGTCGAGTCCAGCTCAAGGCTGCTTTCTTTCAACACTTTCCATGACATCGGTTCCGTAACCACGATGATGTACATGCTCAGCATGGTATAATGTTGAACCCGCTCTGTAGATATAACAGAAAGTGCACCACTTGGCTATTTGTGTGTATGGAACTTACCATTCCAGGGGGGACGAGTGAAGTGAGGTGCATTCCCCTCCCCAGGTGAGGTGGCACATACACAGGAGATGAATTGCACCAGGGAGCCTGGATAGACTGATGGTTAGGGTGCTCGCTCTGGAATAGTAGAAATGGGGGTTTGAGTCCCGCTGTACGCACAGTGTTTTCATTTGTTACAACAGATCCCATTATATAGATATTGAAGCCCGGGTAGACCATCTTTCATCTTTTTAGGACATATGTCTCTGGTGGGAATTACAACAAAAGAAGGTTTGTTTTATTTAACGATGCCTCTAGAGCACATTGACTTTTATCATCGGCTATTGGATGTCAAACATATGACCATTCTGACATATTTCTTTGGAGGAAACCCACTGCTGCCACATAGGCTACTCTTTCCAATATGCAGCAAGGGGTCTTTGATATGCACTTTCTCACAGACAGGACAGCACATACCACAGCCTTTGATGAACCAGTTGTGGACCACTGGTTGGGACGGAAAATAGCCCAAACTGCAAATGGGTCCACTGAGCAGGATCGATCAGATGACCACCAATGTCACAGGTGAACACTCTACCGCCTGAGCTACGTCCCGCTCCTGGTGGGAACTACAAACCACATAGATAGATAGGCAGTGAATACATCGGGAGGCCTAGATAGTCTAGTGGTTAGGATGCTAGTCTGGGAATAGCAAGAAGTGTCAGTTCAATCCTGCTTTAGACATAATATTTCCCATTGACATCCCATGACACTGGTTGCCATGACCAGGGTTCTGTACAAGCTACATGTTGTATGGTTGATGAACATACCCTGTATATATTTACATATATATACAGTATAACCCCGTTAAACCAAACTTGAAGGGATGCTAGAAATTTGTTTGGATTAACCGATCATTGGTTTAACCAAGCTGTGACTTTGACTTCGCTTTGGCAAAAACGGGGGTGCATTATGAATGTACAATGTATGTGGACACTATCATTATTGTTTTCTATGTATATACAGTTCAACCCCATTAAACCAACCTCGGTTAAATCAAACGATCGGTTAATCCAAACTTTTTTCGGCGACCTGCAAAATACTACCATTTATTATATAAAAAAGTCTCAGATGACCTTAAAACGACATGAAAATTTGGTTTAACTGTACCGGAAGTGGCCTGGGGCCGACAATTTTGTTTGGATTAACTGATACTTTGGATTAACCGACTTTGGTTTAACCAACTTTTGTATATGATAAATGGTAGTATTTTGCCGGGCCGCCGAAAAAAGTTTGGATTAACCGATCGTTTGGTTTAACTGAGCTTGGTTTAACGGGATTGTACTGTATATACATATTTCCTCCAGTGTGTGACGTGAGGAGGGCGCTCACCGGCAATTTACCCAACAGCTGGGAGGGGGGGGGCACTCCACCAATGCGCAAGAGGAAATATAGAAGGTACATGTTACCCTTTTATTTATACTCGTATAATGCGTTATGCATCACATATATGCGTAAGTGTATTCCATGTATGTGTGTAATCGAAAGCATTAAACGACTTATAGACATACACTATTTAAAAGATGTACAATTCCAGGGGGACGAGTGTAATACTACTAATAGTAATCTACACTGACCTCTCAGGTATGCTGTCGCATGGATAGGTAGGCGTGGGTAAGGTGATTGCATCAGGGAACCTAGATAGTATAATGGCTAAGGCAGACACTAGCCCTGCAATGGCAAGAAGTGTGAGTTCGAAATCTGCTCTAGACGCGATGTTTCCCATTTTCATCACTCCCCCGCGTGACAATATGTAATAGTCAGAGGAAACAGGACCTAAAACACTACGCCCACACACCGAGACTTGTATGATGCTTATGGTGCTGTCACATTACGATGCTTCGCGCCAATGTGATTTTTTGCCGCTACGTCGGGATACATCAGTGTGCATTACGTGTGTGTTAGGCGCGCGTTGGTATACGTCAATGTACGTCGACGTTCATCAAGATACGGCATCGCACATCAGGGGCTCGGCAAAGTTTTGTGCATGCCCAAAACTTTTGATGCACGAGAACGTTCGACAACGTGTGGATTTTACGTCCACCGTACATTATGTATGCGCTAGGCATACATCGATGTCCATTAGACGTAGGTTAGTCAAACGTTGTTAATTATGTTGCACTACATTGAGCTACTTTAAAGCCAGTGTGAACACACAGTCTGCGTACTGACAACATATGGATAACGTATGCCTAACGTATGTCTAATGTACGTTTAGCATTTCTCCAGCGTGTCTTGACGTATGTAACATATGACACATAGTTCTGGTGATCGAATAACGTATATAACGTTCACCGGCGTTCTGTGAATGTACCATGAGCGTAATTCAAGCATTTTTCGCCGCGAGGTACGTCAGCCATACGTTGGTCATACGTTGGCCATATGCTGTGTATACGGTATGTATGCGTCCAACTTTTCCCCCCGCGCCGAAAATTTGACGTATCTCGACGTAAAAAAGTGATTTTTCGTGTTGGCGGCGCTGGCGAGATACATTGTAATGTGACAGGGCCATTACAAGTCTGCACAATCATGTCAGTCTTTTTTTCCGTTTTGATTTTTGATAGCGCGTGTTCAGATGTTTTTTTCTAGTCACTGTGGAACTTTATATTCTCGTGGATTCTATATGGCACTAGTGTCGCTTAGCCGAACAGAAAGCACTGCTCTATCAAGTACTAGGTGAGCAAATGATATATTTAAGGCCCTGTTAGACCTTGCCGGACTGGTGAACTGGACGAGAACCGGACACTGTCCGGTTGTGTACGGCGATGTTCGGGTACCGCCCGGTAACCATCCGGCGGTGTCCGGTGGTGTCCTGCGGTGTCTGGTACAAGTTTTGAACATCCACAAAAGTTCTACCGGACACTGCTGGACTGAGGTGTCCGGTTGGTGTCCGGTACATGTCCGGTACCCATCCGGTACCTATCCGTACATGTCTGGTACCCATCCGTTGGTGTCCAGTTTGTCCGTTTTGTCCGGTAAATGTCTGGTACCCAACCGTTACGTATCCGGTTCTCGTCCAGTTCTCGCCCGGTACATGTACGGTACTTATCCAGTTGTCCGGCGGCAATTATCCCAATTTTACGCTCAATTTCGATAGATTTCTTCACCGGACAACACCGGACTAGAAAATTCTTTGTCCGGTGGTCTCCGGTGCTCAATCCAGTGAGGTATGACAATGACTTTAGTGATTTAATTTTGTGATTTGTGTGTGTGTGTGGGTATATTAGTTGATTAAAAAGGGGAGATTTCAATCATGGATGATTGGTCTTCCTCCTTCAACAGCTTCTTGCCTTGCCTTATCCTAGTAAAGCCGAGCACCTGGCTAGGAAGCAACACATATCAATGCTTAAGTCATTGGTTTGACTCGACCAGGGTTCGAACCCGTGAGCTCGAGTTCCACGACCTACCAATTCGGGAGGTGGACGCTCAACTCATTCAGCCATCCTGTCTGGTCACGGTTAGCGAGTAACTTTTCCATTTGAAAGGCGTGCCGTGTCCAGTCATGTTGGTCCTGTTTGGCACTCCTTCACAAACGGCACCGTGTCCGGCTTGTGGTAGAATTTGCAATCAGTTAGTTAGACGTCAAACATATGGTCATTCTGACAAAGCCGCTGCAACCACATAGGCTACTCTTACCAGTAAGCAGCAAGGGGTCTTTTATATACACTTTCCCACAGACAGGACAGCACATACCACAACCTTTGATGAACCAGTTGTGGACCACTGGTTGCAGTTTACTCTAGACCGCCTATAGCTCGCCACACCTCTTCTAAGTTCTGTAGACCCCTTTCAATGTTTATAAACATTGCGTATGCGCGCACACCTAGGCTGCAGAACGAATCTACACTGCCATTGAGTTTGCCGGTATGTGCAGTGCAAAACGTCTATTTTATTCAAAATTAATAGAAATACAGAACCCTAACCATATAAATTTAATATAATCTGTTTGTTGAATATCTTTTCTATATGTGTTCCAAGCGGTTTGTTTCTAGGTGGTGTGGTTTTAGAGATATTTCACTTTTTCTGTATGAAGATTGCTCACGGCCATTGACAATGCATTGAGTTTGCTGGTCCGCACACTGCAAAACGTCTATTTTATTCAAAATTAATAGAAATGCAGAAGCCTAACCTTATACATTTAATATAATCTGTTCGTTGAATGTGTTTTCTATATGTGTTCCAATCAGTTTGTTTCTAGGTGGTGTGGTTTTAGAGATATTTCACTTTTGGTGTATGAAGATTGCTCATGGCCATTGACAATGCATTGAGTTTGCCGGTATGCACAGTCCAAAATGTCTATTTTATTCAAAATTATTAGAAATACAGAACCCTACCCTTATAAATTTAATATAATCTGTTCGTTGAATGTGTTTTCTATATGTGTTCCAATCAGTTTGTTTCTAGGTGGTGTGGTTTTAGAGATATTTCACTTTTTCTGTATGATGATTGCTCATAGCCATTGAGTTTGCAGTGTGACAGTGTGTCGTCCTGCAGTCAAGCAGCGCCCACACTGACCTAAATACCAATGCTGACGTCATATAAAATAGGTCTATATGCACCCACCCATCCCTCCTTTTAACGAGGAGACGGGATGGCCGAATGAGTTGAACGTCTGTCTCCCATTTTGGTAGATCATGGAATTCGAACCCATGGGTTCGAACCCTGGTCGAATCAAACCAATGACTTAGATATTTATACTTGTCGCTTCCTAGCCAGGCACTTGGCATTTTTAGGATAGGGAAAGGACCTGTTGGCTCAGTGTCAGGATAATGTGACTGAGTGAGATATCAGGTCATGATGCTGGTGGCCTGGTCTCCCCATGGGGCAACACCATAAAGTTGGCATGAGTGTGCACGGTTACAAGTTGACCCCCATCCTGATATGACCGTAGATGTTGCCAGGACGTAAAACGCCAACAACCAACCGACCATTCCCAAGTGAGTCACGTGACAATGACATCACTCGTCAACGCGTATATATCGAGTTGGTTGGTTGGTTGGTTGGAGTTTTTATGTCCTGGCAACATCTGTATGCATCGAGTGAAATGAATTTCGAATTTCGTCGATATGAATAGCGTTGGCTGCATCCAGCCGTAACTATAAGCTAGGAGGCTTTGTTTGCCCGTTGCTACGATGTGTTCCACGCCTGTGTACTTGGGGCATTTTGAAGACTGGCAATTCGGGGCCACGTTCAGGGTCCATCTCGGAGGTGCCTCGGCGACGTCTCGGCGATGCTTTTTGGCTTATTTCCGTTATGGGTGCATCTCGGCGATGTCTCGGAGACGCCTCCCTTTTCAGATAGGAGCCAAAAAGCACCTGGAAAATGGCCGCCGAATTCAGTAGTTGCAGCCAATCACAGTGCAGCTGTTCCATTGCAAATCGCCGCCGCCTATGGAGGCCACCATTTTCGAGGCGGCCAACAGCTAAATGCGTTCAGACTAGCGTGATGTTAAGGCCATCTCTGAGGTGCCTCCGAGACAGACCCTGAATGCGGCCCAGGTGAGTCTGATCAGCGACCTTGCCCTTTGTAATCTAAGCTTGGAGATGTAGAACATTTGTATATTTAATAAGGAAGGACCAGTATATGTATCGGAAACGTACGCGCTCAATTGTTTGTACTAGTGTAAAGTCGACGGCTGGCGGTTTGAGTGGTGTAGATAGGTTAATAAGAAATCACTACAGGCAAGGAAGGAAAGTAGTGAAAGATAGGAGAGTGAAAGATAGGAGAGTGAGACTCCCTGACTTATTGTATTTATAGTTTCAAGAAACAAGATGGTGGTGATCACATGATCCAGTCTTCCAATCATTAACAGGCATTCCTCTATCCACCAATGAGGGTTCAATATCCTTGTAACCAAGGCATGGTTAGATCTGGATACAGTGCCCTGTTGTGTCTGCTGTGCAGTGATCTATAAATAACACTTGGAGGGGAGGGGGTATGTGAGGAGACTTCTCAAAGAATGTCCCACATGTCAAGAAGTGACCCTCTCTCAGGTCAAGAAGTGACCCTCTCTCTAACTATATTGATATACAATTTCTAACCTCCATTAGTAATTGATCACCAACTCCACATATACCTTATATGCCTTTGGTTTTACATACCATTTACCATTTTATAGACAAGTTGCAATTTATTATAGCAGAGTTCTCCATATCCCATATCTCATATTTCGGAAAATGTTACACTAGGCTTATGACTATCCTTTGTTTTTTTTTTAAATAAACTGTTATTGCAGTTGTTTCTGGTATTATCGTAGTTACTAACATTAACATGATAATATTTGTCTATAAAAGTTACACAGTCCGATAAAAGCATCAATTTTGTAAAAGCAAAACACTTATCTAGATTGGATTCTACATATCCAACTTAGATACTGATACACATATATATATGTGCACATATATATGTGCATATATGTACACATATGTCATCATCATCATCATCATCATCATCATCATGCTGTCGGTCGCGATGTGACAAGAACTGCTTTCATTACTTGACTGCCGCTCTCCATTTAGCTCTCTGCTGTGAGAGTGATGTCCATGAGTCGGTCTTAATGTCTCTCAGCTTCAGGTTTCTCTTGATGGTATCCTTGAACCGGAGACGAGGGCACCCTCTCTTTCTGTACCCAGAAGACAGTTGAGAATAGAGGATCTTCTTTGGTAGCCTGTCTGATGACATCCTCATGAGGTGTCCAGTGCACTGGAGACAAAGACACATATGTATATGAGACTTTCTCAAAAGGTGCTAAGCAATATGGGACAAAACTTTGTCCATAGTAACGACCAACACACTATCTGCTTATGCATTTGCTCAGGATAAACTGATTTGTTTTTACATGGTGTTTCATAATCCCAATAGAATACATATTGATTTGAAGCAAATGTCCTTGTGTTTTCAGTGTAACCGTTTCTGTGCTGTTTTGTGTCAATCGTTACAATGGACAAAGAAAAGAAGAGTTAGCACCTTTTAAGACAGGCTCATATACGTATACATATACATATGTATATGTATGTATACATATACTTATACATATGTACACATAGGTATATATACATATATATATGTATATGTATACATATTTATGTAACCAGGGCCATAATCGATTAACACGACCCGGGTGACTCGGGTCACCCAAGTCGTCAGAATTTCAAATCGAGCACCGGGGGTGGAGTCAAGAAATACATGTGCCGTGTGCAAAACGATCCGACCCCAGTAACCCACCTCTTGGCTGGGGTTTCCTAGGAGCGATGACGTCACATCTGTGCTGGTACCTGTAGTACAACAGCTACAACTCCTACGTGTTGTTTTAATACTTTTTTTTTACTAACCCAGATTTTCAGCTTCTACATTCATAAAATACTTTAAATCCTATTTTGCTGTATTTCTATCGGTTTTTGAAAAGAAATATTAAGTTTCAAATTAAGCCACCATTTTGTCCACCCCGAGCATATTCGTTTATTCAACCCGAGACTGTAGGATGTGCGCATGCGCCAAAAAGTGGCTCGGGTGACCCGAGTTGATTAATCGATTACGCCCTACGTGACTGAGAACAAGTCATTAGGGTTGAATGACACTAATAGCCACAACTTGACCACAGAGACTAACCCTGAACTAACCAGTCCTTGCCCTATCCTAGTAATTCGGAGCACCAGGCTAGGTAGCGCCAAGTATCAACTTTTGTTTTTTAAGTCATTGGTTTTGACTATGCCAGGATTCGAACTCCCGACCTTCCGCACAGGAAGTCAAGTGTTCTTACCGATTCGGCCACCTCGTCCGGTGCAGGCGTTGGTTGCCAACACTTGTATTTAATGCGCATGACAGAAGGTGCCACCAGTGCCAGGAGGAAGCACACATGCTGCATTTTGTTATTCACCTTTCCCACATCAAAGAGCTGGTTGGTTGGTTGTTTGAGTTTTACGTCCTGGCAACATCTACGGTCATATCAGGACGGTATCGACTTGTGACAGTGCACACTCATGGTGACTTTATAGTGCTGCCCCACTGGGAAATCAGGCCGCCGGCACCATGACCCGATATCCCACTCAGTCACATTATCCTGACACTGAGCTAACCAGTCCTTGCCCTATCCTATTAATGCCGAGCGCCAGGCTAGGAAGTGACAAGTATCAATTTTAAGGTCATTTGGTTTGACTCAACCGGGAACCGAACTCCCGACCTTCCGCACACGAGGCACGCGCTCTACCGATTAGGTCAACGCGCCCGGTCACATCAAAGAGTAAGAACGCAGTAAAGTAGAACCACAATCAGAATACATGGACAATGTAGGTCACATGGCCATAGCCCAGACACAGGAATTCCCTCTTTTTATAAAACAAATTTTTAGAACTAAACAATAATTTACAAAGCTGGAGTGGAATAAAATTAGTTTTTCAGTTCTGGGAATATCTGGTGGGTGACCGCTTAAAGCTGCACAGTCCCATAAAAGCATCAAATTGTCAAAACCAAAACAAGTATCTAGATTAGATCCTACATATCTAACATAGATACTGGTGCACTTATGAAGCATTTGTTGCCACATAGAAGGGAATACTGAGCCAATCTCGTCGAATCTATTACTGCTGAAGCCTATGGTGTCAGACTTTTGGTGTGTTTTCATCAATCAATTTAGGATGTTTGCACTTCAAATATCTCCAAAGTTAGCCATTTATAATAAAAGTTATATCAAATTAAAGTAAGGTAGATTGTAACAATTTATCCTATACAAAAGAGAAACTCAACGCCATCGGAGTATGCACCTTTAATGTTATGAAAATGTCAGGTGTGAGGTGGTGAGTTTGAGGCCCCCCCTCCGCCCATGCCGAGAAGTGATGGATTTATAGTTCTGTGGGCCACATACGCTCAACCCCACCCATATATGCATTAGTTCTGCGGTGGGGAGCGGGATGTAGCTCAGGCAGTAGCGTGTCCACCTGTGAAGGTGTGGGTCATCCGATCGAAGCCTGCTCTGTGGACACATTTGCAGTTTGGGATATTTTCCATTCCAACCAGTGGTCCACAACTGGTTCATCAAAGACTGTGGTATGTGCTGTCCTGCCTGTTGTAAAGTTCATATAAAAGTCCCCTTGCTGCTTATCGGAAAGAGTAGCCTATGTGGTGGCAGCAGGTTTCCTCCAAAGAAATATGTCAGAATGACCATATGGTTGACGTCTAATGGTCAATGATAAAAAATCATGTGCTCTAGAGGCATCTTTAAATAAAACAAGGTTTACTTTGGTTCTGCGGTGTGGGAGGGTCTGCAAATTCTGGAGGCCGTGTCCGAACCTCATGGGTTTGAGTACAGAAGGCAAGTGGCGGTGTGTGTTGGTCAGTCATTGGTCCGTGGATGTCATATTCTGTGTCTGTAAGATAGCACCGTGGTGTAATATTTCTGGTTGCCCGGCCGTCAGAGCCCCAGAGATACCACAAACTCTTCCCAGATGCGTTCTGACAACTGTCTGTCAGTTCACACCTGATGCCCCTCTCCAACATACTTATCTCTCTACTGTATCTCTCATTAGGAAGAAAGGGAAGACAAGTCATGCAAGATGGACAGTGAAGAAGTTGTGCTTTATTGGCATCAACTCCTGTTCACCTACTAGTGACCTATCACCCTGACCCCTTACCTTCTGTCCACACAGAGCCTCATTACTCTAGTTAGTATGTATAAGAATCAGTGCCTACAGCCCATTGAACCGGAGTCCCATGGTTGTTGCACACAGCTCAGTTTGTATATGAAAGGTGGAGCATCAGACAGAGTGCCTGTGTTCCTGGCTAAGAGAAGAGTGTGTTCACTTCAAGAGTCCATCCAGAAGTGTCTCGTAGTGCCTGTAGCAGCATATAGATCAGAGTGTCTAGAATAATCAATATCAAAATGAGGCTTGTGTGGTCAGGTGGGGCAAAGGGGTGCAGGTGACTGGGCCTCCCACAGCCAGCCAATCAGGCACTATCCACAGGCTGGGTGGCAACGCCCCCCATATGGGTAGCTGTCACTCAACACAGCTACCCATAATGTATGTAGATGAGGCTGGTGTGCTTGCCCATCGGCCCTGTGGTAACAGGTAGTTGCAGACAGTTACAATAAATATATATATATTAAAAATGTCCTTCTCCTCCACTTGCACCCTTACTGGTGCATAGAGGGAACATTTCACCAAACATTAACTGTCTCTTATATACGAACATCTCGTCATAATCTCGGGCACTATGTATTAACATATATTTCAGATAGCCTAATATGTCACACAGCGAGTGGGACATCCATTGCTTTTCTATTACATAACCTTGGTCCCCACTCCGTCACCTGAGGATAATAATGCTCTCTGCCAATATATAATTCCGAACCGAAAATCTGTATATTTTTACAATGGGTGGTGTGTTGATGGTTGCTCGACAGCAGCGGTAGGCCATCTGTCATGGTTGTGGTGTGTGCATCATTTGCGTGTAGTTAGCGCAATGTGACGCCACCATCGGGGCTAATGTTAAGTGTATGGGAGTGGTTTTTGACGTCGACCTACGCCCTGTGTTGTTGTTATTTATTAGAGTTTTACATCGTAGCAACATCTAAGGTCATATCAGAAAGGGCATCGACTTGTGACAGTGCAGACTTAAGATGACTTCATAGTGCTGCCCCACTAGGAGAAGAAACCATTGGCATCATAACCCGATATCCCACCGGGTCACATTATCCTGATACCCAGCCAACCAGTCATTCATTGCCTTATCCTATTAACGCTGAGTACCAGGCTAGATAACAATAAGTATAAATTTTCTAAGTCATTAGTTTGACTTGGGCTGGACTCGAACCACCGACCTTCCACATGGGAGATCAGTACGCTTACTGATTCAGCCACCGCGTCCTGTTTATAACAATGGGAATAAACATCACAATGGATGGTTACTAAGGTATATTGTCACCGCCTCACTCTATATAACCAGACGGGATGGCCGAATGAGTTAGAGCGTTCATCTCCCGTGTTGGTAGATCATGGGGTCGTGGGTTCGAACCCTGGTCGAGTGAAACCAATGACTTAAAAATTGATACGTGTCGCTTCCTAGCCTGGTGCTCGACATTATTAGGATAGGGCAAGGACTGGTTGGCTCAGTGTCAGGATAATGTGACTGAGTGGGATATCAGGTCATGGTGCTGGTGGCCTGGTCTTCCAGTGGGGCAGCACTATAAATTTGCCATGAGTGCACACTGTCACAAATCGGTACCCGTCCTGATATGACCTTAGATGTTGCTAGGACTTAAAACAACAACAAACAAACAAAAATATAAGTCGTGACCTTACTATAAAAAGGTTCTATCTGACAAAGGGACCGAATTGGTGTTATGGATGTAAAAATGTTCTATCTACAAAAGGTTATCATGCAGTTACACAACTGTTTCTCAAATGGTAGTTTTCACTGCGATATATTAAAAATAATATTGTTCCATCTGCTTTGCTATCATGCAGTTACACAGATTCAGTCATTATCTCAAAAGCACCATTTTGTCAGATAGAACCTTTTCATAGTCAGGTCGCAAACTGCTAATGACTAATTCTTAGTAATAGAATTTGCAGTTTGATGTAGATTCTTAATTTCAAGCTTTTATGTTAAATAACGGTAGTTTTTTTTATCAGTTCCATCAGAGACTATATATAAGCATTTGCATAATTTTATTGCGCATGAATATTTATATTAATAATAAATCATATAATAATAATATGATAATATGATAATACAATAATATAATTGTATAATAATAATAAAAACAATAACAAAAAAAAATTATTTAAAAAAAATAAAATAATGGGCGCTGACTAGATAAGGGTCACGGCGTACACACTATCTCAACGCGCTATGACCTTGTACGGCATTGGAAGGTCAGAGGTCAACGGGTGCAAGTACCTTGTGTTTGTTGAGTTGCGCACGGTTGTCATATACGCAGAGCACAGGTCCGGTTGTAGCCTCGTTCTGGAAAAATGTGGAAGAGTATGCGCAATCAACACACATAATTAATATTTTTTGTTGGGGTTTTAAATCCTTAGGACATCTAAGGTCATATGTCGATATGAGGACGGACACTGACTTGTGACAGTGCACTCATGGCGATGTTATAGTATTGTCCCACTGGGAGACTGCTAGCACCATGACTCAATATCCCACTCAGTCACATTATCCTGATACCGATACTGAGCTAATCAGTCATTTCACTATGCTATCCTGCATAGTCTGATGAAAGCATGAACTTATTTAGCTTCGATTCTACATATCGAACTGAGATACTGGTGTACTTGTAAAGCATCTGTCGCTGTATAGAAAGGAATACTAAGTCAATTTAATAGAACTGCTACTGGTGAAGACTATGGTGTCAGAGCTTTGACCTGCATGTCAGAATTAATTTGGCAAGTTTCCATTTAAAATATCTCCACAAAGTTAGCCATTTGAAGTAAAGCAATACAGGATCTTTCTTTTTTTAGGTCACAAAAATTTGAAATGGTGTAGTCGTCTGCGCTGACCTCTCAGACAAGGAGTCATATAGACAGGTGACCTGGATAGGGTGATTGTATCAGGTAATCTAGGGAGTGTAATGGTTAGGATGCTAGCACCGGAATAGCAAGAAGTGTGTGTTCGAAACATACTCTAGGCACAATATTTCCCATTTCCATTACCCCCATGAGACTGATTGCTGTGACCTGGGACCATATGTATGAACAACTTTTTATCGGCTCCGGTGTTATGGGCCACCGCTGGGTTAGCTAGCGCTGGTGTTGGGAAATGGGTCACGGGGTATGTACGGGTCCAAAGCATGGTGGCGTTAGCTAATCTAGCAGTTATTTATAGATCTGGGAAATGCCTCTGCGCCTGTTCCTGGTGAGCACCGCTATTTGACAATATCGCTGCTGATTCGGCGTCGGTGGAGACCGTGGCAGCGTTAATATTGCTTCGATTATTGGTTTAATTTGACCAAAATTCAGCGGCGGGGTTAATATTGCTTCGATTTTTGGTTTATTTTGACCAAATTTCACTTATTTTGTATGTTATTCTGTTAAATAAAATTGGTCAAATTAAGCCCAAAATCAAAGCGATATTAACGCCGCAGCCGCATCGGCGGCCATTTGTTTTCTTTACATTCGACAATATGACATATCGCCGCCGATGTATCGGCGACGTTAATATCACTTCGATTTTGTGGTTAATTTGGCCAAATTTCACGTTTTGAGTAGGTTATTCTGTAAAATATGATAGATTTGGGCCTAATCGGTACCTAACACCACCCGTAAATTTGCTACGGAGTGGTGTTAGTGTAGACGACATTAAACTCATGGTGTTTCCATAAGACTGCTCCATACATAGCGACTTTTCGCCGCTAAACCAGAAATCCCGTCCAAAACCAGTTTTGACCCGCTAACACTGCCCCATGCATATGGCCCCTGGATCCTGTACAAGCTATGCGCTGTGTGGATGTTGAACCTACCCTGTATATATATATATATATATATATATATGTAAGTGCATTGCCTGTATGTATATAACGGTAAGCATTAAACGACTTATGAATGTAAACCATTCAAAAGACTTACAATTCCAGGAGGGCGAGTGTAGTATTCCTCACTGACCTCTTAGGCAAAGGGCCATATAAACAGATAAGTATGGATAGAGTGATTGCATCGGGGAGTCTAGATAGTGTAATGGTTAGCATGCTAGTCCCAGATGGACAAGAAGTGGGGGTTTGAATCCTGCTGGAGGCACAATAATTCCCATTTTCATCATCGCCATGACAACAATAAACACCATCGATAGAATCGTGGCTTGCTATCCCCTCATAAGGCGTAATATATATAAATGAATCCACCCACATTAATCTGACATATTTTTTAATCAAAAGACATTAATTTCCCCCACATATAATCATAGTCATCGACTGAGTGGGCGGATGGTGTGATTTCTTTCTTTTTAATTTTTTTATTTAATTTTTTAGTGATGATTTGTTTATTCTGTTCATAACAGTTAAGTGCATGCATTTGTTTACGCTGCTGTGCAGTAGTGGTAATTTAGTATTTTTTATTTTGTTTGGTAAATATGTTTATTCTGCTGAATAAGTCTTTTGTCAGTGCCTAAGCACTGGTCTTCCAGCCATTTTTCAATTCAGGGTTATTTACACAAAAGGTATATATAGAATACGGTATACAATACCTGTTGAATACGCAATTTGCACCATGTAACACAATGAAATTCTGTAACCCAAAAGTTCCATAGCAATATGGTAACAGTGGTGTCATATAACTAGATCAATATTAGTCAGATCAATGTGAGTATTTACATAGTATTTAGAATGTAAGCAGAAGTTATCTTCTGTATTCAGTTGGTAAAGTTGTAGTAAGTTTTAATGTTCAGTAATAAGTAATAAAGATTGATTTCCTTTACCAAATTCTTTTTGGTTTTATCAGAACAGTTTATGCTCAGATTTAGAAATGGCCATCGTTCATTGTAAAAAAATAATATTAATAGTCTTTGGGGTTTGCATTCATGTCAAACTTACGTCTAACCAGACGGGATGGCCAAATGAGGTAGAGCATTTGTCTCCCATGTTGGTAGATCATGGGAGCGTGGGTTCAAATCCTGGTCGAGTCAAACCAATGATGTAATAATTGATACTTGTTGCTTCCTAGCCACAAGATGGAAGTCGGGTGATACTCTACAATGCCTTATCCCCTCTTCCTAGCCACAAGATGGAATGTATTTATTTTGAAAATAGGACAGAAACACAAACCATCATATTATACAACTGTAAATAAACCTCCATTTTACAAACAGTAGACGTACGAAGCAAAGGTTTCCTGTTCAAATAAAATAACTAACTATTTAAAGTTGCATAGTTCGATGGCTTTTCAATCTTCGCTGTATTCTTTTAGATAAATATATCAGATTGACCAGTGTAACATACTCTTCATTAATCTAAAGTAACTTTGATGACAACATTTAATGACTCTGGAGCTATTTGAAATGAGAGCATCCAAAATAATTTCGGCAAGCACACCAACACTCCTATTGTTGTGACCCAAATGTGCACAAGATGGACTGACCTAGGAACATATTGTAGAATCCAATCCACTAATCCACTCGTCGTGGTTACCAGTTTGTGGAGTCTAATGCTCGAATCTGTGGCTGTGTAGGCAGGCTATGATGAAAACAATAGAGACAAGAGAAAGGAAGAGCATAGAGTGTAAAGAAGAAAAGAGAGTCCAGCCCTCTGGTTTAATGCTTATATAGTTACATGGGTTCCTTGTAGAGTATCACCCCACCCATCTCCCCGAATGGGAATCAAGCATTCTTGACCCTACCAATAGGGATCCAGCATTCCTGGTACCCATGGATACCAGTGCTCTGCCCACCACCACAAGCTGTATGGCCCCCATGGCCACCACCAACCTTGACCTTTTGAGTGTGGTGATCCCTATCCCAGCAGAGGGGGTAGGTGATTGCACTCAGACCTGCCAGCACCACTATGTCTTTTTACATCCCACTCAGGCACCACCAACATACATATATATATACATACATGCGCCTTGTCACGTACACCAATCAGCAATAGAACATTTGCATATCGAAATATTTTACAATATGTAGCCTTGCCTCATACTCTCCATTGATGGTGTCACAATAGCATAAACTTACATATCTTATTTGTCTAAACACATCCATAATCTTTCTTTGGCACTTAGGTCTATTTATCCACCACAAAAAAGATATTTCCATTTTCCTGAATATTGAAATATATAACATTTTGCTTAGAACACTCAAATTTAGTCTACACCCTGTGTATTACCTACCCCTCTTGACACAGCAAGATGTCATGAAATATCCAGTCTCCGATCGATCCTTCTCAGTGGACCTATTTGCAGTTTGCGCTATTTTCTATTCCAACCAGTGGTCCACAACTGGTTCATCAAAGGCTGTGGTATGTGTTGTCCTGTCTGTGGGAAAGTGCATATAAAAGACCTCTTGCTGCTTATTGGAAAGAGTAGCCTATGTGGCAGCAGCAGGTTTCCTCCAAAGAAATGTCAGAATGACCAAATGTTTTATGTCCAATTGCCGATGATACTCTAGAGGCCTCTTTAAAGAAAACAAGCTTTACTTTTGAAACATCCCATGGGCATCCTGAAACCTGACTATCAAGTATCATACATGTGGTACTTTGAATTAGGGCACGGCAAATGAGAGGGCATGATACAGATTTTTGTAGCAGTGTCCCTGCTTTAGGGTTTTCTCAAGTAGTTGTTCAAAAAGCGTGGTCTAATAAATTCGCTAATTATTCCTTCTATGCTACCCTAAATTATTAGTTAATACACCAGTGTCTAGCCTGACGCTATAGGATCAAATATTGGTACGTTATTGCTAAATACATTTTTTTAAAGTTGGTGATCATCCTTTTGATCACACAAATCAGGGTCGGGTGTGTGGTTTAAAAAAAAAAAAGATTTCTTTTTCTGTATTTAAAAATAAAATATTGGACCACCCTAGACTCATAAAAGGATTACACCTCATTTGTGTACAGATCAGAACATTTTCAGCCAAACAATGAACACAGTAATCTCATTTAGAAATTTAAAGTTGAATTGCTGCTAGCCTGACATTTTTAACAGTTAAAAGAAAATTTGAATAACAAATCAGGGATGGGCGATTTTTAAGGCACGGGCAGGAACGATCACCAATTTCATTTTTGGGGCCTAAGTGTTGAAATGTTGAAAAAAAAAGAAGCTTGGGTGGAGCATTCAACTATATGAAATTTGCTTGGTTCAATAAATCATAGTGTAAAATATTCCGATATACGGCATATGGGGGAATGCAAATGTTTTATTACTGATCGGTGTACGTGACCAGGCGCATGTATGTATGTATATATATATATATATATATGTAAGGGCTGGTGGTGCCTGAGTGAGATGTAAATAGACATAGTGGTGCTGGCAGGTCTGGGTGTGAGGGCACTCAGGGCCCACCCCCTCTGCTGGGATAGGGATCACCACACTCAAAGGTCAATGTTGGTGGTGGCCATGGGGCCATACAGCTTGGTGGTGGTGGGCAGACCACTGAGATCCATGGGGACCAGGAATGCTGGATCCCTATTGGTAGGGCCAAGAATGCTTGTTTCCCATTGGGGGGAAGGGGTCGGGTGATACTCTACAATGAACCCATGCAACCATATAAATAATCAACCAGAGGGCTGGACTCTCTCTTCTTCTTTACACTTTATTCTCTGCCTTTCTCTTTGTCTGTATTGATTTCACTATAGCCTGCCTACACAGCCACAGATTCGAGCCTAAAGGGCGGATTCCTTACATGCGGTATGTGGCATGTGGCATGCGGTATGCGAATGGCATTATTCCTTACATGCGGCATGCGGCATGTGGCATGCAGCATCTGGCATGCGGCACATGACTGGCTATATTTAAAAAATAAAAATAAACAAGTATACTCAATACTGTACTGTATATCACCTAATATTGCATTTATATCTACATACCTCTTAGTACATCACATGGGGGTTCCTACCTTTATAATTACCAAATTATAGATAAGTATTCATATTTTTGTGGCTCTGGTAGCATTTTTACCAACCCGAACCCCCACCACCACAACTACCACATGTTTCCCCTCAGCACCCTTGTGTGTGACCATTCCGTAATGCTCAGTCACCTCTCCTCGTCTAAAACTAATGGACAAGTGTGACTGACTGAACCCCACCACCACCACCACTACCATATGTTTCCCCTCAGTACCCTTGTGTGTGACTGTTCCGTAATGCTCAGTCGCCTCTCCTCGTCTAAAACTAATGGACAAGTGCGACTGATGTTTCTATTCGCACACCGCGTGCCGCATATTGCATGCTGCACCGATCACTACAGGGACCGATCGAGTTGACGCATGCCACATGCCACATGCCACATACCGCCTGTAAGGAATGTAGCCCATAGGCTTCAATTTTTAGTCGCATTCACATACCGCATACTGCGTGTAAGGAATCAGCCCTTTAGCCTTTTTACAATAGTATCACTTGTGATCATATTACTGTGTAAAGAACATTCACTTAGCCTGCTTAGCTCAGCCGTGTTGTGTACACAAACACAAATAGTAAGGGACGCTTAAAGCCATTAATTGCTTGTACTACTCTCCTGAGATGACATTCCTGTACCTTTGCACTTGATAAGGTTAATTGTAATACTATTCAAGACTAAATCCACCTCCCGTGGGACTGACTTTAAACGGTCCATTTAGGGAGGTGGTCGGTTTAGGGAGGTTTCTTTTATCATTGCAATGGTATTGCAAGTGCGATCATTTAGGAGTGAAATAAACGGATCGATATAGGGAAGTAGCCGATCTGTGGAGGTGGGCGGGTAGAGAGGTTTTAGTGTAATTGTAGATGATTTGGTAATGGGTGGTTGTTTTACAAGATACATTTGCGAAATAGATGTTCTGAGTATCTTGTGGTTTTGGCATGTTCATACTGAAATTGGAAAGATATATGTGCACTCTTTATTGACTGACGCGTAGGGTCGGAGGTCATGGGGGAAGGGGGGGGGGGGGGAGATTGGAGAGATGTTGGAGAGATGTTGGAGAGGGAGAAGAGATGGGGAGGAGGGTGGCATGGGGAAGAGGAGGGGAGGGTGGGAGAATGAGGGGAGATAGAAGGGTAGGAGTGGAGGAAGAGATAGCCGAGGAGAGGGAGGGGGGAGAGAGAGAGGGTAATATGGGAGGGGGTAGATGTGAGGTATAGCAATACCTCAGGGAGTTTGACGCCCCTGCCCTGCAGAGTTGTAAACCACTGCCTTGTGGTACAGGTCCTTGACAGAACCGAAGGCTAAGGGAGCAAACCCTAAACAGAAAACCATGTCACTGTGGCAGCATTAAGGGCGGTTGATGTATGGAACTCCCAACATCTCCCGACCAGCCACTGCAGGGACAAATAGTTTTGCGCCTGTCTTGACATGTTCTTGCCGGTGTGAAACCTCTATTTGCTCCCCGAGAGAGTGCCGCTGGTAACTTGCAAAAGCCAGCAGCACTTCAACACTTTTGCAGGCAGCTTTCATGAAATGTACAACCGCACAAAATGGAGAGCGGCAGTCAAGTAATGAAAGCAGTCTTTGTCGCATCACGACCGACAGCATGATGATGATGATGAGATGTGAGGAGAGGAAGGGAGGTAGGAGAAGGAAGGGATGTGAGTGGATGAAGAAGGAAGAGGAGGGATGGGAGGGTGAAGAGGAGGGGGGGAAGGGGGGTGAGAGGGGAGGGAGGGTGGATATGAGGGGAAGGAAGGGAGATAGTAGGGGAAGGAGGGGATATTGAGTAGAGGAAGAAGGAAGAGGAGTGGTGGGAGGGGGAAGAGGAGGGGAGGAATGGGGTAGGAGGAGAGGGTTGACAGGAAGGGATGGAGGGATAGGAGTGGAGGGAGGAAGAAAATAGTGAGGGAGGGAAGGGAAGAGGGGGGGAGGGAAGGGAATGCGTAGGGGAAAGGAAAGGTTCGGGGGTTAAATGTAGGGGGGAGGGAGGGGGAGAGGATGTGAGGTGAATGGAGGAGTGGGGGCAAGAGGTGGTGGTGGAGACGGGGTAGGGGAGGGGCGTGGGAGAGGAGGGGGAGGGAGGGAGGAGGAGGGAGGGTGTTGTAAAGTAAGAAAGTCGTGCTCAGTTGTTGAGAGTATCGTTTTTTTGGTTTTTTTTGTTCAAGTGTTTTTATTCCTCTGAATAACAAGTTGTCAGTGCTAATGCACTGGTCTTCCAGGCCTAATCACAATTGCCTTTACGCAGTAAACAAATCTACAACAATTACAGATAGACAATTACAGGAAACTAAGCAAAACATCGATACATGAATGATAGGTAAAGAACAAGATAAGCGAAAAGAAACATATGCGGGGAGGTAGCTATGTTAAACTAGTATGGTAGGTGTTAGTAGGGGGTTAAAGCATCCGTTTAAAGCATTCTTACTCCCCATCCTGCTCCCCCCCCTACCAACCCACACACACATGTGCCCTCCTCCAAACACTTACCTTGAAAAGAGGGGAGGGGGGGGGCTATTATTGACAAGTTTCATAAGCGCACATGCACACACAGACACACACACAACAAGGCACAACTGCACACATACAGACTAACTCACACACGGACACAGGCGCGCACACCATCACGCCCGGACACACGACTGCGCATGCGCACCACGCACGCATGTCACCATACAAGCGCAAGTCTACACACACTCACCAACAAACACACACATGCCAATAGCTGAGAGCTACGAGCTTTGTATAGGCTACCACAAGCCTGCATCAAAGAAGAGGATAATAATAATAATAATAATAATACACCTAAGCCAGCGCACACACCGATACACCAACATTGACACACCACAATAGACTACATCACGGTTCCGACTGCGCATGCGCTGAAAACGGCCGTGGGAGCAAAGCAAAGGCGTACGGCCATTGAGTTTGCCTATAAGCGCATTGAAATATGTCAGTTTTATTCAAAATTAATAGAAATCCAAAACCCTAACCTTATAAATTTAATATAATCTTTTTGTTAAACATGTTTTCTATCTGTGTTCCAAGCGGTTTGTCTCTAGGTGGTGTGGTTTTATCAATATTTTACTTTTTCTGTATGGAGATTGCTCACTGCCATTGACAATGCATTGAGTACTCTGGCTGTGGCTCTAACACTAGTCTGAGTGCCTAGATCTTTCTAAATCTAAATGCACATGGCATAAGATGTGCTGATTATATTGATGTAAATGCAATGCTGGATAAAAGATTAATATCTTAATTTATTATATAGATATTTTTAGTTAGTATTCTATGTTTCAAACAAGAGCTGAGATGAGCAGAAACTAGCACATTTCATAGCTGCACCCAGTGTATTAGCATGTGCCATGTGCTTTTGGGGGGGTTGTTTTGCTCTGATGCATCCCACAATGCAGCGCGCCGCTGGAACCGTGATGTAGTCTATACACACTCGAAGGCAAACACCAAAACACAACTACACACTCAAACTAGGTAATACACGCAGGCACACGCGCCTCAACACACATACCGGCACAGCCATCAGCATTCCCGTGTGGAAGGTCGGGAGTTCGATTCCCAGTCGAGTTAAATCTATGACTTACAAAATTGACACTTGGCACTTCCTAGCCAGGCGATCGGCATTATTAGGATATGGCAAGGAGTGGTTTACTCAGTGTCGGGATAATGTAACCGAGTGGGAAATCAGGTCATGATGCCGGCTACCTGATTTCCTAGTGGGGCAGCACTATAAAGTCGCCATGAGTGTGCACTGTCACAAGTCGATACCTGTCCTGATATGACCTTAGATGTTTCCAGGACGTCAAACTCACAACGAAGCAACCAACATGCACACATACTAACACACCCCGTCGCCGTGAAGATGGCCTATACTGCCGACACGGCGCTAAGAAACCAATAATCAATAATAAATTAAGAAATATATCACATATGCACATTTGCTACTTTGATAGTGTGCTGCTTTCTGTTCCACTGAATAGCAGTCATGCCGTATGAAGTAACTGGATTGTAGTTCAATACCAAGTTATATATAATGGCAATTGCATTATCTCAGTGTGTGTAATACAAACACAAATACGTGAATTCACCTACAGGTATGCACCCACAATGGGTGGGTGGAGTGATGATGTCTAATGGGCTCAGCCTTCGGTCCATTTGTAATGAACTGCTGAATGATTAAATAGAATAATAATGGCATGCAAAGTAACAATGTTTTGTTTGTTGTACATTCATTGTTTAAGCAGGGGAAATTTCAATCACGGACGATTGGTCTTCCTCATTCCACTACTCCTTGCCCTATCCTAATAATGCCAATGCACAGTTAAGGGCGCATTCCTTACATGCGGTATGTTTGTTGGTTGTTGTTTTACATCCTAGCAACATCTAAGGTCATATCAGGACGGGTACCGACTTGTGACAGTGCGCACTCATGGTGACTTTATAGTGCTGTCCCACTGGGAAACCAGGCCGCCGGCACCATGACCTGGTATCCCACTCAGTCACATTATCCTGACACTGAGCACACCAGTCCTTGCCCTATCCTAATAATGCCGAGCGCCTGGCTAGGAAGCGACAACTATCAATTTTAAAGTCATTGGTTTAACTCGACTGGGACTCGAACCCACGACCCCACGATCTACCAGCACGGGAGACGGACGCTCTAATTCATTCGGCCATCCCGTCTGGTTCTTACACGCGGTATGCGGTATGCGAATGCGAATGCGACAAAAAATCGAAACGCCTTGAAGCCTATGGGCTACATTCCTTACATGTGGTATGCGGTATGCGGTATGTGAATGCGAATGCGAATGCATTTTCCGATCGGTCCCTGTAGCGATCGGTGCGGCATGCGGTATGCGTCAAGCTGGGTGCGAATAGAAACCTGAGTCTGATGTGTCCATTAGTTTAACACCAGGAGAGGCGACTGAGCATTACGGAACAGTCACACACAGGGGTGCTGATTGGAAACACATGGTGAGCTGGGCACCCGGGAGACATACGGTTAGGGGAAAGCTAAAAATGCTATCGTATGCACAGAAATATGAATACTTATCTATAATTTGGTTATAATAAAGGTAGGAACCCCCATGTGACGTACAAAAAGTTACATAGATATAAATGCAATATTTGGTCATATACAGAGCAGTATGGAGAATAATTGTTTATTTTTATTTTTTAAATATAGCCAGTCGTGTGCCGCATACCGCATACCGCGTGTAAGGAATCATGCCATTCGCATACCGCATGCCGCATGCCGCATACCGCATACCGCATGTAAGGAATGCCCGCTTTACAGGCAACTTTCAATAGTTACCTTTTTTATTTGAACAGGAAACCTTTGCTTAGTACATATACTGTTTGTAAAAATGGACGTTTATTTACAGTTGTATAATATGATGGTTTGTGTTTCTGTCCTCTTTTTAAAATAAATACATTAAGTTGATGCATTATAATTCACAACTCGAGAGGCACTAGTTATGTATAATGGATAAGACTTGATTTTCCTTCATTGCATATAACAGATTGCATTACATCATTGAGTTTCATAGCTCCCACCCAGGGAAGAGATACTGTAAGTCGATGGTTACACCAGGGGCATAGCTAGGCGTATGCACGTACGCCAAAACGTCCACACCATTTTGTCAAAAGAAAATTAAATTAAAAAATAATAAAGAGAGAGAGAGAGCGAGAGAGAGAGAAGGCATGTAGTAGTCCGGAGTATCGAAAACTCAAGTCTAAAATGTGTAAAATCCGCCAGCTTAAGCTTAAGCGGCCCCCTAAACCCACTGCCGAAATTAGGAGTACACATCGTTAAAGGTCTAGCTATGCCCCTGTACACTATAATATAATATGCACAATATATTTAATAAAAGAATTTAGTGATTGTTTGTTTATTCTGCTCATATATATAACGGTTAAGTGCATGCATTCACTTATTCCTGTCACTGTGCAGCAGTGGTCATAATCCATATGCATCCATTTCCTTTATCAAAAATTTCTGCAAACTTGTTCCTATTGTAAAATTGGGGAGTTCTCATTTTGGTTTTCATTCATATTTTTGTACATTGTGCTGCTATATTGCTTACAGACCAGACTGGATGGCCGAATGAGTTAGAGCGTCCGTCTCCCGTGCTGGTAGATCGTGGGGTCGTGGGTTCGAACCCTGGTCGAGTCAAACCAATGACATAAAAATTGATACTTGTCGCTTCCTAGCCAGGCGCTCGTCATTATTATTATAGGGCAAGGACTGGTTGGCTCGGTGTCAGGATAATGTGACTGAGTGGGATATCAGGTCATGGTGCTGGTGGCCTGGTCTCCCAGTGGGACAGCACTATAAAGTCACCATGAGTGCACACTGTCGCAAGTCAGTACCCGTCCTGATATGACCTTAGATGTTGCTAGGATGTAAAACAACAAGAAACAAAACAAACTATATTGCTTACTTACTGTTTATCGTTGATCTATTACCTTAGTGTGCATTTCTTTATCTATATCTCACTTCAAGCCTTTCTTGATTTCCCTTTTGTATTCTGTTAGTGTTTTGGTGTTTCTTACATTGCTGCTTTGGCTTTTTCAAGCTGTTATGCTCATAGCTAATACGTTTCTGTCGAAGCTCCCACAGTCAGAGTGTTCGGTCATTAGCACAGGTGCTTCACTAGCTCTAGTGTCTTTTCTGCTTGTTGTTTTGAATGTTTCTACATAGTTAAAAGCTATTATTCTGAGGTGTGTTTATCTTCTAGTGTCTAGCATGCATATTTAAGTCTGTTTTTGTATTGTTATTGTAGGATGTCAATTTTCTAGTCCCAGGCACAGTTTTATAGCTCTATTTTGTTGTCTTTGTAATTTTGATAGAGCTTATTTATTCCGACCCATGAAAATTACATCCCCTTTGTCAAAGTATGGTAATGTCATTGATTGCACTCAATGCTAATCGTGCAGTCTCAGTTTAGGGTGGGTGGATAAAAAACCACATGTTCAGGCTTTGGGTAGCTTGTGACGCTGATTCTAGGACAAATTGTGTGGTTAACATATTACCCTGTAGGTGGCGCCTAGATAAAGCGAATTCATCAACCACTCACAAGGTAGTAATTAATCTCACTGTGCATTATCCATGTTTTAGCTAACATGGGCAATCTATTTACTTAGGTTTGAACTAACTTTTTGTTTTACAGCTAGACAAAAATACTCCCGTTTTACACATTATTTTACACGAACCATAGCTAATTATACTCCTATGTTTAGTATGTGTGTAAAAGCAGGCAATGTAATATATAACCATGAACTTGCCTGTAGTTTTCTTTGTACTGTACAGTTTGTTGCTATACATTTCTAGGTCATTCAAATCATTGGTTATCCTATTTTTAACAAATCCAAAAATAGCCCTTTCCTGCTTTTCTGTCAAGAGGTAAAAAATTGGCCTCAATGCTCAATTTTTAAAATGTTGTAACTCAGATACAAAAATAGATCCAACTATGATATTTTTAATCGTGTTTTATTTTACCTCAAGCTTCAAATCCATGCCAGCTTCACCGATAAGAAACCGCTTTAAAAAATTAATAAAAATGAGCTTCCCGTTAGCTATTTGTATGTGTCATACTCTTTATCTATCCGCTAAGCCAGTCGGTAAATGTTAATGCTTTTGGTAAGCCTAATAAGGTTAAGATTAGGTTTAACGCCCTCACCCTCTCCCTCCACTAATCCTATTATAAGGATATTAATAAGATGTTGGCCACATCATTCGTCAGAGTTCAATATACCGTACATTGTTGGAAGGGAAGGTGAATGGCAGCAGAGGGAGAGGGAGACCAAGAACATCATGGTTTACAAATATTTCACAGTGGACAGGCTTGAATTATTCACAGTCTATCAGAACAACACACCATCGGGACAAGTGGAGAACCATTGCATCCAACCCTCGACTAGAGGACGGAACTATTGATTGATTGAATAAGATGTTACCAACAAAAAGATATAGCCTGAAAAGCAATCCAAAACATGGCTTTAATCCCTTCCGAAGAGTTTCGGGTTTCTGTGGTTTTCTCAGATCAATGGGTTAAGTGAGCGGGTGGCGCTCATTTGCTGTCATTGCTGGGGGTGCAGAGAACCGGGAAGCAGCCCCTTCCACCTGCCACTCACACCAAGCCATCCCATTCGCCAACCCCGAAATCCCTCAACCAATCAACTGCAACCTCTCAAAAAAAAAAAAACATTCCCACCTGCGAGCCTCGGCACAGCCACTTGCACTCTGCCCACCATAGCAGCAACACGTGTTTTATTTTGTTAACCCACCCACCCACAACCGATGCACTTAGCTCTATCTTTAAAAAATAAACCCGAGCAAAAAACGAAATGAACGAAAAAACTTAAAAAACTAAACGATTGACCTGATAAAAAATTGAACCTATGATTGAAATGTTTGCATTGATGTAGATTTGGTGATTGTTACATTGTTTGATGATTGGTTAATGATTGATTGATGACTGATGATAAAATGCTGATCTTGATCATTTGAAATGCCCTGTATTTGTGATTAAAATTGTCAATTTGATCAGTACCATAACTTCACTTGCATGTCGGGCCCTGTTACTGGGCACTCATATCTGCAGTGAGTAGAGTTGAACTACTCAGCCGTCACCCTGCCTGTCATGGAAATAAAGTTGTGTTATTCCCACCTCCTGCTTCTGTCTTCTCTGGGCCCCAGGTAGCAATGATATTAAATTGATGGTTATCATCAACCTTACTTTAGCGTCAAGTAACATTTATCTTAAATGGCTATCTTTTTTATATATTTTAAATGTAAACATGTAAAGTTAATTAATGCAAGCATGCCAAAGGCTTGGCACCATAGGCTTCTGGACTAACAGGTTCTATTAAATAGACTTAGTATTGTTTTCTATGTTGCAACAATTGCTTTATAAATGCATCAGAGACCAGACAGGATACCCGAATGAGTTGAGCGTCCATCTCCTGTTTTGGGAGGTCGGGAGCTCTGAACACATGGGTTCGTGGGTTCGAACCCTGGTCGAGTCAAACCAATGAATTAAAAATTGATACTTGTTGCTTTCTAGCCAGGCGCTCAGCATTATTAGGATAGGGCACGGACTGGTTGGCTAAGTGTCACAATAATCTGACTGAGTGGGATATCAGGTCATGGTGCTGGTGGCCTGGTCTCCCAGTGGGGCAGCACTATAAAGTCGCCATGAGTGTGCACTGTCACAAGTCGGTACCCATTCTGATATGACCTTAGATGTTGCTAGGACGTAAAACAACAACAAACAAACATAAATGCACCAGTCTCTAAGCTTAATATATCTAATCAAATCTAGATATATGCTTTGGTTTTGAAAATGTGATGTTTTATCGGACTATGCAAATGCATGATGATTCGTGTCGTTCTGCTCAGTATGCTATATATATTAAACTTACCATCTGATGACCTGTCTTAATCCCTTCCTCCTCCCCCCTCCAATCATCCATTGCCCCCCCCCCCCCATTTCCTCATTCCCATTCTCCCACCTTCCTCTTTCTTATCTCCACATGAAGCTTTACATATGAGACCGTCTCAAAAGCTGCTAATAAATATGGGACAAAACTTTGTCCATAGTAACGATCAACCCACTATCTACTTATGCATTTGCTCAGGATAAACTGATTTGTTTTTTACATGGTGTTTCATAATCCCAATAGAATACATATTGATTTGAAGCAAATGTCCTTGTGTTTTCAGTGTAACCATTTCTGTGCTGTTTTGTGTCAATCGTTACTATGGACAAAAAACCGAACAGTTAGCACCTTTTGAGACAGGCTCATATATCTGGAATCATTGCAACAACAAAAAGTTTGTTTTATTTAGCGACACCTCTAAAGCACATTGATTTTATCATCGACTATTGGACGTCAACCATATGGTCATTCTCACATATTTCTTTGGAGGAAACCTGCTGCCACCATATAGGCTACTCTTTCCGATAAGCGGCAAGGGGTCTTTTATATGAACTTTACCACAGGCAGGACAGCACATACCACAGTCTTTGATGAACCAGTTGTGAACCACTGGTTGGAACGAAAAATAGCCCAAACTGCAAATGTGTCCACAGAGCAGGCTTCGATCGGATGACCCAAACCTTCACAGGTGGACACGCTACTTACTGCCTGAGCTACGTCCCACTCACTCTGAATTTTTGCAAATTGTCACGATGACAGGAAAGACCTGCCAAGCTGGGATCACGATTAAATATCCACCCAGAGGAGGACGGCAATGCAGCACCCACTTGGTAACTTGTGAAATTGCTCCTTTGGAAGTATTCGAGTTGCATAAACCGATGGGATTGAGTTTCTTCCGTCCTGATATGACCTTAGATGTTGCTAGGACGTAAAACAACAACAAACAAACAACATCCACTTTTTGAGATATGTACAGTATATTGATCATTATAATCTACCTTACTTTAGTTAGTTTGAATGGTCTTGTATTGTGAGGGGTTAACTTTGGAGATATTTGATTTGAAAACATGCAAAGTTAATTTTGGCATGCACATAGACATGTTGGCACCATAGGCTTCAGCAGTAACAGGTTCTATTAAATTGACTTCCTATACCCTTTTCGGGGAAATACAGGCCTAAAGCTGCATGGTCCGATGACAACATCAAATTTTCAAAATAAAAACAATTATCTAGATTTGATTCTACATATCTAACTTAGATACAAGTGATCTTATTAAGTATATGTCATCATATATAAGGGAATACTGAGGCAATTGAATTGAACATGTTACTGCAGAAGCCTATGGTGTTGGAGTTTTGGCAAGCTTGCCAAAATTAATTTTGCATGTTTGCAGTTCAAATATCTCAAAAGTTTGCAATTTAAAATAAAAGTTACTTCAAACTAAACTGAAGTAGATTATAATGATCAACGTAATATGCTTATCTCAGAAAATGAGAGAACCTCAAAACCATCGGACTATACAACTTTAATATGTACTCCAATATATATGCTGGATATGTATGATCAAATCTAAGTAAGCGCTTTAGTTTTAGTTTTGAAAGTTTGATGCTTTCAATCGGATTATGCAGCTTTAATTAAAGCCACATAATCCGATGAAGAAAATACAAAACCGAAAACCTATATTTGATCTTGAATATTCAACATTGGTACTGGTGCACACATTAAGCATTTATTGTAGTTTGGTGTTCCTGTGCTAAGCTGTTCTGTGCAAAAAAACAGGCAAACAAAGCCTAAACAAAGCCTATGTCCAGCATTTTGGTGTGCACACCCCTGCTAGCATAGGTCACGTGCGGGAGATTGGGAGTTTGGTTCCCAGTCGAGTCAAAACAATGACGTAAAAATTTATACTTGTCGCCTCCTAGCCTGGCACTCGGCATTAATAGGATAGGGCCAGGACTTATCAAATTGATACTTGTCGCTTCCTAGACTAATGCTCTGCATTATTAGGATAGGGCAAGGGCTGATTGGCTCAGTGTCATGATAATGTGACTGAGTGGGATATCAGGTCTTGGTGCTGGCAGCCTGGTTTCCCAGTGGGGAAGCACTAAAATGTCGCCATGAGTGCACCTGTCACAAGTCGGTACCCATCCTGATATGACTTTAGATGTTGCCAGGACGTAGAACTCCAACAATCAACCATGTAGTAGGGGGTGTTTTTGCAAACGAAAGGAAACATCGTGCCTGGACTCGAGCTCAAGCCCACACCTCTGCCATTCTGGATCTAGCATCCTAACAGTTAGACTATCTAGGATCCCTGCTGCAATCAACCTATCCATGCCTAATTGTCACGATACTCCTCGGCATGGAATTGAAAGTTTCATACTCACAAACTTTTATAACTCAATGACATAATAACATTCAAGATGCACTACCACCACTGAATAACTACGTCTTCAACCAGCATTGCACGCAATATAAACCACTATACATGCACAATATGGCACTATTAAAAGACTAACCATTAATAAAACCAAATCTAACTGACATACAAACACAGCGTATGATTTAACCACTAGTGTACACTACTGCACATTCTATCTTGATGCATATACCTTGCACTATGTTGAGTACCTATGCTGTACACTATACAGCATAGGTTGCTCCCTCACTTTCTTTTTATGTTCAGAATGGGTTGTGCTGCACACAATGCAACACATTCCACTTCCACTATGTACAAATCAAATGTGATCGCTCCAACGGCTGGAAGACCAGTGCCTCGGCGCTGACAAAATATGTATTCAGATGAATAAAAATATTTACAAAAAAAACAACAATCATAGATATCCAGACACCGGAAGTACAGTGCATACACAGGGAAGGTTCAACACTATTCAGTGTGCAATATGTACATAATCCTGGTCATGGAACCAATGAGGGTCGTTCCAAAGGAAGTGAAGCATGAAGCAAAGCATAACGCATAATTCGAACCTACAATTCTGTCATTAAGCTATTTAGCCTCCCTGGTGCAATCAACCTGCCCGGGCGTACCGGTGGTGCATGTGAAAGTACGACGTCTGAACACTTTGACTTCTGGATACTGAATGCTTTATTCACGGCCTAGGGTTCACTTGGCCCGCCGGCTAAACTTTCCATGACGTCATCTCATTAGCATATTCCTTTGTTCCAAACTCTCCATCTCGTTAACATATATATATTAGCCACACACCTATACGTCTATTACGCATATATCACAGTGCATGTGGCAGTTCACTTGGGGAAGTGATATATAAAATATTCACCCCAACCCACAGTTATGGCCCTGTCACACTATGACATAATGACGTCAACGTAGGGAGAACGTGAAGAACGTTGAACTTCTCGGCATAGTATGCAAATTTGAGCACAAGTTGAACGTGGATGCAGCGTAGTGGACGAGAGCGTAATGTCGGTAAAGCGTAGTGATACCATCATTCAACGAGAGAGGACAACGTCATTACGCTCACGGAATGTTATGAACGTTATTCCATCGCCAGAAGAACGTTACGTGACGTTACATATGTCATGAGACATTGAACGTACATTGAATGTACGTTCTCCTGACGTTCTACTGACGTTCTCCTGATGTTCCCATTACGCCGCGTGGGCATTTCCACCCGGTTTAATGTGGGTCAACGTAGTGGAACGTAGTTGAACGTAGTGAGCAGCGTTTGCCCAACGTCCGTTTAACGTCATTGATGTTCGCTGAACGTGAACAGAACGCATGGCGAGCGTAAACCCTTACGTTCGAGCTACGTCGAAATTTTTTAACATGTCCAAAACCTCGACGTAACTCGACGTAACATGACATAATGTGACGTAGCTCGACATCAGTCTAATGTCATTATGACGTCATCATAACGTAATCCAACGTACATCAATGTAATGACGAAAAATCACCACGTTAGGCTCACGTTCGCTCGTTACGTCATAGTGTGACAGGGGTATAAGGGTAACTGACAATCATGTCTAAACCAAAGCAACAACTCATTCGAAATAACCAAGATGCTGAGTCACTTGTTCCAGTACCGGTATGCACTCTTGATCTATATTGTCACAGTAGTTATGAAATGGGAGAGAATGCAAAAGAAATCAAGATGATGGCCACTGAATTCTGTCAATTGACCTTTCAACGTCTAATAATCTATATGATTTCATCAATTCTTCACTCCAAAACGAGCAGACTATGGCAGATACGTATTTGAACAATATATGTAGCATATTAAATTGCAAAAGCATGCGGCTATTTCCATAGCCCAGCCTTTCAACACTTTTTCTAGTGGATTGTTTAGCAGCCCTGTCACACTCACAGGGACAATAACTAAGGAAATCAGTGCATCTCGCGACAGTATTATCTCAATGCATGGGCAGCACTAAAAAGTCACCCTAAAGGCGCACTATTACCACAAGCTGGTATCCATTCGGAAGTGACCGTATATGTTGTTAGGATGCAAAACCTCCAACCAATGAATATCACAACGCTGCAAGATACTGATGCCTTATGTCCAATGTTGCATGTGTAATTCACGTACATCACGCTTGAAAATGCGTTTTTATTTTCATGCAAATCCATAGTTGTTGCATTTTTTTTGGCGCGTTTCTTTTTAGTATGGACTGTCAACAGTGGGCAGAGCTTATCGTCTATATATACACACACGTGACAACTTACAAGTACCAAAGCGTGACGGTTTAGGCCGATGAGTCACGACAGTCCGTTTATCTAGGCCCCCCTTCTCCTTTGTTCGCTCCCAACCCCTTCACCACATACACACCTTCATTTCTTTCCAATTTGGTCGGTTGTTGGAGTTTTACCTCCTGGCAACATCTAAGGTCATATCAGTACGGGTACCGACTTGTGACAGTGCGCACTCATGATGACTTTATAGTGCTGCACCACTGGGAGACCAGGCCACCAGTGCCATGACCTGATATCCCACTCAGTCATATTATCCTGACACTGAACCAACAAGTCCTTGCCTTATCTTAATAATGGCGAGTGCCTAGCTAGGAAGCGACATGTATCAATTTTTAAGTCATTGGTTTGACTCGACTAGAGTTCTAATCCCATGATCTTTCAAAACGGGAGATGGATGTTCAAGTCATTCGGCCATCCCGTCTGGTCACTCTTTCCAATTCAATGCCCTCTCCTCTTCTGCTCTTTAAAGTTGCATAGTCTGATGGGTTCGAGTTTTTGTCATTTTCTGAGATAAATATATTAGCTTGATCGCTATAAATAATCTACCTTACTTTAGTTTGAACTTGAAGTAACTTTTGTTGTAAATGGCTAACTTTTGAGATATTTGAAGTGCAAACATGCCAAATTAATTTTGGAAAGCACACCAAAACTCTGACACCATAGGATTCTGCAGTAACAGGTTCTATTAAATTGACTTGGTACTCCCTTCATTGTGACAATAAATGCTTAATAACATCAGTATTTAAGTTAGATATGTAGAATCAAATCTATGTCAGCGTTTTGGTTTTGGACTATGCAGCTGGAGCACAAGCTATTGTGGACTATTGTGAGTTTTGTGTGTGGATAGTTCTTGTTTTTTTAGGGGGTAAATACAATGTTTACATTCCATGATTACGCAAAAGGAATTTCAACCATGGATTTCCTCCTTCCACTCCTCCTTGCACTATCCTAGTAACGCCAAGTGCAATGCTAGGTAGCAACTGGTGTCATTTTTGTGTGTGCAAGTTATTGGTTTGACTCGATTAGGAATCCTACAATCTGCCACATGAGAAGCTGGTGTTCAACTCATTCAGCCATCCCGTCTGTCCAATCAGTCACTCACCTTATATTGCATTCAAACCCATCTTTAATACTTAAGCCCCAGTCAGACCTCACCGGATTGAGGAACCGGATAGAAAACGGGCACTGTCCAGTGAAATACGGCAATGTACTGTTTATATACGGTACCCATCCGGCGTGTCCGTTGTATCGCCGGTGGTGTCCGGCGGTGTCCGGTACAAGTTTTGAACATGCACAAAACTTGTACCGGACACCACCGGACTGACGTGTATGGTTGGTGCCTGGTTTAAGTCCGTTTTGTCCGTTTCATGTCCGGTACCCATCCGTTACATCTCCGGTTTGCTTCCTGCCAAGTCCGTTGACGGTTTAATTTTTAATTTTTTTTTTTTTTAATTGCGGAATTCGGTCAGTATATGTTTTCGGTGTGTCCGTGAACAATCCGGTACGTCCGTTTGACATTAGGTTTTCGTCTCGTTTTTGTCCGGTTTTCGCCGGGTCTCATCCATTTCTCGTCTGTTTCTCATCCGGTGGATATTCGTTAATGTACGTTGCTTGTCCGTTTAGTGTCTGTTTCGTCCGGCGGCCGTTGCAACAGTTTGACACATTTTGGTACATTTTGATACCGAACACCAGCGGACTAGACAATTCTTTGTCCGGTTCATGTCCGTTGCTCAATCCGGTAAGGTCTGACTGGGCCTTTAATACAAATGGTTCCATTCTGTCTTGAGGGGTGTTGCAAAGAAATGGGAACATCGTGCCGAGACCGGTATTCGAACCCACATTTATGCCATTCCGGGATGAGCGTGCTATCCATTATACTATCTAGGCTCCATGGTGCAATCCATCTACTGACACCTACCTGTGTATGTGGATTTTAACCTGGGGAGGTGAAAGTAGCTCACTACATCGATCCTCTTGAAAGCTGTCACAAGTCGCATGCATAGGCCTACATTTACAAATATCCAGGTAACGCACTTCCATTAGATACACCAGGCAAGTTCAGCATGGACAGACAGTATTGTGGGCATGATACAAGTGTCATCGGGATAATTCAAAACCAGACACAGGAATTCAATTTTTTGGGCCAATAAATTTATTAATCAGGCTTAATAAATTTCAGAGTAGTCATTGATATCTCTATCACTAGCTAACATTTTTGCCAAGCTTAGTCATTCAGTACAGATCACCTAAGAGCTTGTTTATTCTATTCTATCTTCTGTGATAGTAAAACCCAGAAGAGATAGTTAAGCCTGACGATACCAGTTACTTATATGCAGGGTATGGTTACTAGATATTTAATCTAAGCAGTTGTATTTAATGATTAGTTAGATATTTAAATGCTTTCTTGAAATTGAAGACAGGAGACAGCAGCTATGGGCAGATCACAGTCATAGTCTCGAAGCACACCATCATCATCATCATCATCATCATCATGCTGTCGGTCACGATGCGACAAAGACTGCTTTCATTACTTGACTGCCGCTCTCCATTTAGCTCTCTGCTGTGAGAGTGATGTCCATGAGTCGGTATTAATCACTCTCAGCTTCAGGTTTCTCTTGATGGTATCCTTGAACCGGAGATGAGGGCGCCCTCTCTTTCTGTAACCAGAAGATAATTGAGAATAGAAGATCTGCTTTGGTAGCCTGTCTGATGACATCCTTATGAGGTGTCCAGTCCACTGGAGATTCTTTTTGATCAGAAGATCTTCCATAGAGGGCAGCCCCATCCGTTCGAGTATTTCCTTATTTGTCACTTTGTCCTTCCAGGTTAGCCTCATGATTGAACGCAGATGTCACATCATGAAGGCATGCAGCTTTTTTCACCTGTCGTCTGTACACTGTCCAGGCCTCGGCTCCGTATAGTAGGGTGGATAGCACGATTGCACGGTAGATCTTGCCTTTGACCCGCATGGACACATGGTGGTTGTTCCAGAGTCTCTGGCGTAGTCGGCCGAAAGATGTGCCATCCTCCTCTGTATTGTAACAACCCAGCTTGTTTCCGTCAACCATGATATCCTCCTCTCGGATTCTTGTACGTTGTAGAGTAGGGTTGGTACAGCAACTCCGTCTTCTTGATGTTAATCTTCAGGTCAAACTTCTTTGATGCATCGGAGAAAGCGTCCACTATTTTCTGGACATTTCATGAAAGCTGCCTGCAAAAGTGTTGAAGTGCTGCTGGCTTTTGCAAGTTACCAGCGGCACTCTCTCGGGGAGCAAATAGAGGTTTCACACTGGCAAGAACATGTCCAGACAGGCGCAAAACTATTTGTCCCTACAGTGGCTGGTCGGGAGATGTTGGGAGTTCCATACATCAACCGGCCTTAATGCTGCCACAGTGACATGGTTTTCTGTTTAGGATTTGCTACCTTAGCCTTTGGTTCTGTCAAGAACCTGTACCACAAGGCAGTGGTTTACAACTCTGCAGGGCAGGGGCATCAAACTCCCTGAGGTATTGCAATACCTGCAATACCTGCATACCTGCACACCAGTCACACAACAATCAGACTGATTCATACTACCAGACATAACAGGATATGAACCATCTAACTCTCAGCTCTATTAATTAAGGCGTATACATGGGATGATGGGATGGATCTTTAATTCTCACTGTGTTCAGCCACCCAGGTCTTCACAGCTCGGTGATATGGTGAGGAATGATTTTAAACAGGTCGGGAAACCGGAAATCAACTCTGGTCCGGGTTACCGAATGCTCTACTGCATTTGGTATCTAAGGGCAGCATCACTATGGGGCCCGTGGTCAAGGCTTTGAATTATGCATGTTACCGGTGTGGCAGTAAATCGCAAACCCCTGGAAATTGCACACCCCGGGGTTTGCGATTTACTAGGAAATCACAAACCCCCCCTGGAAATCGCAAACCCCCCTGTGTTTTGGGACCGATTCGGGCCAAATCTATTCAATGCGACTATATTTAACAGAATTATATACTCAAATCGTGAAATTTCATTAAATTAACCCTAAATTCGAAGCGTTATTAAGGCTAACCGCCGCTGTCACGGTTTAAAACCCCGGCCCGATCGCAGCCCCTGCCGTGGCCCATTCGGCGGCGGCGGCGATTTGTTTACTTTGCGTTCGTCGAGTTTAGGGTTAAATTGGTCAAATTTCACTTATTTGGTTACCAATTTAACCCTAAATTCGAAGCGTTATTAAGGCTACTGCCGCATTGGCGGCGATATTACTAGTTATATTTTCGAATCGACGAACGTAAAGTAAACAAATCGCCGCCGCCGCCAGTATTCTCGATGTCGGCATGACGTCACAACCCCGGAAACTAGCCCACGAAGGGTAAAATACGCCGTGATATGTGCTGCGGCAATGCTATGTCTATGGGGAGCATTTATTTTTGTAAAATAAATTAAAAAACTTTCATCGAATCGATTAAAAATATCTCAATGCGCGATTGAAGAGGAAGATCTGAGGTATTTAATTTAACCTAAGAGCAATTTTCTCTGAAAGTATTAAAAACAGAGATAATAGTGAAAGTTGGGATATTCTGAGTGTCAGTGCCAGTGTTAGCCATACCAGATCATGGCCTCAAAAACTATTTTCGCCAAATAAATTCAAGAACTTCCAATTGGCTGATAAAAAAAAAGCTGAACATGAAATTATAGAGAAAGATCTGAACTATTTAATAGAAACAAGAGAAATTTGCTTTCAAAGCACCAAAAAGCAGAAATCACTGTGATAGATAGGGTAGTTCTAATGTTGTTTCTATGGGAGTAGCATTTGTTTTACCCTTCGCGCGCCGTGAACCCCAAAAGTGCCCGGATGTCCGACATCGAGAATGGAACGTGATGTCGATGCGGCGGCGATTTGTTTACATTACGTTTGGCGATTAACATCGCCGCCAGTGACAGGGGGTTTGCGATCTCCAGGGGGATATGCGATTTCCTAGGAAATCGCAAACCCCCCATGCCCATATATGGCATGGGGGTTTGCGATTTCCTAGGAAATCACAAGTGGGGGTTTGCGATTTACAGGGTTTGCGATTTCCTGCTACACCGGCAACATGAACGTTGCATACAAATGGGGACCTCAAGCCTAGAGTGGGCGTCAAACTTAAAATCATGCCATTATGTGACGAGCGTCCTAACCATTAGGCTATCTAGGCTCGCTGTTGCAAGTTATCCACTTATCTTTGCCTAAGCGCGTCTTGACTTCTGGGGGGTTCGTAACCTTACGACGGTTACCGGCTGCAGAACTGCAACAATATAGAGTGAGTGTTCCCTGGTCTATGCCACCAAAGACCCTATAATACTAAGACGGCTCACTCCCTATCTCTCCCATGGCAATGTAAATTTTGCAGTGCCACCTTGTGGTGGGTTTGATCAGCCCAGCTGCTGGTTGGTGTTTCACATGTAAACACATATAGATACATTCATGAGATAGGTAAGTATGAATACACATCAATATGAAATTGCTATGAACAAATACCCATCATCATCAGCATCATCATCAGCATTGCGATCATCACACATCTTTCACATTCATATACACATTTATGCATATAATATAGCACCTGTTTAACCAAGAGAACAGCCAGCACACCAAGTGGTGGGTTTTGATTACACATTACAGGCTGAGTGAGCCGTCTTAGTATTATAGGGTCTTTGATGCCACTTAGTGTTGCACTGTACGGGTTTATTAGTGCAAACATATACCTTAACAGTCATAGGTCTACCCTCCTTCCAACTCCCCCCCCACCACCACCACCACCACCGCCGCGCCCCACAAACAACACTTCCCACATAGATCAGGTTATGAGTAACTAGGTCCAAGATAGGCCTATACAAACAACAAATAGTCATATTCAATAATAGCTCTGAACGTGACGAATAAAGTGAAAAGCAAACAACCAAAACGGATAACCGAAACACATCATAAACATCACACATATGCCATGTCAATAATTAGTCTATATGCCCCACTCCAACCACTAGCTAGTCCTCCAAACCCAAACCCGGACTCTTGAATCTTTAGTGACTCATGCAAGATTTGCTATGACAATATGCCTTTACCTGCAATAGTATTATTCAGTTCTATGCTACATAGCTATCCACCTCTGTGTATAACTAACTTACAGTGTCATCAAAGGCCAGTTGCTCTCATACCATGTCCATGTGGTGTGGGAGGTTAAAAATCCCTTGAGTTGGTAAAAGTGTCGGCTCAGGCTTTCTACCGACCAACTATCTAATGGTGAAAACAAGTCTATTCAGACTTATCCATGCACGCAGTATAAATCTTCAAGAAATGTGCATTTATATACGCTTCTGTTTTCGGCATCTTCGATGGTTCAAAACGACAAATTTGAATATAGTTAAAACATTGTGCTAAGGGAATATTTATATATATCACCAACATTTAAAGTTCCATACACCAAAGATCTTTAGTTTCTATCATATATTTTAGATAAATATTAATGGTTAACTTTTGAAATATTTGAAGTTAAAATAGGCCTTTGGTGTACACACGTTATATTAAATTGATTTACTATTTCCTTTTATTCAGTAACTAAAGCTGGATATATATAGATGGCAGGGGCTATTTATACGGGACCGTATGAATAGCCAGAGCGCTTATTAGTACGGCAGTAGTCACGTGACTAGCTTTGACCCAATCATAAGATTAAATAGTGTTTACAGCTAACCCTAAACCTCAACCTAACCCTAACCCTAACCCTAACCCTAAACCTAACCCTAACCCTAAACCTAACCATAAACCTAACCCTAACCCTAAACCTAACCATAAACCTAACCCTAACCCTAACCATAACCATAAACCTAACCCTAACCCTAACCCTAACCCTAACCTCCGCTGACGCGACGGGAATACGACGTCGACGTGATAAAGGAGTGTCGTACTAAAGGCCCTGTCACACTATGACGTCTGGCGTTAGCGTATGTCGACGTATGCGATTTTTTACCAACATGTCAGCATACAACATCATAGGTTGGGCATATGTCGAGTATGCTTGGGAAACGGTGTCATAGGTCGGCGTAGGTCGAGCGGCAAAAAAAATGTGCACATGTTCAAAATGTTCAACCTATGCCGGTGTGTGGCCCATACGGTTCTAATACGCTGGACGTATGCTGGGCATATGTCGGTGTACGTTATGCACACTTTAGGGGTAAGTCGGCATAGGTTAGCCATATGTTAAACCGAGACCCTCCGGGTGTTTCTGGTGTATATAACGTACTCACAACATTCTGTAAAAGGGCTGTCACCCTATGGCGTATAGCCTTAGCGTATGCCAACGTTATACATCGTCTTATGTTGGCGTGCGTCGAGGCCTCGAAACAATTTTTGTGCATGTTCAAAGTTTTCAACGTGTGTTGACGTGTGGCTCATATGTTCCTCATATGCTACATGTACGTTAGTGGTACGTCGGGATACGTTAGGAGCACATTCGGTATACGCCGGCCTACATTACTCATACGGTGGTCCTGCACCTCCAACTGTCAAAATACGTCCCAATACGCTGAGTATACATTGTCATATGCTTTGCATACGTCGATATATGGTAGGGATACAGTAGCCATACGCCAGGTGATATGCTACATGTGCGTTTCATATGTCGCTGGTACCACCCACAGTGCAAAACGTTTGCCATATCTCGACCTATTTTTATTTTCAAATTAATTCGAAACTTTACGCACACGCCGCCGCCATACGTTGTAGTGTGACAGGCTATGGGTACGCTCCTGTACGAACAGCCACTTCCTATATAGATCTTCAATGAAATCTAATTAAGTGTTCTGTTTTTAAACAAGTTATGCTTTCATCAGACTATGCAGCTTTAAATGCAGATCACAACGCATATATACGGTATAATACATGGTTGCAGTTGAATGTTGATTCGTCTCTGGAAAAATGGCGCACAGAATTTATGTATTAGTTTACCATTTCTAGACTTCAGTTTCAATTAGGCTATTCGGAAATTTCACTGATTCGAAACTGATCCCGCGCTTGCTTGTTTATAACTAGGACCATAATTTCATGAACACACTTGACAAATTAAATAGACCATGCTCAACTATTAGGCATATGTCACGGCATCTGCCGATAGCGAGGTTCATGGTGTTGGCAGTGTATGTTGTTTTGGATTGTAGTTATACCAACATTGTTTTTGGTTATACCCAATGTCACCCCGAGTTATACCAGGCCTTGTGTAGCGTGAATTGTTGGAGCGGGGACTAATCTATATAAAAGATTCACCCTGCACTTGTAGTACACGGGTGAACGACAATGGAGTGTAAATACGGGCGAAAATAGCTTTAGTATGGAACAGGAAGTAGAATGCCTGCCTCCAGTATCAAATGGGTACTTATATCGGCACAGAGTTGGTGAAATGGGAGAGAATGCAAAAAGACAAGATGGCGGCCATAGAACGCCATCAATTTCACCTTTAAATTCTATTAAACTATATATTTTATTATATTTTTCAACTCAAAGGTAGCGGGGAAATAATCAGATATATATAAAGAATAAGTATTGCTTTTTAGATTGTGGATTTAGGCTCTCATTTCATTTCCCCGCTTTTTCAACAGCTTTTATATATGGCTGGTATTCACCCGTGTACTGCGAGTACGGGGTGAGTCCTTTATCTAGGACTAATCCTGCTCATGTCACAAACAGCATGAGTGGACCAGAACGTCGACTACTCGTCGACCCTGATGTCGGAGGGTGAGCTTGAAGCATGGACAAAAAAAAAGACGGTGCTTGGGAAGTAGAATTCAAAATAATATTCCCCAGAAGGACCCTCCTCTCTCACCTCCCCAAAAGAAAAAGAGAGTGTAAAATCTTCGGTTCGTCGCGTCCCCAGTACGTTCCGTGGCCGCTAGGTGACGTATTTGCGGATCGACAGTTAGTCGGGTTCCAGTACCCATGTTTTCCGCTAGGTGCCGTCTGTGTGCCGCCACATGGGTCCTGCACAGAGATCGCTGGCGGCACCTAGTGGCAAATTACTGAACTAATACTTTTGTAAACAGAGTAGTGTTTTAAATGATTCAAACACAACGTTTTTAGAAGTATCTATGACCACTACACACACATATGCTTGAATTAGGAGCTATGATAGATGAACATTCATAATTATCATCTTATATTGCAAAATGATGTGGATATATCAACCCAGCTTCCCAACACTTTTTCTAATTGGGTTGCTTAGCAACCTGTCCTGAAGACAGTGTTGTGAGAGTAACAACAGAAGCCACTGCAGTTATGCCTATGAGAAATATCCTAATATCAATCATTGATATGAATTTGCTAAAACTAACATATCTCATTTCATACATTATGCCATACAGCGTCATTTAGAAAATAAGATCTCAAAGTGTAAAGCCGTGTTTACACAGGCGAGTTAAAACGCTTCATATAAAACCACTTGTCTAGATCGATTTGCATTTGCCGTGTAAACGCGATGCTGAGGCGTTTTAGGGCTGAATCGATTCATATAAATCGGTATATGTAAACCACCTTGCGAGGTAGTATAGATGAAGCGATACAGCTGGTTCCCGGGCGGCGATAGTGTAAAATAGCGGTGCTCGCCGGATACAGGCTCAGCTGTAACTAATCGCTGGTGCCCGGCAGTGTTAGGGACCGATTAGGCCAAAATCTAGTGAATGCGATCATATTTAACAGAATTACATACTCAAATAATGAAATTTCATTAAATTAACCCTAAATTCCAAACGATATTAACGTAGCCGCTACTTCGGCGTCGTTATTCATATTGTCGAATCGACGAATGTAAACTAAACAAATAGCAGTGCTCGCCGGCTACAGGCTCACCACTAAGGCTGCTGGTTCCCGGTCGCCGACACACTTTCAAACTCGCTCCGTGTAAACGCGCCACTACTTCGCTTCATATAAATCGCTTTGTCTAATTCGCTTTACAATTGCCCGGCTTTAGAGTGTCTATTCCATTGTTTAACAAATATATAGGATTTGTAATACAAGATGACACTGTATGTGAAGTGGAGTGGGGTTTTTTTTCAAGAAGAAATCAAATTATAAAATTTGTACTCAGATCATCCCATTAAATATCACTTTCCCAATATTTTCTTAATTAAATCAGAATCCAGAATAATTCATTGACATATTTGCAACATACCCAAGTAATATATACTGCATAATACATTATTTTCTCTGGGCATGCAATGTTTAAGAAGGCACTTAAATGTCCATTTTGCTCAATGACATTGTTTGGATTGGCACCAACAAATTCATTCACCTCTGTGCCCAGCCTTTGAAACAAGCACAGTGGTGACCTCTGTTAAAACAAAGGCCAGGGGACCAGGTTAATCGACAGGGCAATGTGGCGCCCTCTATGAATAAAATTGTTGAGGGACCAAACTAGTTCATAAGCGGTTTAGGGATGGGATGCCATCTACTGGCTTCCATCTGCACCAAAATATTTCAGAACTGTTGTAGATTTCTGATTTAATAGTGGACGACACCTAGATATGAACATTTCCTGGGAGGAAACATACCCTAAAAAATCCCTAATATCTCGCACCTTCGACACTCATCCATTCTAATAATTTATCTTCACCCCAAACAAAAATCCTTAAACCCCACCCCCACCCCTACCCCTCACCAACACCACCACCCCCTTTTGCAACTTTACTCTTACCTCAGGTAACCATCTTTTCATGGGCTAACGCCTGAAACATCCTTTATCCATCACCCTCTTTGCAACAGTTATGGTATAGACTACATCACCATTCCAGCCACCAGAATGACCAACAGACTTCTCCTCATGAAGAGGATCTCCGGCTTCTCTTGGGGCGCCCCGGATGGTGTACTCGCACTGTTCTACCGCCAGGCAGTCCGCTTCCTCTTTGACTACGCCGTGCCCACACTCGCTCTCACACCCCTCGGGCTTGACAACCCCCGAACTCGACTACCCAAGAACAAGATCTCCCTGAACGAGTTCCGGAAACTTAAACTTGAGAACATCCAACACTGGGCTGCCAGGCTTGTCCTCCATGTACCCAGCACCATCAGGATCGAGATCCTCTTCCTTGAATCTGGCCTCCCTCCCCTCCACCTCCGAGGCAAACAACTTCTCACCACACACCTCACAAGAACCCTCTCCTCAGGCCTTTCACCAACAATCCGTAGAGCCGCGGCCTACCTCCCAGATGGGACCCGCGGTCACCCTCACATCTCCTACCGCCTCAAGGACACCATCACCACCCTCAAGGACTCCCATGGAATCCAAATTGCAGACTCCGCCCTGAGCCCTCACAAGCCACCATGGATTTCCATCCCAGTGGAAACCCGAACCACCAACCTAGTTGCTGCCAAGGCGGTTTACCCCACCCCAGAACTCCACTCCCTGGCTCTCAAGGCCATAACTCAGGCAAAGGTGGAATTTCCCCTCGCAAAGACGGTCTACACCGATGGCTCCATTAACCAACATCAGATAGAGCCGGAGCCGGAATCTTCATCCCCTTCTCCAAAACAAAGAACACCACCAGGGTGTCAGACTTTGTTTCCACTCTCGATACCGAGCTCACCGCCATTCACTTGGCCCTCAAAGTCCTCCACAACTCAAGTGCCATCATCATTACCGACTCTCTGAATGCCATCAAAGAGATCGCCCGCCCAAATGCCCGACACTCCCTTGCCGACGCGATCCAGATTATAATCTTGACCAGACATCAGGCACACGTCAACACAGTCCTGCTATGGGTCCCCTCGCATATAGGACTGTATGGTAATGACCAGGCCAACTCTGCCACTCTAGCCGGTGCCAACCGAGCAGACGTGGAGACAGCCATCCTTCTATCCCTCACCAAACTGACCGCTGCCACTTCCTGAGCCACCACCAAACTCTGGGAACGAGCCACACAGAAGGAACAAGTACGGAACCCTTATTCAATAAGCTGGCTCTGGTACACCCTGGTCAGAACGAACATCCCCCATCCAGTCGGCCTTCCTGCTTCTACCCAAGTCGCCATCAACAGCTTCAGGACTGGCTACCGCCGTTGGATTGATGTCCCCAACCTCCAGCGCTGTCCATGCGGTACTAAGATCTTCAATGTGGCCCACATACTCGCCTCATGTGGCGCCGTCGACAGATCTGCCATCAGTGACTTCATGGAGGACGCTGACCGCCACCTCAGCGACAACAGGGCCGCTCTGGCTATCCTCTCCGGCTATCCTCTCCGTGATTTCCAAGTCATCCTGGAACACACTTGCTCGCTTCTACTGCCAGAACGCAAACATCATCAACACTGTCGGTCATCCAGACCATGACCCCGAGGACTAGCAGGCGCCACCTCATCGCCATAGCAGACTCGACACCACTACCAACTAACCACTAATTTTCACTAACAACTAACAGGTAACCCTACCCACTGCCTAACTAATCCCATCCTCACTTCACTTCTTCCTCTGGCCTTGACCGGACTTACGGTGCATACTGGTGAATCTGGAGGGACTCAAGTTTGGATCCTGGTCGAGTCAAACCAATGACTTATAAAATAGGTACCTGTTGCTGCTCGGCGCTTGGCGTTATGAGATCAGGACAGGGACTGGGCGCACAGTGTCAGGATAATGTGACTGTGTGGGACATCAGGTCTTGGTGCCGGCAGCCTGATTTCCCAGTGGGGCAGCACTATAAAGTTGCCATGGGTGCGCGCTGTCACAAGTCGGTGCACGTCCTGGTATGGCCTAGGGTCTTAATGGGGCGTAAAACTAGACCAACCACCCAGCCTCCCCCGGCCCTCTCAGAGGACTGTGGTTGGGCTCTTAGGCTGCCTTTTTCCTTCCTCCCCCCTCCCCCCTACCCCCCCAATTCCTCTGATCACTACCCATCGGAAACCAACTCCTGACCACATGGGACTGGTGTCAGTGGTGCCCATTCAGGGCTGCAGATTTGCAGCCTTCAGCGCACCAATGCGACTGAAAACTCCCCAAAAACAAACATGGCTAATGCTAATACACTGGGAGCAGCTATGAAATGTGCTAGTTTCAGCTCATCTCAGCTCTTATTTGAAACATAGAATACCAACTAAAAAAATATATATAATAAATTAAGATGTTAATCTTTTATCTAGCATTGCATTTAGATCAATCTAATCAGCATATTTTATACCATCAGCATTAAGATTGAGAAAATTATGGGCACTCAACTAGTGTCAGAGCCACAGCCAGATCGAATTAGTTTTACTCATTTAAACGGACTGACCAGGTAGGCCGCTGAGACTCGTACCGTACTCCGACAAATGCTCTCCAATCATATACCATTGCAGGTTTTCAGCTTATGTAACTGTATACGTGGTGGGAGAGTGCTGAAATTGGTTGCTCCTGTTGTGTTGTAGTTAGTCCAGCAGCACTGACAAGGCTTTTAGACAACCACATAGGGAAAAATGTTAGAATTTGCAATCTAAAATACTAAATATAAAGTTCAAATGTGCCTCATAAACAGCTACTTTTTGTGTGAATAATGGATTAAACCATGGAGATTAATAGACTTTAAAAGTTGAATTGAGAGCTTTCTGTGGCTGCTGATGCGGATTCCGAGGGACACCAGTTTGCCAGGGACACTTCCATTCAAATGCATTGTCAACGGCCATGAGCAAATCTTCATACAGAAGAAGTCAAATATCTCTCAAATTACACCACCTAGACACAAACCGCTTGGAACACATATAGAAAACATGTTTAGCAAAAAGATTATATTAAATTGATACGGTTAGGATTCTGGATTTCTATTAATTTGTAATAAAACTGATGTTTTGCACTGCGTGTACCATCAAACTCAAGGCATTGTCAATGACCGTGAGCAGTCTTCATAGAGACAATACAGAAAAAGTGAAATATCTCTAAAACGATACCACCTACAAACAAATTGCTTGGTACACATATAGAAAACATGTTTAGCAAAAACATTATATTAAATTTATAAGGTTAGTGATGATGCTGTTCGAGTTTGACGCGTGTGCAGAAGCGATGTGTCCCTGGGAAACTGGTATCCCTGGGAAACTGCAACACTGCCATCTTGGTGGTTGCCATGGCTGAAATTGTATGTTTCTTAGCTCAAAAAGACGAGATCACGGTTTCGAGTGCGCATGCGCTGAAAACAGTCTTGGGAGCGAAGCCGATACGCTTAGGACAAAACTTCCATTTTATTCAAAATTAATAGAAATACATAACAATTTGGCACAAACATGGACGGAAGGATGCAATATAATAATATAATGAATATGTTTAAGACACAACTCTCCATAATTAAATGGACCAGTTATAGGTCGCTGAGACACGACCAGTACTCCGACAAATGCTCTCCAAGCATACCTTTGCCAGTTTTCAGTTTATGCAGTTTATGCTACATATGTGTGGGGGGGGGGGGGGGGAGGGGGGGGGGGGGGGGAGAGCTGACATTGGTTGCTTCTGTTGTGTTGTAGTTAGTCCAGCAGTACTGACAAGGCTTTCAGCAACCATACAGAGAAAAATGGTAGAATTTGCTATATAAAATGCTAACATTTCTTTTTTTTGTTCAAGTGTTTTTATTCCTCTGAATAACATGTTATCAGTGCTCATGCACTGGTCTTCCATCCCTAATCACAATTGCCTCTACACAGTAAACAAATCTACAACAATATACAGATAGACAATTACAGGAAAATAAGCAAAACATCGGTACATGAATGACAGGTCAATAACAAGATAAGCGGAAAAGAAACATATGGGGGGAGGTAACTATGTTAGACTAGTATGGTAGGTGTTAGTAGGGGGTGGGGCATAACTGATTATCTTTCTAGTAGTAACATACTCGTTGAAAGGGTAATGGGGGATGTAGGGTGGGCCTTTGTGATTGAACTTGTGTTCATGGTGATCTCAGGTGGGGCCTATTGAGTTAGTAAGTAGGTTAATATTGATTAATCGGGTACCTCAGTAGGATCCAACTAGAATCTATCCAGGCTCACTCCGTTGTAGATGGGTTTTTTGGTCTAGTTGGCCGTTACTGGTTGAGTTTACAGTGTTTGTTTGGGGGGTGGGGGTGGGAGGGGTGGAAGCGGGGAGACAGGGAAAGGAATGGCAACACCGACCCAGTGTATCATTGATCTGCTTTGGCCTAGGCTGGTTTGATGTGCATGGAGGTTTATCTTGAAAGTTTTGTAACAATCACTGTTTCTGACATGTGCAGGTAGTTGGTTCCAGAGTGCTCCCCCCAGAACAACCGGTGACTTTTTCATTTTACTAGTTTTAACATGGGCGGTGCATTGTGGGAATATAAAGTTCAAATATTTATTTCTCATAACCAGCTACTTTCTGTGTGAATAATTGATTAAATCATATAGATTAATAGACTTTAAAAGTTGAATTGGGAGCTTTCTGTGGCTGCCATCTTGGTGGTTGCCATGGCTTCCCCTATATGTGTGGAGTCCCACCTATGATGTCATTCATACATCACAGACCTCAACTCTCCTCCCACATGTTCAGTGGCACGAACTGAACAAACTAAGCAAAGGTATGTTTGGAGAGCTTTTGATGCTGGATTCGTTTGTATCTGGGTGAGGTATAACCGGCGACTTTAAGCAACAAGGGCTGAGATGAGCTGAAAATAGCACATTTCATAACTGCACCCAGTGCATTAGCATGTGCCTTGTGCTTCTCGCGGGTTTGTTTTGCTCTGACACATCCCACAATGCACCGCGCGGCTGGAACGGTGATGTAGTCTATTGGGTAGAGTGTCAATTTTTTAGAACGGTCCACAGGGACGAAAGGACGAAAAACGAGTTCCCACTGGGTAATATCGAGCATACCCTTGCAGGATGAGTTTCCCATTCATTAAGTAGTGATATTGTGTGATTTAAACAGAAATCAATGTAGATCAATTTCAAATATACTTCAAACAATTTAATCTGTGCAAAAGATACATAAATATGTGATAATGTCTGAACAAACAACAACAACATAGTCAAATAATATCTTACTACACTGCTAGCTCTGTGGAGGTCTAGCTTGGTCCCCTGGCATTTATTTGCCCATGCAGAGGCATAGGAGTTTTCATCTATTATCGCTCAGTTTCCAACCTGGTCCCCTAGCCTTTGTACCGGAAACAAGTTTAAACGAGCTCAAACGAGTTCAACCGTGGCTGGTTGGGTCGCACCGTGGCTGGTTGGGTCGCTCCATCATCATCATCATGCTGTCAGTCGCTATGCGACAAAAGCCCTGTTCACACGGACAATGTAAATCGATTCGTAGAAAGCGACTTGTATAGTTCGCCTCACATTTGTCGTCTGAACGCACGTCTGAGGCGGATTAGGGCTGATTCGACTCACGTGATGCGGATCGTGTAAACCACCTAAGCGAGGTAGTCTACGTGAATCGATTCCTGTGATGCGGATAATTTTGTCCGTGTGGACGCACTGAGGCGGATTAAGCACCTCACACGCATGCGCAGTCGAGAGCTCACTTTGTTGACTTTCCGGTCGATCAAAAGCATATGTTGTATAATTTGCTCTATGAACCTGCTAGAGGTGCACAGATATTTTTTTTATCATTTATTTTTAGGGTTTCACTGCCCAGCAGAAGTTTTGACCGTTCCAAACCAATATGATTTAGTCATTACATATCTAGGTCGAACCCACACTCTCTGGTGCCAGCATTGTCGAACCCAAGATGGCGCTGGTTAGCCTGGACTTGCTCATGCGCAGATATCCACTTCCGCCTCATGCAGTGTCCGTGTGAACGGGCGCCTAATTCGCCTCACCTGATTCGATTTGTGTGATACGCCTCACATTTTGTCCGTGTGAACACGGCTAAAGACTGCTTTCATTACTTGACTGCCGCTCTCAATGGTGTTTTGTGCGGTTGTACATTTCATGAAAGCTGCCTGCAAAAGTGTTGAAGTGCTGCTGGCTTTTGCAAGTTACCAGCGGCACTCTCTCGGGGAGCAAATAGAGGTTTCACACCGGCAAAAACATGTCAAGACAGGCGCAAAACTATTTGTCCCTGCAGTGGCTGGTCTGGAGATGTTGGGAGTTCCATACAACAACCGCCCTTAATGCTGCCACAGTGACATCGTTTTCTGTTTAGGGTTTGCTCCCTTATGGGGCTGTCACACTACAACGTTTCGGGCCAACGCGGGTCGACGCGTGCCGACGTGTTGGGTTTTTGTTCGAAACGTCGGTACACGTCCGGTACGTTACCGGCGCGTTACCGGTGCGCTACCGGCGTGTCGGCTGATAGCAACGTGTTATCCAACACGTCGGCTCCAGTCGGCGCCCGCCGGCTCGCGCCGATCGTTTTGTGCTTGCACAAAACTTTTGGCGCCGACTGACTTGCGCCGACGGGTTGGAGGGGGCGTTACGGACACGTTACCAAGACGTCGATACCCGTTGGCGGCGCGCCGAGCGAACGCTGGCAGACCGTTGAGCAATGTCGGTTAACGTTGGCTTTTTTCCGCCCAAAATGCGACCGTTCCATCGGCGCGTCCGTAACGTCCGATAGACGGGTAGTCGGCGCGATATTGGCGTTGTTCCAGCGTTTCTCGGCACATTGGACGTATTGCCGGCCCGCCTGGACGCGTTGGCGGTGGCTGTGGATGCGCTGCGGGCGCGTCCTAACGTGTTGCTCGCGGGTATGTACGCATTGACACGGTAATAACACGACACCAACGCGTCGTCGACGCGCCTACAGCACGCCGACAACACGCCGATGGCATGCTGGGCACCCGCTGGTGGGACGTTGACATGTTGTTCCGCCGCGCGTCGAAACGCGTTGGCCGCGCGCCAAAAACACGGCACTAACACGTCAAACTTTCTCCCAAAACGCCGAAAACTTGGACGTGTCCCGCGTGCTAGCAAATATTTCGCGCGTTTGCGGCACGCCGGCGGAAACGTCGTAGTGTGACAGCCCCATTAGCCTTCGGTTCTGTCAAGAACCTGTACCACAAGGCAGTGGTTTACAACTCTGCAAGGCAGGGGCATCAAACTCCCTGAGGTATTGCTATACCTGCAATACCTGCAATACCTGCATACCGTAGAGCGCTGAATATGCTTATGCAATAGACTACATCACGGTTCCAGCGGCGCGGTGCATTGTGGGATGTGTCAGAGCAAAACAACCCCCCCAAAAGCACATGGCACATGCTAATACACTGGGTGCAGCAATGAAATGTGCTAGTTTTCAGCTCATCTCAGCTCTTCTTTGAAACATAGAATACTAACTAAAAATATATATATAATAAATTAAGATATTAATCTTTTATCCAGCATTGCATTTACATCAATATAATCAGCACATCTTATGCCATGTGCATTTAGATTTAGAAAGATCTAGGCACTCAGACTAGTGTCAGAGCCACAGCCAGAGTACTCAATCATTGCATTGTCAATGGTAGTGAGTAATCTCCATACAGAAAAAGTAAAATATTGCTAAAACCACACCAGCTAGACACAAACCGCTTGGAACACATACAGAAAACAGGTTTAACAAAAAGATTATATTAAATTGATATGGTTAGGGTTTGGGATTTCTATTAGTTTTGAATAAAACTGACATTTTTCAATGTGCGTATAGGCAAACTCAATGGCCGTGCGCCTTTGCTTTGCTCCCAAGGCCGTTTTCGGCGCATGCGCAGTCGGAACCGTGATGTAGTCTATTTTTACCAATGCAACATGTTGGTGAAATCTTAAAACTGCGCTGGTTCACAGTGGGCGTAATCGATTAATCAACTCGGGTCACCCGAGCCACGTTTTGGCACATGCGCACATCCTACAGACTCGGGTTGAATAAACGAATACGCTCGGGGTGGACAAAATGGTGGCTTAATCTAAAACTTAATATTCTTTTTCAATAACCGATAGAAGTACAGCAAAATAGGATTTAAAGTATTTTATTATTGTAGAAGCTGAAAATCTGGGTTATTAAAAAAAAAAGCATTAAAACAATACGTAGGAGTTGTACTGATAGCTGTGTTATCCTACTCCAGCACAGATGTGACGTCATCGCTCCTAGCAAACCCCAGCCAAGAGGTGGGTTACTGCTGGGGTCGGATCAGTTTGCACACGGCACGTGTGTTTCTCGACTCCACTCGCGGTGTTCGATTACGACCACTGAGGAGTTCCGTTATAAACTCGGGAACCAGCTCCAGCGCGGATTCTGCGCAGACAGCACTTCCACTTCTAGAACATTTCCACGTGAGAGTAGAAAAGGTCACTTTCAAAGGGTGATATAAGTGTGTTTCGTCATAATTTTACAAAGGCAGGAAACATGCCGCGTAGATCAGGTGGAGGTGGCCGTGCTCCTTTGAGGTGAGTTTTGGTCGTCGTTATGGTGCATAAGCCGGGCATTTCTCCGTCTTTACTATAGACAGTGTATGTATCTACTATCTGTTCTGTTTCAGTGTTTGAATGTTTCAATGTCAACAATCCGAATCGTTCATTAAAGTTGCATTGCCAATGCTAGGCACATCACATGAAAATTGTAAGCTTGTTGCACAGTACTGCAAATCGGTACACATACAGAGCTCACAGAATAGATTATAGGTGTTTTTAATTAGGGTAAATATGATTAGTCGTTCCAAAGTTATCTACGATTTAGTTTTCCTGGTGAATCTGTTATCTAGCCAAAACTACCATAGACTTTAGATACAATATTCACCCCGTACTCACGGTACTGCTGCAAACCAACCTTAGGCTTATGTAAAAGCTGGCGAAAAAACGGGTCAATGAAATGAGAGCCTAATTTCACAATGTAAGAAGCAACATTTATTCTTTACATATGTCTTATTGATAGCCCGCTACCTTTGAGTTGAAAAATATAATAGAATATATAGTTTAATAAGATTTAAAAGTGAAATCGACGGCGTTCTGCGGCCGCCATCTTGTCTTTTTGCATTCTCTCCCATGCCTATATGTAGGTATGTGAGTCAAAAATTCAAAATCCTCCAATTCCAGTGTAACTAGGCTCATTTGAAAGAGGGTGAAGAGACAAAGAAAATGACACTTAGATCATTGCAATCCATTGAGAAATAAATAAGTTATGATTTTTTCATTATTTTTAATTAGCCAAATTATGTCCTCACAATTAACCTTAAACCAAATGAAGAAGGTGTGATCAAAACATCCTGGGTTGTTAGGGAAAATGCTGTAACTTTCTTATTTCTCAACAAATTCACTAAATCTGTTATAAAATATAATTTTAAAAACCATTAAAAGTTGGTATTGAATTAAAGATAATTTAATTTCCTGTCCAATCATAATTATCAGCGCTCATGCGAACCTATGGCGCTCATGCGCACGGCGATTTAATGACTAAAAATGGTTTTTTGGGTTTAAAAAAAAAAAAAAAAATTTTAATTTGTTTTTGGATACATTATTAGTTTAAGCAGAACTGGTCTTCCTCATTTCCACTGCTCATTTCCTTAGTTTTAATTTTGGGAGCTATAATTTTTTTCAAACTCAACATTTTTCATGATTTCGGTAAAATGTGCATTCTTTCTCCTCACTTATAAAATATTTAACTGTTTTGTAATGTATGTTGTTATGGATGTATTGAAGTATCTGATAAAGATGAATAGCACCTGAAAATTTCATCCAATTCCATTGTACAGTTTTTGTTCTGTGATTTTTCAAACTTTTCCAAAAAGCCAGTTTTTCACCAAATTTTATCACCTGCCAAAACTGGCTCTCGGGTGTTTTCAGCCTATTTATTTTAATTGTTCCCCATGGTTTGGGGCCTTGAAAAAAAAATAGAGTTACTAGCACTACCCCATAGGCCCGGGATAATTAGAAAAGAATCAATTTGGGTGGCAATTTTTACCACCAGCGCACTCGAAAAAGTGCTCTGGGGCCTAATTTCACAAATGGTGAATTCAAGTAAAATGCTATTTTTACCAAGTTTGAAGGTCTATATTTTTTAAACTAGCCACCCCATGCACCTGTAACTGTATATACACTGTGTACAGACCAGGGACTCTTAGCCTCTGCCTTGTGGAGCAAGCTGGGTGATCCCTTTAAATTTTGGAGACCATCAAAAATGCTATCTTTTAGACTTTGCAGCATGACCGATTTCAAGTAGGGTTAGTAAAATTTAAAAAGGCTGTATTTGCCTTAATACTTGACCGATTTTGACAAATGAAGTATCATTGTATTTCGAATTGCATATACTAACAGATGGAATCATTTATATCAAACTCCGAACTCATACAAAATTTCACTTGGGATACCTACTGTTATTGTTAAGTATCTGAATTGCAGAAGAATTCTCTATCTAGATCACTCACAAAAATCATCATTGAAAAGCTGGAAATAATTATTAATAATGATCAAACATAATAATTATTAACTTAATGCCATCTTTTTTGTATTTCTTGAGTCGCCATTTTGTTTTCCCATTTGCTAAAAAAAACTTTCCTCGAGCTCGTTCCTGCATTTCTCTTGCAAATTTCCTAATGGTATTTTACAGATACATCAATAAATACATATAGAATGCGAACTATATATTATAATTAGGGACCAAACCTTCTTTGATGTCAAATTTTGATGACAATGTGCAATTTGCAGAATTTCTTTTGTTTTTCCCATTTGGCATTATTTGTTATAAAAAAAAAAAACGCGAGCTCGTTAATACACTTCTCGTGCTAATTTCCTCCTGATATTTCATATATACAACAATAAATACATATAGAATGGGACCTATATATTATAATTAGGGATCATAGCTGCTGTGATGCCGAATTTTGATGGTGATTACAGTCAAAAATCTTTAAAGTTTGGTGAAATTCTTCCTGTACCACAAATAAACACTCTTTCAGAAAAAAAATGAAAACGAGGCTATAGATTGGGAAATCCTCTATGACGTCATGCTCATTATATATGCAAAAACATATTTCTAGCCAATCAGGAGGCAGTTATTTGGGAGTTGTAATTGGGTCGACCAATAGAAAGCGGAGATCGGCGTCACAGGAAAATGGCGCCCGCTATGACGGCGATCGGCGAGTTTGGCTCACGTCCCTACTATATGCATAGCCATTTGGATAGCCATTTGATACTGGAGCCTCACTTCCATACTAACGCTATTTTCGCCCATATTTATATAAGGCTGGTTGGTCTTCACCCGTGTACTACAAGTACAGGGTGAATCTTTTATCTACATAGACTTCTGCAGTAACAGGTTCTATTAAATTTACTCAGTATTGCCCTCTACCCAGAAACAGAACAAAAGCCCTGTTTACACAGGCGACTTAAAACGCTTCATATAAAACGACTTGCCTAGATCGACTCACATTTGCCGTGTAGACGCGACGCTGTGGCGTTTTAGGGCTGAATCGATTCATATGAAACGGTTCATCTATACCACCTTGCGAGGTAGTATAGATGAAGCGATTCAGCTGGTTCCCGGGTGGCAATAGTGTAAAATAGTGGTGCTCGCCGGCTACAGATGCAGCTGTAACTAATCACTGGTGCCCGGCAGTGTTAGGGCCCGATTAGGCCGAAATCTAGTGAATGCGATCATATTTAACAGAATTACAGACTCAAATAATGAAATTTAATTAAATTAACCTTAAATTCCAAGCCATATTAACGTAGCAGCTACATCTGCGTTGAATCGATGTGTGTAAACTAAACAAATAGCAGTGCTTGCCGGCTACAGGCGCCTGCTGGTTCCCGGCGCCGACACACTTTCAAACTCTGCCGTGTAAACACGCCTCTAAAACGCTTCATATAAATCGCTTTGTCTAGATTGTTTCACAATTCCCCGTGTAAACACGGCTTTAGGTAGCTAGACTAAAGCAGAACTCAGAACAGTTTAAATTATCTCAATATCTTCATTAAAGCCAAAGTTATGAAGATTCTAAGATTACCAAATAGGCCACCAATTTCTAATGCTATGGGTTTGTATGACAATGTTGAAGTAATTATGGTATGCCAACAGATCCACCTTTTGTGAATAGAATTGGCTGGAAAATGTTGATATATATTCTTAATTCTTGCATTTGTATCTAGGGGTATTTTGGGGTGCTCTTTCACATGCTGCAATCAAAATTCATGAAATACAGTTTTAGAGTTGCTATGGTTGCAGCAAATCAACACTTTATATTTTTGGAAGGCTGCTTGAAATTTACGGGTGAAATCAGTTGACCAGAGTGACCCATTTTATGTGAAACAAGGTCTGATAAATCGGTTTATGGCCTTAAAATTCGGTTTAATGGTGCCGTACCTTCTTTTTTGCCAGATTGAAAACTTCAAAGTAAATTCTTCAGCAGTCAAAATCAGAAATCCTTAATAAAAAACACATCAAAATGTATTTGAGTCAACATTATTTTCAAGACCATAAGTACTTCAGCAAATATTCCCACAGAGAATGCATAGGGAGTAAGTTAGTTGTGGGCATGTACTTCATGGATACACACTATTTTGAATGCATCGCGATGGTTGCGCCTCTCGCGACTATGCCCGTACCTACTCAAGATTCCATGTATGCGAATGTGGTATATGCCGACCCCCAATAGCCGATGTTTACTTTTTGTGTGGGGGGGGGGGTCGTTAAACAAACAAACACACCAAAAAAAGATACCCATGACATTTTTTTTGTTTTTTGCTCCAAATTTCTGAAGCAAGGTCAAAGTTACTATTGTTTTCTATGGCAAACACAGCAGTATTAGCATTCACACCAATCGGTCCATGGGTCGATCCATTTGCCGCAATCGCATTCGAATTTATGGAAGCACTACTATGTCTTTACATGCTTTTTGATTTTTTGCCGCATTCGCATACCGCGTATATGGAATCTTAGCTTAATGAGTCATGTAGATAAAAGATTCACCCCTATTCACTAACTCAGGCTATCACTCTAGATTAAATCATGAAAGATTCACCCCATACTTACAGTAGAGTAGGGCCAAGGGGTGAACGACAACATAGTCTAAATACTGGCGAAAACTACTTTAGTATGGAACAGGAAGTGGAATTCCTTGTTCCAGTATCAGATGGCTACATATATCGACCCAGTCACGGTGTTGGTGTAATGGGAGAGAATACAAAAAGACAAGATGGCTATGATCGAATGCCGTTGATTTCACTTTTAAAGTTCAATAAACATGTTTTATATTTTTCAACTCAAAAGTAGCAGGTAAATATGAAGATGTATGTAAACAATATATATTTTGTTTCTTAAATTAAGAATTTATGTGCTCATTTCATTTACCCAGCATGTAGATATTTGTCGCCAGTTTTTCTAATCAGACTAATGGGTTGATTCTCACCCCTACTGTGATGTCTAGGTCACAAATGCTGCGGTCTGCAGTGTGTCTTGCGGTTTAAGCAAATTTGACGTTTTTGATGTCTGCGGTTTATGTATTCACAAATCGTAGTCATTTTCCACAAGGTGGTTCTTGTCGCCGTATTTATTGTACTTGGCGGACCGCATCGGGAGGAGGGGTGTTCCCTTTTCTGGCTTTTCATAGGTATATTTTGATATATTCCCGTCTTTAATATATAAAAATGTATTAACTTTCTTAATATTGATCACACAAACATGGATTTTGTACCGTATTGATTCATTTTATGACCTTTTCATTGATGTCAACAAAACTGGAATCCTGCAGTGTTGCGATTTTCCGAAGCTAAGATAACTTCAACTTAAAGAACGCCTTGCGGCGAGCACAAAAAACTGTACGGACACTGTGTCCAACCGTACGGGCGCCTTATGGTTTTGCTGATGCGGCGACATACGGGTCACCGCAGGTCATTTGTGACCTGTGCATAAGTACGGAGTGAATCTTTGATCTACCACTCGTCCAATGTAGATATATTCAGAAACATCAGGTTGGAATAGCAATAGGATTGAATTGAGATGAATTCAAAGTATGATGCAGATCGCATTTTAAAATACAAACCTTTCCCCCCCCCCGTCTTCTGTCCTCATCACAGCACATCTTTCTTTTTCAATTCAAGCCCATGCTTTAATGGCTGCTCAACAACCTTATTTAGTTAATCAAATTAAATTTAAATTTAAAGCATTTGCATAGTTGAGTTATGGTATATATCCAATAACCAAATGAATTCGCAATCTAATATGCTGAATATATTATTCCAATACTTACCTACTACTTTCGAAGTGAACAATTTGTGAAATCTTATCTCGATTAATCAAATTTAAAAGTCGAACGGGGAGAATCCAGTGGCTTCCATCTTGGTAAGGTTTTTTTTTTTGTTTGTTCATCCTCTTCCAGTTCACCAACTCTGCCAATATAGACAGGCATTGTACTCCTCCGTAGAATTCAATGGAAAACATGAAATAAATAAACACCACAAAATGGTGTGTGTATTCCTGGCGTTGTATGTTCTCTAGGTAGACTTGCAAATCCACGTCTTCTTTTGACGTGTGTTCGTTTCTAGAAAGAAAAAAAAAAGAAGAAACAGCAACAGAATAAATTCTGTCTTTGCTGTGAATATGGCCTTCGCTGCTGACACGGAGTAAAGTTAACATCAGTCAAGCAATCAACAAACATGGTGACTGTGTATTGACAAAGACCCTATAATACTAAGACGGTTCACTCCCTATCTCTCCCATGGTAATGTAAATTTTGCAGTGCCACCTTGTGGTGGGTTTGATCAGCCCAGCTGCTGGTTGGTGTTTCACATGTAAACACATACAATTATATTATACATGAGATAGGTAAGTATGAATACACATCAATATGAAATTGCTATGAACAAATACACATCATCATCAGCATCGCCATCATCAGACATCTTTCACATTCATATATATACATTTATACATATAATATATAGCACCTGTTTAACCAAGAGAACAGCCAGTGCACCAAGTGGTGGGTTTGATCATTTTGATTACACAGTACAGGCTGAGTGAGCCGTCTTAGTTGTGTCATGGGGGTGATGAAAATGGGAAATATTGCGTCTAGAGTGGGACTCGAACCCACATCTCTTTGCATTCCGGGCCAGTGTGCTAACCATTACACCACCTAGGCTCCCTGATATCAACACACTACCCATGCCTACCTGTCTATGAGGTTACTTGCCTGAGAGGTCAGTGCAGCCTCCTACAGTATTATAGGGTCTTTGGTATTGATTACCTATTTGGTAATACGCATATAAAGTGGTTTAACGTTGTTTCTCAGGAGCCCTGTGTCGGCCCGCGGGCCCCCGGTCCGAGCGCCCCCTACACGGACAGCTCCCGCCGCAGCCGCGGCTGCTCCAACCACGAAGCAGCCCATGGTGCAGCCGCAGCAGCAGCCCATGGTGCAGGGGCAGCAGCCCCGCCAGCCTGGCATGTTCGCGCAGATGGCGTCCACAGCAGCTGGCGTCGCAGTGGGCTCCACCGTTGTAAGTATCGGGGATGGAAGATCTCCATGATTTTTTATATTTATTGATTAACATTAATCAAACAGGGGTGAGAGACGTACGCGATTTTTACTGTGCTGCAATCCTGCAGCACTATCAGCATATGCTAATACGTTGTTCAAATGCCACAACACTATCAGTGTATACCAATATCTATGAACTCACTTTGCACCTGCAACCACACGCCTCCTGATGAGCAAACTTGGTGGGGTTATTTGCCATACATTTGTTTCTAATATATATTACCCCGTCCTAATATGACCTTAGATGTTGACTGGACGTAAAACTACCAACCAACCAACTCTAATATATAGATTGTAGTGAAATTATCATGACAAATATTCTACTTTCAGCGATGAAAAACCTCTGCCATAAGCTTTCAGATATTTGAAATTCCAACATGTAAAATTAGTTTTTGCAAGCACGCCAAAACTCTTACGCCATATGCTTCAGCAGTAAAAGGTTCTATTAAATTGTTTTGTCAGTATTCCCTTCTGTGTGGCAACAAATGCTTAATAAGTGCATCAATGTCTAAGTTAGATATGGAGAGTCCAATCTATATAATTATTTTGGTTTTGAAAATTTGATGCTTCATTACTTCTATTTGGCTTTTATTGTCCCTTCAGTAAGTGTTTTATATAGTGAGTGTTTGTTTAGGCTATTCCACCTTCTCCATCTCTAGGGTCACATTGCGTCCAGTGCCATTATGGGCGGTGGAAAGGGTGGCGAGGAGGCGGCTTCTGCTGAACCAGCTGCGCCTCCAGCGGCTTATGGGCAGCCGCAGCAGTACCAGCAGCCCGGACAGTCACAGGGTGGTGCTTGCAATGTCGAAATGAACCAGTTCCTCAACTGTGCGCAGACGCAACATGACATCACACTGTGCGATGGATTCAACGAGGCGCTACGTCAGTGCAGAACGTCTAATGGTCAGTATTGTTATTAAGGTACAGTTTTTGCAAGCGTATACATATGTAATCAGGGGGGGGAGTGGAATTGGTCACAATCGAAGGCTGCAGCCAATTAAAAATAAATTTTATCACCCACATTGTATTATTATAATACATGGTTCGTACTGGTCATAGAAAAACCTAAAAAGTACTAAATTTTGTTAAATGAAAAAAAAAATTAAGTACTGAGAAGTCCTACAATTATACATGAATTTTTGCTTTGCAACCTGGCCTTATATCAAGGTTGAACACTTGTTCTTTGAAAGGCAACATTCGATGTCATTTTGAAATAATTGTTCATGGTTACTGCAGACAGAAAATAATTTTGGGCCAACCTTGGCTGTCCTCCAAAGATTACATTGGAATTTTTCCACCACCTGATGGGCAACATGACTGGTGGAGCATACTCGGAACCTGGTGTTATTGCATGCTGAAAAAGCTTTGGAATTTCTTCATTTTGGGCCTCGAAAAACAGTTTTAATGGTCCTAAAAAGTAATTAAAAATTTTAAATGAAGCATGAAAAAGAGTGCGCACCCTGTAACATCGCTAAATATGTGTTAACCCGGTGATAATGAAAATAGGAAATATTGTACCTACAGTAGGATTCAAATACACTGTCCTTGGCATTCCGAGGCTAGCATACTAACCATTACACTACCTGGCCTACATGATGCAATCACTCTCTATTTCGGATATTTCTATTGTTTAAACAATATTCCGCATACTTTCTCCAGCTATTATTTAATTACCAGACAATCACTGAAAACATACCCGATGTTAGGTTTCATCCTGTCCTTGTATCTGTTTTACCACCCACCCAGCTGTCAATTTCCGATTTTTTTTTCCCCTTCCTGTGATCACTTCATCCCTAAATAAGGGTCATTTCTACATATATTCTTGGCACAGAAAATCTAATGTCCACCGTTTCTTTTATTGCAGACGAGAATCATCCCTAACACTTTTTCGTGAGGCACTATTAGAATTAAAGTTGCATAAGTTTTGAGTTTCTACCATAATTTTAGATAAACTATTTTAGTTTAAATTGTTATAATCAACTTTACTTTAGTTTGAAGTGTCCTTTTCCTTTAAAAGTTTCACTTGGGGGATTTTTTTTAGTAAAACCATGCCAAATTAATGTTGGCACTCATGTCGAAGTGTTGAACACCATAGGCTTCAACCACAAATTGACTTGGTATGCCCCTTTTATGCACCAGTATCTAAGTTGGGTGTTAATATAACATCTAGCTTAACAGAGCTGCCAACCAGAACGATTTCTGCGGAGTCATTACGATTTTCTGCCTTTCATTACGCCCATACTCTGAAATATTGCGGTAAATCCTTCTTTTTCTCACACTTTAATTTTATATATTTAACATATACACATATGTCGTTCAGGGTGTTTTTACAAATGATGGGAAACTTGACGACTAGAGCAGGCCTCGAACCCATACTTCTGCCATTCGGGGAACCAGACGGAATGGCCAAATGAGTTAAAGCGTCCGTCTCCCATGTTGGTAGATCGTGGCTTCGAACCCTGGTCGAGTCAAACCAAATAAAATTGACACTTGTCACTTCCTAGCCTGGCGCTCGGCATTAATAGGATAGGGCAAGGACTGGTTAGCTCGGTGTCAGGATAATGTGACTGAGTGGGATATCAGGTCATGGTGCCGGCAGCCTGATTTCCCAGTGGGGCAGCACTATCAAAGTCACCATGAGTGTGCATTCACTAGTCGGTACTCGTCCTGATATGACCTTAGATGTTGCTAGGATGTAAAACAAAAAACAAACAAAAGGCCATTTAGGAGCCAGGGTCCTCACCATTAGACTTTAGTCCACACATCCCAAGTGGAAATGTGCTATGTAAGCAATATGATAAGTTTGGTGCCCGGTCGAGTCAAACCAATGACTTAAAATTGATACTTGTCGCTTCCTAGCCTGGTGCTTGGCATTATTAGGATAGGGCATGGGCTGGTTAGCTCGGTGTCAGGATAATGTGACTGAGTGGGATATCGGGTCATGGTGGCGGCGGCCTGATTTCCCAGTGCGGTAGCACTAACAAATCGCCATGAGTGCGTACTGTCACAAGTCGGTACCCGTCCTGATATGACCTTAGATGTTGCTAGGACGTAAAACAACAAACAAACAAAAAGGCCATTCTGGAGCCAGGGTCCTAACCATTAGACTTTACTCCACAAATCCCAAGTGGAAATATGTTATGGAAGCAATATATGGACAATATTACGCTTTCCCATTTTAAAATGTTCGCAGCTGTTGATTAAGTGTTTTTGGTTTGGAAAATGTTATGCTCTTATCGGATTGTTGTAGTCATTAATGAGCCCCATTATTTCACGGCAGTCTGCTACTACGCTGACCCTTGCTGATCGGCAGGCGGCAGGATGCTAGCAGGGGCGATACCTATGGTGGACCATTCCTGCCATGACTTGCGTGCCAGCCAGATTTGTAGTGGCCGGTCACTTCTAAGTTCTATTCTGGCCATGGCCGAATAGACCGGGAAAGGACCCCCCCCCCAGTTTGAAGCAACTGGAGTTTTGTTCCATTATTCCCTAGGCGGAATGAATCCAGTACATCACATGATAATGTCGCTTTTAAAGACGTTGAGGTTTTTGTTTTCTGTCGTAGAGCTCTACACCGACTAATCGCTGTTAATCTCGTTGCAGGTATCCAATTTTAACTGCGTGCCAAGCATCCTGACACTCCATCGTGGTTTCCAGACGAGCTGGTTTGTTGGCTGTTCGGCTCCGCCTCCACATCGATGGAACCAGTCACCCCGGCGGGTTCTCCGAAGATTTACCTGTTTACATGTGGCAAACATCAAATATTGTATCGGAATGTCATCTTCTACAACAATGCTCTGATTATTGAAATGGGGGGGGGGGGTAGTAAAAAGATCAAATTTTAAATACCTACCTTGTGCTTAATGGTTATTGAGAATAAAAAGTGCTGTATTTGATATTGATACTTTCGATATTTTGTGAGTAGTCTGATAATTCTTCCGATTTTCATTTGAATAAGCAATTATTTGGGCACTACTGGACTGTTTCCCTGACTTAAAGTGATAAAATGATGAATTAAAAGGAAATTTCCTATAGTTATTTGCGTGATTGGTATGGTTGAGATTGGATCTCATCCAAGACGAGGTGTCGCAACAGAATATGTATAGGAAATTGCATTATAACAAAATAAACGAAGCCTTATTTTACGGTTGTTGCTTTGTTAAATATTCTCCTGCAAACATTCACTGCTGAGTCATTGCAGTTTCAGGTTGGGATTCTCCGCCCCAACGCGTTAAAAAAGGAGCTAATGTTGGAGTGTAGACTTTCCATGCGGAAGGGTTGTTGGGGGTTTTACGTCCTAGCAACATCTAAGGTCAGCAGAGTCCGTACACATGTGAAGATATGGAATTCAAGAATATTTTCATTTGGATTTATGGGGGGGTGCTAATTTTGGACTAATTCAGATCAGTGGGGACAGTTTAATGGAATTTAAGGCTTTTCAAGACTAATTACCCAAAATAGGTTAAATTCAAGGCCTTGAAATGGGGAAAATGAAGACTTTCCAGACCCTGGGATGGGTAAATTAACAGTGCACTCATGACTTTATAGTGCTGTCCCACTGGAATACCAGGCCAATGGCACCATAACCTGATATCCTACTCAGTCATGTTATCCTGATACTAACCTAACCAGTCCGCCGTTTGCTGGTAATGGCAAACGCTAGGTTATGTATTGACAAATATCAATTTTGTATGTCATGGGTTGACTCGACCAGGATCCGAACTCCCGACCTTCTGTACGAGAAGCCTGCTTTATTGCGTCCAGTCCGTAAATGAATATAAAATGTAATGCATCTAGTTTACATAGAATTTAGTGTAATATTTTCATCAAACTAGAATTCTGACCTGCGAGTTCCCATGACATGTGTAAGGCAATAATCACTAACATGCACCATGGCCGCCGAGAGAGCAAAAAAAGCACACGTCACTTGCAACTCAGAAAAATTGCCAGGGGGGGGGGGGGGGGGGGGGAATTGGGGTTGGGGGTAGCAATGGAGGCATTCAACTGGGACCTTTCTATCCGCAAGATTTAGACTCCGCTCACCTGTGCAGTGGACTGGGTTTTCGAATGCAAAGAGGACCAGTCAAATGGCTTTAGTTGTTTCAGCCAATCAGAGCTGTTCTCTTCCATTGCAAATGGCTGCCCCCATAGAGGGCAGCCATGTGCAATCGAAAAGAACAGCTCTGATTGGCTGAAGCTACTGAATCTTTCAACCTTTCCATATATAAGAACAGCTCTGATTGGCTGAAGCTACTGAATCTTTCAACCTTTCCATATATAAGAACAGCTCTGATTGGCTGAAGCTACTGAATCTTTCAACCTTTCCATATCAGCCATCTTGAAATACACCATGTGACCTTATGGATGGAGCCACAAGACACATTTGATTCATACTAGGTACTCCAAAGTGATTTCTATTTTCAACAGGTCAGTATTACATCTTATATATCTGTACATGTACAGATCTTTTAAATTGGATCTCAATAATATAAAAATCATTTAGATCGATTGAATAGCTGCAAAGTTATGAGATTGATTTTTTTTCCCCGATTTGTGCACATTTCCAAATTAGCCAAATCTTGGATTTTAGGGTCCCACCTGGAAGCTATTTTGCATATGATCTGTCCAATATTAAAGAATCTCATTCTCTATAGTACAAATAAGAAGCTCCATTTTTTAAGGCCCTGTCACACTACGACGTTTCTCACCAACGTGCTTCGACGCGTGCCGACGGGTTGGGTTTTTGTTCAACACGTCGGTACACGTCCGGTACGTTACCGGCGCGTCGGTACATAGCAACGTGTGAATGGACACGTCGGGGCGCGTCGAGGTTTTGTGCATGCACAAAACTTTGGACGCGCGCCAACGGGTTGGAGGGCGCGTTACGGACGCGTTAGCAACACGTCGACACGCGTTGGCGGCGCGCCGGCCGTACGCTGGCAGGACGTTGATCAACGTTGGTTAACGTTGGCTTTTTTTCCCCCCAAAATGGGAGCGTTCCGTCGGCGCGTCGGGAAAGTCCCATCGACATGTTGTGGGCATGCCATTGGCGTTGCTCCAGCGTTTTCTCGGCGCGTTGGACGTGTTGCCGGCGCGCCTGGATGCGTTGGCCGCGCGCTGTGGACGCGCTGCGGGCGCGTCCTAAACGTGTTGCTGGTGGGTATGTACGGGTTCACGCAATACTAACACGATACCAATGCGCTGCCTCCACGCCGTAAACGCGCCGACAACACGCCAATAACACGCTACCGACACGCTACATACATCCTAATAACACGCTACTAACGCGCCAATAATGCGCCTCCAACCCGCCACTAACACGCTGCGCCGCGTCAAACTTTCTCCCAAAGCGCTGAAAAGTTTGACGTTTCTCGACGGGTTGCAAATATTTTGTGCGTTGCCGGCGGAAGCGTCGTAGTGTGACAGGGCCTTTACAGACCATCACTGTTAGTATTCTTTCTGAAATTTCATGTCAAACTTGCTAAATTCCTTAATTTCCAGCAACCAGCAATAATAAATTCAGTAAAATATAGAAAAATAGCATAACTCCCGTTCTAATTGTCCTATCACAGCAATCTTTATACCAAAATAACCAGAATCAAAAGCTCTACATGATGACATCATTTTCTAACTGATCAGAGAAAGAAAGACAACATCATTCACTTTATTAAGCACTTCGCGAGATCTGAACACAATAGCCCAAATTCCATTGCAAGCATGCAGTCACTTCTCAGACCAAGCTTGATGCGCATGATATAAATCTCAACCAAATATTGTTCTGGTTAGGTAGAGGAAGACTTAAGCTTTCTGATGATATAATTTTCAAAACGATCCTGATCAATTTTCAAGGAGGATTAATGTCTTAATGTTTTCACTCCTTCAGTTCAATCAAATTTCCCACTCAGAAACACTCATGCTTGATATGCTAATGAAGCCTAGATTCTTCTCTATCTTTTATTGGTGGTTATTTTTAGCTCAGGTCAATGTACTCAACAAGCGATCAAGTTTAGGGAAGGGAGTAGCTCAGACTGGATGAAAACAAAATCGGCGAGCATGCTCAGAGCTGCCGATGGTACCCGCCAACAAGTGTCCATTGACTGTGATTTCTTTCATAATGATGATTAAAAATCAGACACCCTAAAAGGCAAAAGAACAAGCTTTAATTTGATATAATTTATAATTCAAACCAAGCAAAATTAGTGGAGATTCAAGCCTTTTTAAAACGGTTAAAATAGGTCAAATTTCATGCTGCGGACACCGTATACGCCGACTTTGGAGTACCTATTCATACGTATAGAAACCCACTTCCAGTCCCAGTCGAATTGGAATTTGTAAAGAAATATTTTAATATGCGAATATAGAGGCCCAGTCGAATACGTCCAATCAGGAGGCAATCTTACACAGCTTTTTATTCTCGCGAGATCTCTGGAGAAAACCACACCCTATACATCCAGTGAGTTTCTAAAGCAGTTGTAAATGTTTGTTTCTGTCAGTGTTTTGCGTTACTAATAAGCTAATTCATCGGTGAGATCATCAAATACATTTATTCACGTGCTTAAATAGAAATTAATACAAAAATCAAAAGGCATTAACTACCAAGAGCATGTTATATATAAATATGTGCATATATATTGCAGGACCAATACAATTCAATGAATACACAAATTGTATTATGCACTACAGCTTACATACAGCGTTATTCTGTGTCTAAGTACAGACTACGTAAATACTGTTTTACAGACTGCCCAGTAACCATACATTTATTTCAAGTACGCACTATTTACACAACTATTTACATTGGGTGCCAAACCACTCTAAAATCATGAAGATTTCCACATTTCCCTGTCCTTTTGGAAAAAATAATTCTACTTTTGGCCCTCATTTTTGTCATGGACCAGTTTCTGCTTCGCCTGGGGAATAAAGGAACAACACTGCAGTTGCTTCAAAGCTCACGGTCTTCCTCGGTTTATTCTGCCAAGGCCAGAAACAAAGTTATATAACCTCCAGCATAAATACATTCACAATCACATTAAAAACAGAAAAAGTGCAGTATAAAGCTAAGATTCCTTACACGTGGTATGTTGCATGCGAATGCGAATAAAAATCGAAAAGCATGTAAATGAATAGTGGTGCTTCCATACGTTCGAATGTGCGAATGGATCGACCGATCGGTGTGGCATGTGAATGCTGCTGCGTTTGCCATAGAAAACAATACTGTTCCTTCACAAATTTGGAGGAAAAACCCCCAACAAATGTTGGAGGTTGGCATATATCTACGCCACATTCACATGCCACATACCACGTATAAGGAATGTTAGCTTTAAGTGGGATGTTGATTTGGAGTTTTATGTCCTGGCAACATCTAAGGTCATATCAGGACTGTAAGGTATGCATACTATATGGACCAATCCGACAGGGTGGTCAGGTATTGGTCACGTGAGCGCGGAGGCGCGTGACCAAGGCGATTCAATAAAGCCAGTCGTTCACATCTCTACACATATCTTACAAGGACGGGTACCGACTTGTGACCGTGCACTCATCGTGACTTTATAGTACTGCCCCACTGGGAAACCAGGCCACCAGCACTATCCCACTCAGTCACATTATCCTGACAGTGAGCTAACCAGTCCTTGCCCTATCCTATTAATGCCAAGCGCTTGGCTAGGAAGCAACAAGTATCAATTTTTTTAATAAATCATTGGTTTGACTCGACCGGGAACCGAACTGCCGACCTTCCACACGCGAGGCCCGCGCTGTACTGATACGGCCACCGCGCCCAGTGGATACTGATTTGTGCACCGTTAGTGGTAACCATCACGCGGTCCCCGATTACAGTGATGAAATATGATTTTCAGAAAAAATACCCTCATTCAAGAAATTTCATCTCTGGTTTCAAAAGTTTAGAATATTTAAGCACCATAAGTATGGCAGATACCAGAAGTTCCAGCATCACAACAATAACCTCTTGCATTTTCTTTTTTAAGACCTGGGAGATTTTGTCCAGTTCTGCATAGTTTGCATGTTCTTCATCGTGTAATATCGATTTGCAATTACATTGAATGACTAGATGCGGTGGTGACTTTATAGTGCTGTGCCACTAGAAGAGGCCACCAACACCATAACCATAACCTACTCAGTCATATTATCCTGATACTGAGCTAACCAGTCCTTGCCATATCCTAGTAATGCCGAGTGCCAGGCAAAGTATCAATTTTGTATCTTAGTATCAATTTTGTAAGTCATTAGATTTGGCTTGGCTGGGGATCGAACTCCCGACCTCCCCCACGGGAAGCCTGTGCTCTAGATAGCGATTGGGCCTCCGCATCCGGCAATGGCTAAATTGGAAGATATTTGGAGGGGAAAAAAGCAAGCAAAATAATTTGTCCATCAGTTGGTACCAAGTGCAGGACACCATTGTTATATTAATTAGCTCACATCGCTACCCGTCAAGATTTGATATTTCTAAGGGTCAAAAGACTACAAAGAAATAATGCTTTCATTGATTTATGCAACTTTAAACCAGTATCTACCTAGATAAAAGATTCACCCGTTGTAGTACACGGGTGAAGACCAGCCTTATATAAATACGGGGGAAAATGGCATTAATATGAAAGTGAGGCTTCAGTATGTAGCCCCAGTATCAAATGGCTACCCATGTTATGCATATAGGCACAGAGTTGGTGAAATCGGAGAGACTGCAAAAAAGACAAGATGGCGGCCGCAGAACGCCGTCGATTTCACTTTTAAATCTTATTAAACTAGATATTATATTATATTTTTCAACCCAAAAGTAGCGGGTAAATAATAAAACATACATAAAGAAGAACTGTTGCTTGTTAGATTGTTAAATTAGGCTCTCAATTCTTCGACCCGTTTTTTCGCCAGCTTTTACATAGGGCTGGTATGCACCCCTCCTGTGGCTACTGCAGCAGTACGGGGTGAATCTTGTATCTAGTATCTACCATGCCCAAGGTTATATAATGAACACTGTGCACAAGAAATCCCCCGCCCCCACCAGCTTTAAATCAAGGCGGTCAAAGAGCAATCAAGGCATTTAGTGACTGACCAATCAAGCCATCCAATCAGAAAGCTAGTAACTGATCGATCAAGAAATCCACTGGCTAACCAATCAAGATAACCAGTAACTGACCAATCAAGAAAGCCACTGGCTGATCAACCAAAATGGCAATTAATTGAACAAATCGAGACGGTCAGTAACAGAATAATCAAGACATCCAGTGACTTATCAATCAAGATGGTTAATAACAGACCAATCGAGACTGAATGGCAATCTTGATTTAGTAGAATGAATGAATAAATGCTTAACGGCATAGCAGCACACTAAGGGCTATACAATGCCTTCAAAATGTCTTAAAACCGGTTAAACAGTCCAATGTCCTTTAAAAACGATAAAACTAAGGCAGTACTAACAGTGTCAAATAAACATTTCATACTTGCTACATTAAAATACTGTGCTCGAACATTTGCGGTTTGCGGTTTGGTTCCTGAAGGGGTTCCTGAAGAGTCCGTTGACCACGCTGCGGGAATTTGGTCCGTCGGTTTTTGGCGCGTCCGTGAACAGTCCGGTAGGTGTCCAGTCCGTCCGTTTGACATTCGGTTGCCGTCCGGTGGCTATTCGTTAATGTACGTTCCTTGTCCGTTTAGCGTTCGTTTCATCCGGTACATTTCGACACCGGACACCAACGGACTGGACAATTCTTTGTCCGATGGTGTCCGGTAGTGTCCGGTACTCAGCCCGGTAAGGTCTGACTGGGCCTTTAAGAGATATAGCATGTGAAATGACTGGCACTTGGGGAAAGTACCCGAATAGAGTGGTTCAAGATTCAGCCGATAGATGTCACTAGCTTAACTGGTAGGGTGTATTCTCACCAAATATGTTGAGTGTCGCTCTCTCCATAGGTAGATCCAGACACAAATATGACCTAATTTCCACACATTTTAAGTAGGACATTTGCGGTTATGCACCTTATACTCTCTGGTGAGTTAGAACACAACATGATACTACTACTAATGCCGGTTACACATAATTCATGCATTTTATATTTTGTAATAAGTTTATTTAACCGAGGGTCCATATTAAGGTCACTGAGATGCTAAAAAGGGCTACAAGCACATATCTCTCGATGATTTGGGTTGGTTGTTTTGTTTTGGAGTTTTACACCCTGGCAACATCTAAGATCATATCAGGATGGGTACCGACTTCTGAGGGTGCACTCATGGTGATTTTATAGTGCTGCCCCCTGGGAAATCAGGTAGCCGGCACCATGACCCGATATCCCGCAGTCACATTATCCTGACACTGAGCTAACCAGGCCTTACCCTATCCTAGTAATGCCAAACACCAGTCTAGAAAAAGACAATTATCAATTTTATAAGTCATTGATTTGACTCGACCGGGAGCCAAACTCCCGATCTCCAGCACGCGAGAGTCCCGTGCTGTACCGATTCAGCCTCTGCGTCCGGTCCGATGATTTGTGAGCTCGGGTCAAATACACGTGAAACCACATGTGTGCACGCTCGATGACAAAAAGCCAAGTCTCATTGGTGCACCAAATACATTGCAATATACATTACAAACCAGGAAAGAAAATATAAATGACCCCGTAAAATATGTATAAAAAAAATTAAACCGGCGACTCAAAATTTTCTATGAAGTGACCCCAAAAGGACTCACTCATACGTCACTGAACCCCCAGGTAGAATTTGGCGCTGAGAACCCAGTTTGTATGTGTGATGAGAGGGTGACTGCGCTGTTCCATTACTGTGATGTGCATGAGCAGGTGATGAGGATGAAGAGGGGATGCTGCCGGTTGAGGACCACTGCAAGGTAGCTCAAACCTGCACAAGGTTTCTCTGAAAGGCAACGGTCAAAAGTTAAAAAAAAGTCAAATGAAAGGGAGACAAAGAGACTTTTAATCACATCAAACAGATTAAAGCTGCATAGTTCAATGAAATATTTTTAAATTAAAAAATACCCAGAACACTTAACTAGATTTGACTACATATTCAACTTAGATACTGGTGGATATATTAAGCATTTGTTGCTGCATAGACAATTTAATAGAACATGTCACTCCTGAAGCCTATGGTGGTAGAATTTCGGCGTGCATGCAAAAGTTAATTTGGCACCTTTTCACTTCAAATATCTCCAAAGTTAGTCATTTAAAATAAAAGGTACTTCAAAGTAGATTATAATGATCAACCTCATATATGTATCTCAAATAATGGCATAAAGTTTGAAGTCATGTTTACTTTAAGGACGAGGATATTCGCAGAGCTGCTTTGCTCTGCGAATTAGCAGAAGAATGATTAATATTCGCAGAGCTGCTATAGATGGACTTCATAGGCATAGCAGAAACAAAGCTATTACAGTTTATGTATTAGGAATAGACCAATAGGCTAATTATCTCACAGTTACTCCATTGGTTTTCAATTGCAGGATTATTTACCTGAGAAAAATAGTAAATAAACAACATAAATTATTAATGAAAAGTCCCAAAGTGATATTGAAGAACTGTCTTTTAAATGTATTTGCACTATCTGTGATAAATAACTGACAATTATTAGTTAAAAGATTCACACAAAAAAACCCATAATCATTATGTAGATGTAAATAATCATCATCTAAATGTAAACAACAGAACATGACAAACCAGTCAGATGAGCGTCACGAAGGCGTAACAGCTTGAGTCACACGAGGCAGAAGTGTCAGCGTCAGAGGCCCCCTCCCCCCATGGCTGATTGGTTAATTGCAGCTCTGCGAATTACAGTATTGGTGGCTACAATTCGCAGAGCAGCAGCTCCGGGAATAGCCAGTAGGTTATTTTAAAGGGTTGACATGGGTGATATTCAGACGCAAGCTTTGTTTGCTATTCGTGAGCGTAGCACAGGAACACCAAACTGCAATAAATGATTCATGAGTGCACCGTACCTAAGTTGAATATTTGGCAACCTCTAAGGTCAGGGGCGTAGCTAAGCGTACACGCGTACGCCAAAAAGTCCATGTAGTAGTCCGGAGTGTCGAAAACTCAAGTCTAAAATGTGTAAAATCCGCCAACTTAAGCTTAAGCGGCCCCCTAAACCCCCTGCCGAAATTAGGAGTACACATCGTTAAAGGTCTAGCTACGCCCCTGAAGGTCATATCAGGACAGGTACTGACTAGTGACAGGCACACTCATGGTGACTTTATAGTGCTGCCCCACTGGGAGACCATGCTGCCAGAACCATGACCCGCTTTCCCACTCAGTCACATTATCCTGATATACTGTGCTAACCAGTCCTTGCCCTATCCTGGTAATGCCGAGCACCAGGCTAGGTATCGACAAACATCAATTTTGTATGTCATTGCTGTGACTCAGTACGGAAAGCATGCACACTTAACAATTCGGTTACAGCATCTGATCTAAATTGAATATGCGGGATCAAAACTAGGTGAAAGCTTTGGTTCAGAAAATTCACTTTGAGTAAGAGTGTATTGCACATGCAATATACAATGTATGTGGACACTTTGATTATTGTTTTTTTATGTACATACACTATAACCCCGTTAAACCAAGCTTGATTAAACCAAACGATCGGATAATCCAAACAAATGTCTAGGGTTCCATCAAAATACTACCATTTATCATATAACAAATTTGGTGGGATCTCAGATAACCTTATAACCACATGAAAGTTTAGTTTAACCATACCGGAAGTGGCCTGAGGTCTGACAATTTTTTTTGGATTAACCTATCGTTTGGATCAACCAACTTTTAAATGGTAGTATTTTGCCGGGACGCCGAAAAAAGTTTGGATTAACCGATCGTTTGGTTTAACCGAGCTTGGTTTAACGGGGTTGTACTGTTGTGTGAAATCTGATTGACTAGGTTCATTGGTTAAAAGAAAGATGTTTTCAGAAGAGGTCCAATATCCTCACGTAATATTAGATTAGAGTGGTCAGATTCAAACCACTTCGCCCCTACAGAAAAACCAGACTTGTCCTTGGACACAGTCAGAATAGCCGGTAACTTGAGTCTTTTGAGCTTAATGGTCAAAGTCCTCTGGCCTGGTCAGGTAACCGGCTGTAAGGCTAACATAACTTGGTTCTCTAGACATTTTTGGGGTATATTAGTTGATTATGCAGGGGAAATTTCAGTCGCGGCCAATTGGTCTTCCTAATTCCATTGCTCTATGTCCTATCCTAGTAACGCTGAGCGCCAGGTTATGTAGCGACAAGTCTAAATTTTTAAGTCATTGGTTTGACTCAACCAGGGTTTGAACCTGCAGATTCGAATCCCACAACCTACCAAAACGGGAGGCGGACAGTCAACTCATTCGGCCTTCCCAAACTTTAAAAAAGAGAACCTAATGAAAATGACACCATTCTCATGCTTTCCTAATTGTCCGTCATGCCCATAAATGTGACAAATATGGCGACATCTTGAGATAACCTTACCTTTAGAAAGGTTGTCACGAATCGAAAACTGAGCCCTTCTACATTAACGAGATCATCAAACTGAAATAGAAAAACGAAAATGCAAGCATTCTTCAGAAACTCATTTTGTAACACTTATGACGGACCGCTATATATCCTCTTACGCAATTAGAAGTGACACGGAAAAACTTCGATTAAGTCCTCGGGGTCGTCCCAGGTTTATTACCACTGGGTAAGAGAATTATTACCTACCACTGCATAGCCAGGTTTTGTTTGGTCGTTTAGGTTTCATGTCCTAGTAACAACTAAGGCCATATCAAAACGGATACCGACTTGAGACAATGCGCATCCATGGTGACTTTATGACTTGATAGTGTTGTCACACTGGGATACTAGTACCATGACCTGATTTCCCTCTCAGCCACATTATCCTGACGCTGAGCTACCCAGTCTTTGCCATATCCTAGTAATGCCGAATGCCAAACTAGGTAGCAACAAGTATCAATTTTGTAAGTCATTGGCTTGTCTAAGCTGGGATTCAAACTCACGACCTTCCACATGTAAAGTCTGCGCTCTAACCAATTCAACCATTTCATCCGGTTTAACATAATGCAATAACATCTAATGAGATAAGTACAGTAGGGTGGTGTATGTCATAGACCATATTGCTTGTCAATCTAGTTCGGTCAGGCTAACAGAGGTTTTAACTGATTTAATTTTTGTTTTGAAGTTGCACATGTATTAGCAGAAGGCCACACTTACGGTTGAAAAGGCTCCATGCAGGTTGCGCCAGTCAAACACTAGCTGCGCACGCTTGCGTCCCAGCGTCTGTAGTCCCTGGATGTCCTTCACACTGCCACTGTTAAGTACACTGAGGATCCGGTCGTCTGGAAGTGAGATAGTATGAACTCTGTAGTAGGCGGGTATTGTCAGATACCAGGTTTGGTGGCAGTTGAATCTGTGTTAAACAGTTATTGTTTGACACCAGGTTTGGTGGTGGTGAGACCTACTTGAAGTGTCATTGTCAGATATGGGGTTTGGTGGTAGTTAAATCCACACTAAGCAGCCATTGTCAGATATGGGGTTTGGTGGTAATCAAATACATATTAAGTAGTTATTGTCAGATATTAGGTTTGGTGGTAGTGAGATCTAGTTTAATCAGTTATCGTCAGATATGGGGTTTGGTGGTAGTCAAATCTAACTTAATCAGTTATCCTCAGATATGGAGTTTGGTGGTAGTGAGATCTATACGAAGCAGTTAGTGTCACATCTGGGGTTTGGTGGTAGTCAAATCCATATTAAGCAGTTATTGTCAGATATTAGGTTTGGTGGTAGTGAGATCTATACAAAGCAGTTATTGTCAGATATTAAGTTTGGTGGTAGTGAGATCTATACAAAGCAGTTAGTGTCAGATATGGGGTTTGGCGGTAGTCAAATCCATATTAAGCAGGTATTGTCTTCTCGCACGTGCAATTACTAATATCCAGGTAGCGTACTTCCATTACATACACAGGGCAGGTTCACCAGAATACACAACACAGCGTTCCGCATGTACAGTACTGTGGTCACAGCACTAGTATCGTCAGGGTAATGTGAAACAAATGGGAATATTGCGCCTAGAGCAGGACTCAAACCCACAGCTTTGCCATTCCGGAGTGAGCATCCTAACCATTAAGCTCCATCTCGCAATCCGCCATTTCACAGGGGGAGGTTAGTGACACTCACTACATATTTAAAATTGCATGATCCAAATGGTTTTCAATTTCTGTCATTTTCTGAGATAAATATTTGAGGTTTATCATTATAATCTACCTTACTTTACTTTGAAGTAACTATTAATTTAAATGGTTAACGTTTGAGATATTTGAAGTGCAACCATGCCACAATTCTGACACCACAGGCTTCTGCAGTAACAGGTTCAATTAAATCACTTCAGTGTTTGGTCCCTTCTATGTGGCGACAAATGTTTAATAAGTGCACCAATATCTAAGTTTGATATGTAGAATTAAATCTAGATAATTGCTTTGGTTTTGAAAATTTGATGTTTTCATCGGACTATGCAGCTTAAAGCACAATTTACGCTTTACAAGGTGGCGCTACATAAACTCACTGTGCGACTTTTGCAGCTCTTCGTTAAATGGCGCCAGTCGTGGCGAGTCACTCTCAGACGCAGCGTTATCTAATTCTGGAAGTACAAGAAATTACCTTAAGTCTAGCAGTACTAACTATAATCAGATGAAACAAAAACAGTTAGTACAGTGAAACCCCATTATAACCCCATAAAATGTCATCGCGAAAACGGCGTGGTCGCGCTAAATAGGGGTTCACTTTATTGAATTAAAAAATTCATACATTTGTTTCTAAAGCAGATTGCAGTGCAAATATCCCAGCAAATATTTTAGATTAGATAAAATAAATAAATAACATTAAACGTTCTCATTTCCTTTTCGTCCTGTTTGTATGCTTGTGTGTACGAGTGTGTGAATTAGTTCCTGCTGTTTATATCTTTTTTTATAGTTAAAAATAAGGTTCACCAGTATAATCTACTTCAATTTATATTGGCGCAACTTTGATTATAATTGGCCAACTTCGAAATATTTGCGAAAATAATTTAAGCATGCGTGTCAAAATGCCGACATCATCGACTTCAGCAGCAACAGGTTCTATTAAATTTACTTAATATTTCCATCTATGCAATGACAAATGCTTATGCGCCTCATGGCGACTTTATAGTGCTACCCCACTGGGACACCAGGCTGCCAGCACCATGACCTGATATCCCACTCAGTCACATTATCCTGACACTGAGCCAACCAGTCCTTGACCTATCCTAATAATGCCGAGCGCCAGGCTAGGAAGCAACAAGTATCAATTGGTTTGACTCGACCAGGATTCGAATCCACAAACTCATGGGTTCGGATCTCCCGATGTCCCAAAACAGGAGATGGACACTCTGCTCATTCGGCCATCCTGTCTGGTGCTAATAAATATATACGAACACATTAAAACCCATTGAAGGCACCAGTTGTATTGAAGGACCCTCACCACAAATCGCCAATTGTTTACGGTTCTAGCTGACAAAAACAGTACTTTTATGTAGTACGAAACGCTTTCACTTAAATGTTACAATTGGGAGAAGTTCAAAAGCTCGAACTATGCAACTTTAACACATTCTCGATAACTGTTCTTTGAGACTAATTTTACAATTGACTGAGACCTTACATCCTGCGTAAAAGTGACGGTTAAATAACAACATGCAAAAATCAAATTTAAACACTTCTTGCTCGCTGTGAAAATGGCCTTTTCTATTGACATGGCATAAAATCACCATGATCAATCAGTCAATTAATTTTTTTAAGTGAAAGAATTTTTACTGACACACATTTATATTTGGAACATGCATACACTGAGTCAAAGAACATATAATACTAAGACGGCTCACTCCCTATCTCTCCCACGGTAATGTAAATTTTGCAGTGCCACGTTGTGGTGGGTTTGATCAGCCCAGCTGCTGGTTGGTGTTTCACATGTAAACACAAACAATTATATTATACACGATATAGGTAAGTATGAATACACATCAATATGATGAACAAATACACATCATCAGCATCATCATCATCACACATCTTTCACATTCATATACACATATAATATAGCACCTGTTTAACCAAGAGAACAGCCAGCGGACCAAATGGTGGGTTTGATAAATTTGATTACACAGTACAGGCTGAGTGAACCGTCTTAGTATTATAGAGTCTTTGACTGAGTAGTACTTACCATTTAGCTTTAAGCAGGATGCCGTTGACTTGAAGCCCTTCTTGCCCTTGCGCATGCGCGCCATGTTCCTGAACAGCGGACTGCAGGTGATGTCTGCCGTCTGTCGCAGATTCTCCTTGCTCGACCCATCTGCATACACTGACCAAAGCACATGTGCCACTATCAACAACAGAATCAATATCAAACTAAACGCTGTGGTTGTACACCTAGCAACTAAACAAGATGGCCAAATAAGTTGAGCACCTGCCCGCTTCCCGCATAGCAGGTCGTGGGATTCCATTCACCAAAATCAAAACCAATGACTTTAAAATATTGTCCCCGAGACTGGCACATGGCATTACTAGGATAGGGCAAGTAGCATTGAAATGAAAATGAGGAAGACCATTTGTCCGCGATTGAAAATTAACTCTGCTTAATTAACAAATGCAACAACATTACAGAAAACCTAAAATAAGGAAAATCTCGCCGTACCCCCCAAAAGAGTCTTACCAGTTTCCCCCCGACGGGTGATCTGCGTGTTGCGCTTCATTGCAACGAGCTGGTTGCGGAACTGCTGGACCTCTTTGAGCGGACCACGGAGAGACTTGCGGGAGGACCGGCGTGGGCTCTCCGCACATGGCAGCGACTTGGACTTCACCACAACGCCTGGATTGGCCATCTGCTTAATAAGTCGCTGTTCCAACTTCTCCAATCGGTCAACCATCTCCTCACGCAGGTTGCACCGGAACTTTTCCTGACTTCGGATAAGTGGGCTGTAGCTGGAGAAAGAAGCAGGACCCGCTTAAAACCATACACCTGACAGTATTTATATAATATATAAATACAGTAAAACCTCTCTCTAACCGACCACCTCCACAGATTGACCACTCCCCTATATCGATCACTTTATTTGGGTCCCAAACGATCGCCTATACAATAACATTGTAACAATAAAAAAATAAACCCTAAACCACCCACCTCCCTAAATGAACCATTTAAAGTCGATCCCATGGTCGGTCGATTTAGAAAGGTTTTACTGTATCACATGTAAAAACTCCAAACTATTAGATTATTGTAGGAGGTTAGGAGAAGCTTTGCTTGTATGTTGGGGTTTTACATCCTAGCACAATGCATGGTCATGTGTATTCATGGGGACTTCATAGCGCTGCCCCAGGCCACCGACACCATGACCGAATCGGTCCCCACTCGAATTCACATTATCCCGATACTGAGTGGACCTGTCCTCACCCTATCCTAATAATGTTGTGGTGTTCTCTGTGGCAGAGTGGTTAGAGTGAGTGTCTGACTTTTATCTAGGTCGGACTCCTAATCTGAAGGTCGGTGGTTCGATTCCCCGTGCCCCCACCTCTGCCACTTTGGATTTCCACCGCTGTGTATAACTTACAGCGTCATCAAAGGCCAGTTGCTCTCATACAATGTCTAGGTGGTGTGGGAGGTTAAAAATCCCTTGGGTCGGTAAAAGTGTAGGCTCGGGCTTTCTTTCGACAAACTGTCTAATGGTGAAGACAAATCTATTCAGACTTATCCATGATATGCAGCATAAATCTTCTTCAAAATGTTGAGTCCCGGGTTTGGTATTGACAAAGCACCAATTTTGTACGTCATGGATTTGACTCGGTCAGGGTTCGAGCCAACAACCTCCCGTACAGGAAGCCAACCAGTGCTCATACCGATTCGACCATCCCGTCCGGTGGTTAAAAGAGGGAAGAGACTATATTTTCATTTGATACTGTCATCGTTAAAATAAGTCAGTACATGAGCATTCAAAACCAAAAATACACGCATTTAGCAATAAAAAACGAGGGATGTAGCAATAAAACCCCAAAGGCATGATTTTTCCTACACAAATATTCTCACGGGTGGTGAGATTGATTTCAAATGGATCCCACCCAAGAGCTTATTTGAAACCAAGCCACACCCCACCCACCCATTCTATGATGTGCTTACACATATATAGGGATGAAAGTGGTCTCAGACAACAAACCTGAAAATCAAGCCGAGATTATTACACCGATGGCGAATTTCCGCGAAAACGCGGATTTCCCCCCCATAGGATTAGCATTGCCAGGGAATCGCTGAAAAATGCCAGAAGTCAGATTTCAGCCATCCTTGTTCTGGTTATATTATCACCCCTACGTAACTTTCTTGCTTGTTTTTTAAAAATATATCTTCTAGAAACATCTACGGTCATATAATAACGGCATTCAAACTAACCAATTGTTGTCACATATATCCTGATTCATTGGTATTTTGTTAATTGGTAAATATTAAAAATATCGTTAATTGGTATAAAAAAAAAAATTTTAAATTTAAATCGCGGAAATCCGCGAAATCTTACAGCTCTGCACATAGGTAATATAAGACTTTCCATAATAACGCAGTACCTCAGAAAGGGTGTGATCACTGCTGTAGGGTTCGGTGCCGGCTTCTTTGCAGGAGGCTCTTCCTTGGAACTCTTCTCCAGCGCCCGCTTGCCACGAGATGCAGACTTCACAGCGGGTTTGTCTATAACAGGATACAGGATAGCGTCAAATGCAAGCAGACTTTGCAATTGCATTCACATCACACTGTTCATGTAAGTCCTTCCTTTGAAAAATTGCTAGATTGTGGGGGAACAGAATTTCCGACGCTAGAATACAGGTATAGCCCACTATCTACAACAGGATACCGGATAGCGTAAAATGCAAGTAGACTTTGCAATTGCATTCAATTCACGCTGTTCAAGTAACTCTTTCCTTTGAAAACCTGCTAGATTGTGGGGGAACAGAAGTTCCAAAGCTAGAACACAGGTATAAACTACTTAGCGCTACCCCGTTTAGCACTCATTCACTATCAGGGATGAAAGTGGTTTCCGGCTAGAATCGCGGAAATCAGGCCGCGATTATTACACCGGCGGCAAATGTCCGCGATAACGCGGATCTTCTCCCATAGACTTAGCACTGTCAGGGAATCGCGGAAAAATGACAGAAGTCAGGTTTCAACTAACCTTGTTGTGACTGTATTATCGCCCATACCGGACCCGGTCTTGTTTGGGTTTGATGTTGTTCTAGCAACATCTAAGGCAATATAAGAATGGTATTCGACGTCCCCAAGTTTGTCATATACATATCATTTAAAAGAATGTTGTTTAAAGTTAATCGGTAAATATAAATAATTGCGGAAATCCGCGAAACCGCTGTGATCTTTCATCCCTGCACTATAGACTATAGTGCCATTTTATTCATTTTCTCAAGTTATATCCGAAGTCGGCGAGATTTGTCATCTCCGCTCAAGAAATGATTATCAGTACACCACTGCAGACTTGCAAAACCGATCTCGCAGCTCTCAGTATTGTCAAAGTTATCTTCAGTATTTCTTGAATGATTTTCAGTAACACATTTACCGTGAAAAATACAACAATTACATAATATTCACAAGCAAACTTGAAACCAGATGAAAAACGCCATGCTATACATATGTCATGGCGATTCCGTAACGAAACCAACAAATCCACATTTCTGTTTGTTTGTGTGTTGTTGTTTTACGTCCTAGCAACATCTAAGGTCATATCAGGACGGGCCCACATTTCTGTATTGAGTGTTTGATATACAGAAGAATACGGAGAGTGCATAGAGGTCTGACAGTTTCTAAGTTTGATAGGAAAGATCAAATCTAGCGAAATTATTTGGTTTTGAAAGAAATTGTGCTTTCATCGATTTGAGCAACTCTTTAAAACAACGCGAAACAAAACACATACCAAATGACTCGTTGAGTTTGACGGTGTTGACAATCTTCTTCGTCTTGCGTGCAAAGTGAAGGGTAGTGTAGGTGTCAAAGTAGTGCTGCTCTTCGGGTGCCAGATTCACGATCATGCAGGTCACCGCGTTGCCACCAAACGAGTCCTTCACCGAGAGAGATTATGCAGATTTAACTTCTGTGATGCTCTGACAGTGCTAAGCATATACGCGTTGGTCTCAGAAACTGTGTACCACATATTTGCTTTCCCCATTACATTGTTAATGATTCAGCTTTCTCCAATTTTTGGGACCTGTCGGGTAGCAATTCGAAGTTATTAAGATGATAATACACTAATCTTGGCTAAAAAGCTAAGAGGTGATGCCTGCTGTACAAAACCCAGCACTCCGCACTAAAACACCTTTTCAATGAAAATCGTGTTTCATGGGGACTGGCGGGCATTTGTAACTTCTGACTCTCTACTGACCTGTTCCGAAGGCAACCGTGTTACGCCTAACCTATGTTTGTTAGTTAGGCACATTTTAACATCCTTCTCAACCATATCTTTATACCGCTTGGTGGATGGGTGAGATTCTAGACCTGAACAGTCTACCTTATCAGCAGCTACTGTGTGATAAGACACTACAGCTGGCCAGCATTGAAAACAAGTCTTATATGCTATGGACAGTATAAATACAGCCTCAATAAAAATTTTTTTTTTAGTAATACTACAATTTACTTAACGACACCATGTTATGATGTACCTACCCAAACCTTTAAAACAACTTGTTTCTTGTAAGACAATCTTTTTTTGCTTAACTGTAATCAATCAAATCTTGTTTGAATTTATTGTGTTAAAATGATGTTACAGATTTTTTAAATTTTTTAAATTTTTATTGAGGCTGTATTTATACTGTCCATAGCATGTAAGCCTGGGTAACCAGGCTTGTTTTCAATGCTGGCCAGCTGTAGTGTTGGTGTTGTCTTACCAAGCAGTAGCTGCTGATAAGTTATTTGATTGTGTGCATTTCAGTGGCAGATAGATTGGTACATTTAGTAGCTTATGTTAGTTTTTTTGGGCCCTCTTGGCATTGAATTTTTGTTCTATTCTTATTACCATGTTAGTTGTTTTCTTAAGGTTCTATGTTAGTGTTTTGGGGTTTTCTTGGGAAGAGTTTTCCGCTTTTTTCTACTTAATTCTATACTAGCCTATTTTATTTACATGTCCGTAGGCCTGTACGTAATAGGTGGTTGAGTTATGTTTGTTTGAATTTGACTTGATTTATATTGTTTTTGTATATGTTATCTGGCTTTTATATTTCTGGTTATCCCACCCTGGGCTGTCCAGTTGGTGGGCCGTGACATATCACCTGCCCCCTTGTGGTGCAGTTCAGTTGGGGTTTCCAGTTTTTAATTTGCACAGATATCTTTTGTACATTTTTAGGTCAGGGATTTGTCTTTCTTTCACCATTTGCGCATTCCATGCCGTGGCGGCCATTTCCAGTGTGCTCCTTTCATGGGCTTTGATCTGGCTTCTGGTCTGCCTTAGTAGTGGTGCCTTGCTTGCTCTGGTGTCCCTTAGTGGTTGGGTTAGACGCTTAATACCCCAGTCACACGAGGCCTGCGTTCGCTAACGATCGATTCGCAACGTCAAAACCTCCTCCTTGCGCCCTGTCGCCGCGAGGACGCCAACCTCCCGGCATCCATTTCGGGAATTTTGGACGCAAGGAGGTTGCTGCTGCTGCACGTGCAACCTCCTTACGCCCTGTTCCGGCGGCGCCATTCAAAATGGTTGGCGCCCTGGGTTGGTGCTAACACATGCGATGCTGCAGTCACCATGTGGTCGGCCCCGACCTGGCGCCTACAACGTATTTGAATTAGTGTATCGAATGGCACGCTGGGTGGTTGGCGGCGAACGCTGGCTCTCGTGTGACTGGGGTATAATGTCTTGGCTATATCCATATGCTAATGATTTTAGGTGGATTATCCTTCTGTTTTCTAGTAGCTTTACTTTAGTTCTTTTGTGTAGGTCATAAGTGGGGTGTAGTTTGTCTACTTTCAGGCAGATTTTCAGGGCCCTATTTTGTAGTATCTGCAATTTTTCTCTTTTTTAGCACCCATGTAGATTACATCCCCATAGTCAAAGTAGGGGAGTACCATGCCTTTGAAGATTTTTATTGACATATCTTGTGTCATATAGTTTCTTAGTTTAGCAAATAGCCATAGATGGATGCTACACAGTTAATTTCAACGATGGTTTGTTTGTTGGGGCTTTACGTCCTAGCAACCTCAATGGTCAGGACGGGGACCAACTTGTGACAGTGCACACTCATGGTGACTTTATAGTGCTGCCCCACAGTGAGATCAAGCCACCAGCACCATGACCCCATATCCCACTCAGTCACATTATCCTGATACTGAGCTAACCAGTCCATACCCTATCCTAGTAATGCTGAGCGCCAGGCTGGGTAGCGACAAGTATCAATTTTGTAAGTCATTGGTTTGACGCGGCGGGTATCAAACTTCCCACCTTCCGCATTGGAAGTCTGCACTCTATCGATTGGGCCAGCGCGTCCGGTCCTTCACAATGGTAGTGTAATGGTGCCTCACCTGTAGTAGCCGCGTCAATTTGCTACCTCTGTACGGGATACACGACTGAAAGGTAGCAATGCATACAATGTCAGTATTTACAGTACACTAGCATTGTAGGTAAAGTTGCATAATCCAATGACTTTAAGGTCCGGTCATTTAAAAAAAAAAGAAAAAAAGATTAAGTTAATCATTATGAGCTATTCAGGGTCTATACACATGTGAAAATATGGAATTCAAGGCTATTTCAATGCTGTTCTTGATAGGAATTCAAGACTATTTTCGTTTGGATTTCAAGATAAAAACAACAACGGTGAATGGCAATTTTGGATTAATTTAGATCAGAGGGGACAGTTTAATGTAATTCAAGGCTTGTCAAGACCAATTACCCAAAATAGGTTCAATTCAAGGCTTTTCAAGGCCTCGAAATGGGGAAAATGAAGTTCAAGACTTTCCAGGCCCTGTACGGACCATGGCTATTGTAGTTCAGCTTAAATTAACTTCAATTTAAACGGCCAACTGTAGAGATTTTAGTTTTTGTTAGTACATTAGTTGTTTAAGGGGAGACACGGGGGATTTCCGTATCTCAAAAACTATTAAAGATAGAGCTTTGAAAATTGGAGTACACATTCTTTCTATCAAGAGAAGCATATGTGTAGAGTTTCAAAGCTCTATCTTGAGTAGGGGTCATATGATGAAGGATCTTGCAATACAAAAAAATATCTAAATTTTACCCCCTCCAGGAAGTATACTGAATGTGCCTAGATTTGCCTGAATCAAGTTATTATACAAAGAACTGGTCCAGTTGAGTGCAAGAAGGTGGTTTGTGAATTTATATATGTCATTACCAACATGTCACTACATGACGAACCAGAGGAAAACAAAATTCAATGGTCAATTTGTGTGTCTCCATCCCTAGCTCTTGAACTATGAAAGATACAGTGATTTTAATCATCTTATTGCACTCAGCAGCAACTTTTACATAAGACTGCCAAGTTTCAACTTTGTGCTACAATTATAACTTACATTTTTAGAGGGGCAAATTGGCAAAACCCTGGGAAAAGCAGTTCTGAGAAAACGAGCTTCAAAGTTCACAAAGTGTTTCTTTCAAATGGTAAGGTCCAGTATCATCATCTAGAATCCCATATTATATACACAAATATCCAGTCAAGTAATTATCTGTCCAAAAAACATATCATTTACACCAAATTAGTACACCAAAAACCAGAAATCACCAGTTTCACCCAAATTCATGTTCCGATCACCCGTGTCTCCCCTGAAATTTAAGCACAGGAAATTTCAATCACAGACAATTGGTCTTCCCTCATTCCACTGCTCTCTGCCCTTTCCTAGTAATGCTGAATGCGAGGCTATATAGCGAAAAGCATAAATTTTTAAAGCGGTATTTTAACCAGTGCAAAATATTTGCCAGGACTATTTCATTGCAATGCACATTAGTCACTAGAAACAAATGTATGGCAAAGATAAACAAAAGTGTGATCATCAGGAGGAATGTAGTTCTTATAGGAGCAGTGACTTTAAAGTATAGGGGTTATACTTATAGTGAAGGAAAAGGCTGGGAGTGCCCCCCCCCCCCCCCCCCCAGACCAATATCTGGTGTAAGCTGAAGCTGCGACTCGGAGTGCTGGGTCGCAGCTTCAGTCCATCTCGAGAGACAAGCGTAACTTTGAATACCCACATCATGTGTTAGTCTTTTATCAGACGCAGATAATATAGCTTGCTTATAAATATAATAGCACATCATCCTAGCAGTGGATTTTATTACTATCAAAGTTCAATATGCATCGAATTGCAATTCTCTCTCCCCTCTCAAAATTGCTACTACAGAAGTACAGATGAACCTCGATCCAACGGACACCGATGCAACTGATTCCGGATCCAACGGACACAATCCGCTAGAGTGAGCTAGGCTCCCACACATGTGTAATGCATACTCCCACATATGCATAGTCATTCACACATACAAACATACCCACACAGTGCCATGCACAGAGCCGTGCAGGTTTGTTTGTTAAAATTTAACATCCTAGCAACATCTAAGGTCATATTAGGAGAGGCACCGACTTGTGACACCTATAGATAAAGCAATTTCGTCGCTGCAACGGACAAACGGCTTTAACTGACAACTGCTCCCCCCTATTAGTCCGTTGGATCGAGGTTCATCTGTACTTGTCTTCACAGGCCAGCTCTACATCCAGACCAATATTGTCCTGACATACCAGACTTCCTGTCCTCAGTGGTGCAGTCAAATGAGATAAATAAGTTTGTACATGACAAAAAAAAAGATCCGCTCATGGCAGGGGTTTGCAGAAGACAGATACTACTGTATACATACTTGCTAAAGCCAGGATTCCATATACAGTATAACCCCGTTAAACCAAACTTGAAGGGACCCTAGAAATTTGTTTGGATTAACCGAGTTTTGACTTTGACTTGGCTTTGGCAAAAACGCGGGTGCATTATGAATGTACAACGTATATGGACACTATGATTATTGTTTTTTATGTATATACAGTTTAACCCCATTAAACCAACCTTGGTTAAATCAAACGATCGGTTAATCCAAACTTTTTTCGGTGACCATTTATTATATCAAAAAAGTCTCAGATGACCTTTAAACCACATTAAAGTTTGGTTTAACTGTACCGGAAGTGGCCTGGGGCTGACAATTTTGTTTTGATTAACTGATACTTTGGATTAACCGACTTTGGTTTAACCAACTTTTTTATATGATAAATGGTAGTATTTTGCCGGGCCGCCGAAAAAGTTTGGATTAACCGATCGTTTGGTTTAACAGGGTTGTACTGTATGTAGTATGCGAATGCATACGAGGTATGCAGCAACTTTTCAATGTTTGTACTGGAAACAGCACTCGATACGCATTCGCACGAATCCAAGAGCCGTACACATGTGAAGATACGGGATTCAAGGCTTTTTCAAGGTTGTTTTTTAAATGGGAATTCCAGACTATTTTCAATTGGATTTCAGGGGAAAAAACAATGGTGAATGCCGATTTTAGACTAATTTAGATCATTGGGGACAGTTTAATGGAATTCAAAGCTTTGGAGTAAATGAAGTTAAAAACTTTCGAGGAACTGTATGGACCGTGCAAATCGCTCCATGCACTAATTGGTGCAAATGCAAACTAGATTACGCCACTTCCAATACAAACAGTGAAAGGCCACCGCATACTTTGTATGCATTCATACACAGTATACAGTATAACCCCGTTAAACCAAACTTGAAGGGACCCTAAAAATTTGTTTGGATTAACCGATCACTGGTTTAACCAAGCTTTGACTTTGATTTGGCTTTGGCAAAAACCGGGGTGCATTATGAATGTACAATGTATGTGGACACTATGATTAATGATTTTTATGTATATACAGTTTAACCCCAATAAACCAACCTCGGCTAAATCAAACAATCGGTTAATCCAAACTTTTTTCGGCAACCTGACAAAATACTACCATTTATCATATAATAATTCTCAGATGACCTTAAAACCACATGAAAGTTTGGTTTACCTGTACAGGAAGTGGCCTGGGGACGACAATTGTGTTTGGATAAACCAATACTTTGGTTTAACCAACTTTTTTATATATGATAAATGGTAGTATTTTGCCGGGCCGCCGAAAAAAGTTTGGATTAACCGATCGTTTGCTTTAACCGAGCTTGGTTTAACGGGGTTGTACTGAATATGAGTGTTTGGAAACTATTCGAAACAAGAACCAACAACTAACCTGTCCTTTATTGAGAGCTTCTACTACTTGGCCGAGCGCCAGCAGAGATGTGTTGATGGCGCCTGATTCTTTTAATCTGAAAATTAGAAGTTAAGATTGTAATTGCCTTGGGGCAAGTCTCTGGGGTATGATTTCCAAGCACCATCTAAGGTCATATCAGAATGGGCACCGACTTGTGAGTGTGCATCCATGGTGACTTCATAGTGCTGCCCCATTGGAAGATCAGGTCACCGACAACATAACCGAATATTCCACTAAGGGTCACACTATCCTAATTCTGAGCAAACCAGTCCTTGCCCTATCCTATTAATGTTGAGTGCCAGGCTTGGTAGCAACAAGTATCAATTTGGTACATCATTGATTTGACTCGACCAGAGTTCAAATCCACAACCTCCTGTAAAATATTCTGATAAAATGCATTGGTGGGGAATGCAAATGGTCTATAAAGGAGTACAAATGGTCTATTAATGTAAATGATATATAGGGCCAGGTGCATGAATGTATTTATGTAGTTGCTGGTGATCCTTTACTTTTGGTCAATAGTTATTGTGTATTAGGTAGATAGTGTGAATGAGGCACTACTGTTATTGTGTAAGGAGCTCAAGAGCTCTACTCACTACCCCCTCCCTCTTCCCCCCCCCCCCCCCAACTGTTAGTGACGGATCACCACACACACAGCTCAGGCAGGTGCAGGCCAAGCAGCCACACCACATAGTGGTGGTGGGTAGATCACAGTACCCATGGTGACACAAGAATGCTTACTGTTCATTGGTGGAACTATAAATGCTTGTTGCTAATTGGAGATAATGGTCAGGTGGTATGCCATATCAGATCCATGTACCACTACATAATAATAAACTTGAAGTACAAGCTCTCACTATACTTTCACTCTTTATACTCTTGCTTTCTCTCCTTGCCTGTATTGATTTCATATAGCCTGCCTACACAAACCACAGATGCCAGCCGTCGACTTTACACTCCCACACTGGAAGCCAGCCAGTGCCCTTACTTAGCGATTCAACAATCCCGTCCAGTGGTTTTAGAGGAAATATACTACATGTATATTCCATTTGATGTTGTTAGTTAAAATACATCAGTACATAAGCAATAATAACCAAAAGGCATGAAATTAGCAATAAAAACCAAAGGACTTAGCAAAATAACACACAAAAGGCAGTGAATATATAGGTCCTCACAGGTGGGGTGAGGTGAGTGGGAGTGAAAATATACATCCATTTAACACATCCACACTGACCGATCACCCCCTCCCCGACAAGCTGCCGCAATATACTCGTTGATATTTGGTTATTCTAATTAAGAAATAGATGGAGGGTAGGTAAGAATCAACGAAATTTCCCCCGAACACTTCATCATTGCCAGAAATTGACGATTATCAAAAAGTTGTCCACCTGAATTTTCACTTTTTCGCCGTACTTATGGTGCTGTCACATTATGACGCTTCTCGCCAACGCGCATCGACGTTTGTCATTTTTTGGCGCAACGCCGGGAAACGTCAGGAAGTGTTACGCGCGTGTTGGTATTCGTTGATGGTCGACAGTGCACGTAATCAGATCGGCAAAGTTTTGTGCTTCAATGACCAACAACGCCCGGGTGCCAACATTATGGCGACGTCAGAAGCACGTCAACATCGCTGGAATAACGTTATGCGAACGTTAGGCATACGCGCGCGCGAGGGTCCCACATATTGCGCCAAATGATTGCTTTTTGTTGTTTTACATCCTACCAACATCTAAGGTCATATCAGGACAACGCGCCAAACTTTTACCACATCGGCCACACACTACCAACACGATGCGCTGACGTCAAACTTTTTCCCACCGCTCCGAAAAGTTTGACGTTTCTCGACCTTTTTGCATGTTGGCGGCACGCCGACGAGAAGCGTCGTAATGTGACAGGGCCATTACCATAATATATATATATGTATATGCCATCAGTGTTTCCCTTTGCCTCCCCCATTCCCTCCTCCTGTCCCCCCCCCCACCCCCCTCACAGGGGATCCTGACACAACCATACTCTGGAGCCCATCACCGCCTTCATCTTGCCCAAAATGTTCACTTGCCCAACAGAAAAGCTCAAGCCATGTTCCTCTTGTCCGTGCCTACTCTCACTTGGCTCGGACAAGCCTTATTTCAAACGCTGAATAGCCAGGTCTAACAGAGAGTGCGCGCACACCTGATGCCCTTGTTACCGGTGCGCCGGTTGTTCTCGCTGCCCGCCAGGTCGATGATGTACATCTTGCCGGTCCTACGACAGTAGGGTGCCATGCGCTGTGCCCGCCGCACCTTCAGTACCAGCACGCTGTGACTGCGAGATGAGCGCTCATTCAGCTTGGTGCAAGCCGTGGTGCTGCAACACCGATGTACAACATACACAACACATTCAAACAACATTTGATTGAATAGAGTTAAGCAAACAAAATTGTCTTACCAAGAAAACAGTTTTAAAAAGGTTTGTGTAAATTTTGATATAAATATGTCAAATGTAACATTTTCACTTTAGTACACACAATCATAGAAAAAGAAAATTTGTCCTTCGTAACATGGACACTTTCATCGATTTTGTAAGTCAATGGTTTGACTTGGCTGAGAATCAAACTATCAACCCTCTGTACGGGAAGCATGCGCTCTTACAAATTTGGTCACCGCATCTGGTTGGCGATTACAAATGACTGAGGTCTATATATATGGCATGTCCAAGAGGTTGGCATACCGGTTTTTGGAGGCAAGTCCGAAGTTCAGATTGAAGTCGCTGACATCAGTGATGGTCTTCTCCCCGAGACCGCAAACAATGATCTGTTTGTGTTCGTCTTCACGGATCACCAGGTCCTTCTCCTTCTGCTTGAATAAGTCGAACACCTGCATGGTATATACAACAAATGAGAAATGGATCAACAACACAGTAATAGTCATAGCAGCGTTCGAAATAAGAGCTTGTGCGCTTCTCCGGAACAATTGAAAATTCAGAAGGACAAGTGAAAGTGACACCACACTTGCCCATTGGACAAGTGACAAATTATGCTTATTCCTATCATTGCATATATATATAAGTATAAATTGTTAGCCAAGATATATATGTATACAGTATAACCCCATTAAACCAAACTTGAAGGGACCCTAGAAATCTGTTTGGATTAACCGATCATTGATTTAACCGAGCTTTGACTTTGACTTGGCTTTGGCAAAAACAGGGGTACATTATGAATGTACAATGTATGTGGACACTAAGATTGTTTTTTTTAATGTATATACAGTTCAACCCAATTAAACTAACCTCGGTTAAATCAAACTTTTTTCGGCGACCTGGCAAAATACTACCATTTATCATATAAAAAAGTCTCATATGACCTTAAAACCACATGAATGTTTGGTTTAATTGTACCGGAAGTGGCCTGGGGCAGACAATTTTGTTCGGATTAACCAACTTTTAAAATATGATAAATGGCAGTATTTTGCCGGGCCGCCAAAAAAAGTTTGGATTAACCGATCGCTTGGTTTAACCAAGTTTGGTTTAAGGGGGTTGTACTGTATAAGGTAAATACTGTGGACAAGTGAAAATTCAGGCGGACAAGTCAAAATTCAGATGGACAAGTGAAAATTATACCAGACTTGTCTGGTGGACAAGTGAAATTTATTTTGCTTATTTATATCACTCCATAGTAATGCTGGGGATGATACAAATGGGAAAAATTGCGCATAGAGTGGGATACAAACCTACACTTTTACCATTTCGGGACTAGCGTCCTAACCATTAGACTATCTAGGTTCCCTTCCAACACATGCCTGTGGATGTGGCATTTCACTCTAGTCTAGGGAGGTCAGTGTCCCTCAGTACACTAACAAAGCATACAATGACATTGATTAAACAATTTTAACAAAACTTCCTGTTGTTTCTTCAGCAGCTATTCCTGTAAGGATACACACACATACACACCCGGCATGTGTCTATGAAATTATGAAAAATCCAATAATTTTACCGATATCTGGAATGTTTGTCACATCAAGCGCCGAGACATGGAAGGACCAACAACAATAACAATAACCCCTCAACAAAAATAGATTATCGATTCACTCAGTCTGCTTACTCTAAATCCCCCCACCCCAAATTTTCTCTACAGATCTGCACAAATCTCAGGGGTCGACCCCCCCTACCCCCCGTCCGATTTCCAAATGAATCTGGAAAAGACAAATGCCTACCACACACACACACACACACACTCATTCAAGTTGCACCTTTTCATTGTAAATCTCCAGGTAGGAGAAGGACACGGTAAAGTTCCACTCGTCTCCACCCTCCAAGGCCTGCTCCTCTTGGATGGCGGCAAAGATGTCCTTCACACAGCGCGGGATCACGCCGGGGTCTTCGGGTGTACCCAGGATCGTGTGTGTCTTACCTGTACAGGCGTAATGTACACAAGTAAGCGCATTAAAAAAAATTGTTTGATTGATTCATTGGTGGTTTCTTTACCCAGTGTCGGCAGCACAGGCCATATTCACGGTGAGAAAGGCTTATTTTTGTTCAACCAAAATGTAAAAGCATACAATCAATTATGTGCCAAAAGAGACTCTTTATGAGTTTAAAAGCTCACAACTGTATAAATAGCCCTCATGGAAAATAAAATCCCAATTAAAAGTCAGAGGTTAAGTGGATAGTGTGAGTCATTTAAGCCATTTTAATAATTAATAAACGAGGAAATGAGAATATGATGAAAGAAGCTGTACACTGATGATGGAACTTAGCAGGGTTTAGGGTGGTTAGCCACACAATGGGGTACTTAGTAGATACATATTGCCATTTAGTTTCATTGGTAAAGCCCCAATCACACATAGCCGGACGAGCCCCGGATTTTGAGCCGGACCACCCACGGATCAACAGCCCGGACTGTCCCGGATAAAATCACGGTTTTCGTCGATTTTTGCCTCACAGTCAGACTTTCCCGGACGAGCCCCGGACTGGGCCGGACTACCCCGGATCACCCCCGGTCTTGCGGGGGCAGTCCGGGTCAAACCGTGGCTCAAAATGACACCGGACCACCCCCGGATCAGGCCGGATTGAGCCCGGATCGCAAAATCCCACGGACCGCCCCAGATGTTTTAAACATTTTAAAACATCCGGGGCTGAGCCCGGACGGCGCCGGACGAGCCATGGATCAGGGGGTGTCGGCACGGACGAGCCACGGATCACCCCGGATGGCGGTCCGGGGCTCGTCCAGCCCCTGATCCGGGTATGTGTGACTGGGGCTTTAGATTTTGATATTCTGTAATATGGGGCAAATGTAGAAACATTTATAAGTTGGGTAGCTGTAAGGTTTTAGTGTTAGTTAGTAGACAGGCAGTGGGCTCATGAGGGAGGCAGAAGAACAGCCAGGGTCTCTCTGCTGATGGAGTTAGTGGAGCGGTGAGGGAAGCAGGGAGTAGAGCAGGCCAGACACAGAGCAGGACAAGATTGTTCTCATCAACTGGTGAGATGAAGGGCATGTCAAGTAAGGAATGTTCTGAGAGCAGACTTAAATTCCACATGTATGTTGGTTGGTTGTTGGAGCTTCACGTCCTAGCAACATCTAAGGTCATATCAGGACAGGTAGCAACTTGTGACAGTACACACTCATGGCATCTTTATACTGGGAGTCAAAGCTGCCAGTAGCATGACCTGATATCCCACTCAGTCACATTATCCTGACACTGAGCCAACCAGTCATTGCCCAATTCTAATAGTAATAATGCAGAGCACCTGTCTAGGAAGTGACAAGTATCAATTTTTAATTCATTTGTTTGACTCGACCTATGGGTTTGAATCACACGATCTACCAAAACGGGCGATGGGCGCTCAACTCATTCAGCCATCATGTCTGGTATGTTGGAGCACCTCTAATTCTGGGGATAACGTTACTGCGTACCTGCACCAGTAGGACCGTAGGCGAACACGGAGGCGTTCTTTCCCTGGATCACCTGGCCGAGCATGGGTTTGACGCTCTCATCATACACTACCTTCTGACTGCACGTATCATCAAACACCGACATGAATCTGGGATAAAAGGATTTTGAGCTTGAAAATTTATGTTTTTAAAAGGTGTTTCCCCCCCGTGTGTGGTAAATCTGTTTATTTGCTGAATAGGTTCTTATCTCTACACCGAAGTACTATTTTTGAAGCCATTTGTCAATTTAGGATTACTTTAACAACAATGGGACATATAGAGTATCTGGATCATTCTCTGAAACTGGGCACTAAACTCTAAAAGTGTGACATAGCAACCAGAAGTGAAAGCCTTCCAAATAATAGCAGAAACATTCTAAATAATATTTAGTAGAATCCATGTTTCATAAATAATGAAGGTTTACCTGTCGTGCATGTGTCAGAGTTGGAAAAAAAAAAAGAAGCTATTTCACCATTTGATTTTTATCTCATAAAATGTATGTTAATATGATAATAATATCACTCGAATAACATGGAAATCAAACAGATTCAGAACATCATTTTAACATACACAACAAATTTTAAAAAGTTGATTAATTACAGTTAGACAAACATGATTATGTCTTGCAAGATAAAAGTTGAAACGACGCTTATGGGAAAATGCATGGTGTCAATGTGTAAATTTTCACTTTAGCACAAAATTATACAAGCATACTTTAAGTACATTTACATGATATATTAAATACATGTAGTACTGCTAACATACTTAAAACACATAGGCAACAATAATTATTTGACTTGCTACCTCCCAAAAAATAAGAATTAATTATCACCATCGTAACGTGAAAACCAAATATGTGATGCCCAATTTCAGAGAATGACCCATCTATGTATTATTACCGTTAAAGCAAGCTAACAGTAGTTGTTAAATACAAAATTATCAGCATATATCCCAATGGATCCATGATAATGGTAGTTACCTACAGATACGACATTAATATGGGGCATCACTTGTGTCACATGACTACATAGTATATGGATATTAGTAGATATACCCACTTTTCTTTTTTTAAATTGACCAAATTACATTAAACACGCAGGAAACATATCTGTTACCAAATTATGATCACATGCAAAATTGCAAGGATCTAGCTGCATTCGAAAATGAGATATGACAGACTGAAGAAATATATATTTTGGATGTTCACACAAATAATTCAAACCGCCATGGACTGATGACGACTGTAATATGCAGGGATGAAAGTGGTCTCCGAAAAAAATAAAAAAGCGGAAATGCTGATATTCTCCCATAGGTTTAGCATTGTCAGAGAAACGCGGAAAAACACCGGAAGTCAGGTCTGAACTAAGCCTGGTTGTGATTGCATTACCGCCCATACCTAACAGTTTCTTGCTTAGGCTTTATGTTCTAACTACATCTAAGGTCATATAAGAATGGGATTCGAACCACCGAACTGTTGCCATCTTTTGGAATTCTGTTTAACATTAATCGGGGGATAGAAGAAATCCAGGAAATCCGCGAAACCGCGGAGGTATTTCATCTCTGAATATGGGACATCACTAGTGTCATATATGACATCAATATCAGATGGATCGATGACACAGTAAATTTCTATAAGTTCACTTACTCATACTGCAGGGCCTCAGAGGTGTTCCTATGGTTGCCGGTTTGCAGTGTCTTGCTGTCTACAACCTGCACCCACGGCTTGCCTTCGGGGATCAGCATAGGCCGGACACGCACCACCACCTTCACCTTGCTGCTACTCACTTTGGCCTCCGTATCTTTCTTGTCCATTTTATTTCTGTTTACTTACGTCATCTAAATATTGAAAATACACACAACTTTTGAATGGGTAAAATATTGAACAGAAGAACATACAAAATTGTGACACTGAAACATGCGTGACATGGAAATGAAAAGTTTTTCCTTCATGATGAAACAAACATCGGAGGATGTGAAAAAGTATGTATGCTTATTAGTTTGTTATGCTGTGGACATATTTCAAAGTAATCTTGGAACACTTCCCTAACTTCTGATGTTCTTGGAATTGTAAGACATGTTTCATGTGACACTCAATAATGAATTGGGTTAGAAACTCCTAAAAGCATGCAAGGAATGTATTTGTTCACATCAACCATTGCCGTATGCAAGTATTCGTTTGGAGTGTTACAAGTTTCCTTATGTAACAAAAGTTGTGATGACTTAGAGGATTAAGATGACAAGAGGTGAATGCGTGTTTCTTCTTCATCAACACGGGACACAAATACACCAACATTACCATAGTTTCAGAATAATCAAGATAATTGTTGAGGATACCTACTGTCAACAGTTATTCAGTAGAATTAGCTATCCCAATAGAGCGAGACAGGCTGGTGGAAATGCATCATTAGACAGTAGGGATCCCAATACAGGTCACCCGAGGCACTGGAATCGGGTCGGTTTATCAACAGAAAGGGTATTTTCAAACTTCTCCAATATGCACAATTGTTGTTATATTAAATAAAGAAATATACCATTTTGAAGCTTAAAATGTGTTCTTTCATTCTGTGCTAATCTAATTAGTGTATATTAATGTAATGTATGTGCTACTGAGCATTTAATAAGTTAGTTTGTTGCAGGGAATCGCGATTCACACGACCATGTTTTGAGTGCCATTCTCGGGGTTGAAAATCACATCTATAGTTTTCAGGTGGAAGTTATATTGGAAGTTACTAAGTTGTAAAGCATGTTATCAGAAAGAGCTTGTTGCAATTTTGGGAAAATCGGATAAATACTTTTCAAAGTACAGGCGAAAGTGTAGATCCTACCCCTTAATTGGTATGAAAAATTGAAATTTATGTAAATTTCCTCAACATATATCATGATTATTCTGAAACTATGATAATGTTGGTTGATTTGTGGTAACTCATTTTTACCACACGATGTTGTGGATAGCTGGGTGAAGTTTCAAGGATATTGGTGGTGTATTTCTATAAATACAAGCATTTATGTAACTCATACCTAAATTTCTCATATTGACAAGTGACAATTTGTGTTTTTTGCCATTTTGAATGGCCAATATCTCGGAAAATAATTATGCCATTACTCTGAAAAAAAATAGACTTGATATATGCATATAGATGACACATATTTCTGAAAGACAAGTTCATGTGGCCATTATATTTAGAACTATTGATGTCTGAAATGTGGGTTTCATGCAAAATACCAAAATATCTGATTTTTGCATCATTTTTGTCCATATTAAAAAGCCTACAACTTTTTTAACTAATCATCCGATTTTAATGAACTTTGTGTCTTTTTACTTCTGGTGAGAGCTCTGGAACTATATCAAAATATGTTACTTTTTATTGAGTTGCAAAAATGACTTGGGATACCTACTGTAACACCCTATTCTTTCTCAGAGCTCTATCTGAAGAGATTCAAAAGATATTTGCATCCTAAAATATCAAAAAGTGTAATTGTTTGCATGTAACCAGGATCTGTAAGTGAATTATTTTCAACATTTCAATGTTTGAAAGCTCATTGCAGCAAAACAATATTTTGAATCTTCTTCATATTTGGCACAGTATTACAATAACCATTCTCTAAGACTAATAGATATTATATATATCAACATCATATTCAAAAATATGGAAAGTATTGAATTTTGATTAAACATAAAATTAAAAGTGTACAAAATAAAAAATTGTTTGTCAAGCTTTGAACACTCACTGTGGCTCATCCAGTATGTGGATTTTCTTCAAATTGTGCACACATAGCATATGGAACTAATGCATATTGGCTATAGACATAATTTTGCTAAAAATATCAAAAGCTGGATTTTGATTGCAAATACAAATTAAAGGTGTCTGAAACCAAAAATATTGATGTAAATCCTTAAATACTCACTGTGCCTAGAGCAATGGTTGGATCCTCCCCAAATTTGGCCCAATATTAGATTATATATTCTGTAATATATCTCAATAGACCTCAATGTCACATACATGTTTCTACATGGGTGTTACCATTGTGAAACTAGTGTGGTCAGCAAAGGTCCAAAAGTTAGTGTCAATATTCTGTCTGTGGCTCCTTGGACTAACTAGCACTATAGTAAGATTGGTATCATTGGATAGGGAATCAACTTGTCTATCTATCCATACCAAATCTTATTAGGTTTTAAATATTTTTTAATTCAGTAACTGGATGTGAAACATTCAAATTAATATAAATTCCAGAATTTGACCTGATTGACCTATGGCAAACTATATGGATAGAAAGCTGAGGTGATTGCGCTTCTGTCGGTACCATCCATGACTTTCTAGGATGTAGTGCAAGGAAGCGCGAGCCCATTAAAGAGACTCTGTTTTCATTGACACCAGTAATGAAGGAATATTCACTAAATACACTAATCATACAAATGGATTTTACTTAAATACAAACTTACTATATGTTCAATCCAACAACATTGGATCGAAAATATGTTGATCTTCTAGTAGGTACTCCAAACTGAATTTAGTTTTTATGAAGTTAATTTGTAAATGGTACAGTTGGAAAGCTCTTATCAATCTGATTACAAATATATATAATAATGGAAAATTGATCTATTAGTCCCTGAGTTATGAATTCTTTAATATTTAAATTTGCCCTTAATTTCACACACATTTTTCATGATTCTCCAAATGCTTTAATCCCAATGTTTGAAGCTGCCCACTGAAGGAAAATTACATTTTAATCACACCATTATTATTTTATCTTATTATTTCTAGTACAAATTCTAATCTCAATTTTTTTCAGACATTGAAAATAAATATTTGTTGAGCAATTTGACAACAAACATGGCAAACCATGTGATTTTCATTAACTGTCCATGATCCAATCTTTAGAAAATTAATATATCTGGTTCTATTTGAGATATTAACTTGATTTTTGTATCAAATGATCAGGATCCAAATATCTATAATATGATTACATTGTCTTTAAGCTATATCGACATCTTAAATATTTGATTCCTCTAATTAGCATACCCATTCTATGGTTAAGTCCAAACTGCTGAGAGTGAGTGCTAAATGGTTGTTAACAATCTACACAGATTTGTAGAGAAAAAACATTTCTATGTAATATTATATTTTTCACAAAACATTAAACAATGAGAAATTTCTATAACCTCCTTCTAAATCACTAATGTATTCATTTAGTTTTATTTTAATGGCGTATATCCTCCAAGTCACTTTTACTTTAATGGGTGAAATCAATAGAGCAGCTAGGGATCTACTTACACCGAAAATTTCAGTGAGATATATCGATTATTAAGCAAATTAGAACAAAAATTGACTAAATATCTAGACTTTGGGTCACACACTTGTAATGCTAAAGCATTAAAATAATGGCAGGAAATAGACATCACAGTCCCAGCGGCACGGTGCATTGTGTAGGTACGTGCACGTCCGGGCTCTACGCAACGGCCGTTTTCTGCCAAATATCTGTTCCCGGAAAAATCGTTCTGGTAACAGATGGGTCCACCAAACTGCTTGCAGAGGGGTCCCCCAAAATGCTATCCTCATGAATTTCAGCCTATGATGTAGATAAAATGTCCATCTACAACCTCATGTTTACAATTTGCAAATCCGTTCACTTTTTCTGTGTCTGTGCACATTCAGAAGATTTGACTTGATTTCAACACTCAAACTCCACCTTCTATATATCTTGGGTAGCTTTAAAAGGTAGATGGACATTTAAATCTGTTATTAATTGACCATTGTGTGCAGTTTCATGATGCTGTAAGGTCGAAAAGGTACTTTGCTAGGTCCCCAAATTTTCAGTGTTATAAGATCAATCATATCAATGACAACTGAAAATCCACAAATATGTCACTAATGTGTTCATTTACTTTTATTCTAACGGGTGAAATTGACAGAGGAGTTAGGCATCTACTTACACTGAAAATTTCATTTAGATATCTCAATTATTTAGGAAGTTAGGATAAAAAATGTCTATAACCTCCTTCTAAATCACTAATGTATTCATTTAGTTTTATTTTAATAGCGTATATCCTCCAAGTCACTTTTATTTTAATGGGTGAAATCAACAGCGCAGCTAGTGATCTACTTACACCAAAAACTTCAGTGAGATATATCGATTATTAAGCAAGTTAGAACAAAAATTTACTACATATCTAGATTTTGGGTCACACACTTGTAATGCTAAAGCATTAAAATAATGGCAGGAAATTACCCCTCATTACCGAAATTGAAAAAGCTCTAGCACGCTTAATAATCAACCGATTGAGACGATTGTTGGATTTTCTTGTATGGTTTTCAAAGCTCTTTCCAATAATGCCATTCATTTCCAGATAGGTGTGGTTTGAAAATGTTGTCCACATTGCTACATTGTGGGATAAGTCAGAGCAAAACAAACCCGCGAGAAGCACAGCAAGATCTGATGAAAGAGCTTAAAATTTATACTGTTTGTTGTGTTTTGAAATGTTAGCTGATCTACCTAGCATTAGCATTGGTTAATAACACGACCGCGACTCGGGTCACCCGAGTCGCTAAAATTTCAAATCGAACACCGCGAATGGAGTAAAAAATACTATGGAATACGGCCACCAAAGCAAAGGGGGGCGGGGGGTCCTAAGCATTGCTTATTGATATTTACATATTACTTATTTAGGTACATCAAATCCCACTTGGGGCGCTGCGGTATATCTGTCTCCACTGCAGCATCTGAACTCTGTGACCTGGTTTCTATATGCCTATATTCAGAGGTGCAGTGTAAAACCATTCACAAATACTATGCAAATGATTTTGACATACACGATGTCATCACAGTTGACCAATCACAACATTGTTTACATCTGGGGAAGATTCTAGTGCATTCTGGGATACCTATCATGGCTTTACAAGTTGTTGAAGTCAACCACTGTTGAAAAAGTCATCGAATAAATAAGTAACATTACCAAACTCTTCTAATACTCTGTCAATCCTAAATAGTTAGTTATTTATCTTTCATTTGACACCTATATTGTGCATTTCTGTCATTTAGGAGAGACACTAGAGCACTTTTAAACATGTGTTAAAATCGGCGGGATCGGCCGCAGTGGCAGCTCAACACTAGCTGCTCGCGCTAAATGTTGCGCAATGCTATGTCTATGTGGAGCATTTATTTTTGCAAAATAAATTAAAAAGCTTTCATTGGGTCGATTAAAAAGATCTTAATAGGCAATAGAAGAGGAAGATCTTAAATATTTAATTTAACCTAAGAGCAAATTTGTGTGAAAGGATTTAAAAGCAGAGATAATAGTGAAAGTTGGGATATTCTGAGTGTCAGTGCCAGTGGTCACAACTTATTAGCTATAACCAATAGGACAAAATTTTGATTTCTAGGAAAACTAAATCGTAGATAACTTGTCTTTGGAACGACTAATCATATTTACTCGAATTAAAAAACCCTTTAATCTATTCAGTGAGCTCTGTCTGTCTACCGATTTTCAGTACTGTGCAACAATTTTAAAATTTTCATGTGATGTACCTAACTAGTACTTGTAATAGTAGTAGTAATAATAGCGCGGCTATGCCTATAGTAGGTATGCGAATAACACGGCGATTTCACGGGACTCGCTCGTTCCACGGGCTTGCGCAGAGCACTGCGCGGTGCGCAATAGGCTCTCATGGTACTTCTCTCTTGCAACCTTTATTTTAGGACTACCAGGAATTCAACCATATGGATGATTTAGTTCACATTTTGCTCTACTGCTACATCCAAAAATATTTGCTGTCCGATTTATAGAAGTGACAAAAAATCTTTATTCAAATTTATGTCTGTTTAAATCACTGGAATTCTATCTGAAGGTGAGTTTTACTAATTTTGAAATTAGTTTATTTGGTTTCTTTATATACTTCTCTATCTTAGGATGAAATTTGGTGTTAATGTGAGGACGGGAACAGTGCTTTTGAGGGCCCCTAAAAAGGTGTGTCTGTCAGTAGGTACGCGAATAACACGGCGCTTTCACGGGACTCCCTTGTTCCACGGGCTTGCGCAGAGCACTGCGGTGCGATGGGTCACAAAATTCAAGTGCTTTTCCATTGAAACAATGGAACCAAATTAACCATAAAAAACGCGTTAGAAAGTGTCACAACTTCCTTGATAATTGTCACAGGATGATGATTTAGATATCATTAGAAAGGACTTTACAATAGTCAATACCGTTGTAATGATGTATTTTATGTTGGAATCTGTTAAGTTTGAATTTTTTTTGTCACATACCTACCTATATAGGGTATTCACGTGACGACACGAACCGGATGCGCGGCCATTGTGGCGATATCAACCAGTAAACATCCCATAGAGTTTGGCTGTACGCGCAGTGGAAAACGTGTATTTCATTCAAAATTAATAGAATTCCGGAACCCTAACCTTATAAATTTAATATAATCTATTCGTTGAATATGTTTTCTATATGTGTACCAAGCAGTTTGTTTCTAAGTGGTGTAGTTTTAGAGATATTTCGCCTTTTCTGTATGAAGATTGCTCACGGCCATTGACAATGCACTGGCACTGACACTCAGAATATCCCAACTTTCACTATTACCTCTGTTTTTAATACTTTCAGCGTAAATTGCTCTTAGGTTACATTAAATACTTCAGATCTTCCTCTTCAATCGCGCATTAAGATATTTTTAATCGATCCAATGAAAGCTTTTAAATTTATTTTACAAAAATAAATGCTCCACATAGTCTATGTGGAGCATTTATTTTTGTGATCTAATTTTTGTATATCCGTTTTGATAAGCTGGGGTGATTTGGTATAAGAAGAAGAACCTTGATGTCAAGTTTGATCAGGATCAAACCATTAATAAAGAAACTGCAGTTGTAGGCATGATTGTATTACGGTTGCCATGGAAACCAACATTTCTCTGTGATCTAATTTTTTTATATCAGTTTTGATAAGCTGAGGTGATTTGACAGACCAAGAAGAACCTTGATGTGAAATTTCATCAGGATCTGACCATTATTTAAAAATAGCTACAGTTGACTCATATTGTAGGTGGGAGTGATTGCATTATGGTTGCCATGGAAACCTACATTTTCCGGTGATCTAATTTTTGTATAGCAGTTTTGATAAGCTGGGGTGATTTGGTATACGAAGAAGAACCTTGGTATGAAGTTTGATCAAGATAGGATCATTAATAAAGAAACTACAAGGAAATGTTGTTATAATTAGTCTATTTAACAGCCCTAAATAAGGCACTTCTCTAGTGCATTAGCTAATACAAAAAATCTTAACTTCAAATGCACATATCTCATTCAATTTTTGGAATATCTTAAAAATTCAAAAAGCATATTGCTTTTGATTCATTGGAGCTTCCAATGAAATTATAATTTGAATGTTTGGAATAATTTGAAAATTTTACTGGGGTACCTAACATAGCATTGCCGATTTTACCCTTCGCGGGCAGTTTGCCGGTACGCGCAGTGCAAAACGCCAGTTTTATTCAAATTTAATAGAAATCCATAACCCTAACCGTATCAATTTAATATAATCTTTTTGGTAAACATGTTTTCTATGTGTATTCCAATCAGTTTGTTTCTAAGTGGTGTAGTTTCAGAGATATTTAACCTTTTCTGGAGGAAGATTGCTCATAGCCATTCAGTTTGCACTGTGACAGTGTGTTATTATTGTGGTTACTATCGCCGCAATGGCCGCACTTCCGCTTAGCGTGACGTCGGTGCATACCCTATATAGGGTATGCACCTACGTCACGCAAACCGGAAGTGCGGCCATTGTGGCGATAGTAACCACAATAATAACACACTGTCACACTGTAAACTCAATGGCTATGAGCAATCTTCATACAGAAAAGGTGAAATATCTATAAAAGTAATCCACCTAGAAACAAATCGCTTGGTACACATATAGAAAAACATGTTTACCAACAAGATTATATTAAATTGATAAGGTTAGGGTTCTGGATTTCTATAGATTTTGAATAAAATCGACGCTTTGCACTGCGCGTACCGGCAAACTGCCGCGCGAAGGGTAAAATCGGCAATGCTATGTCTATGTGGAGCATTTATTTTTGTAAAATAAATTAAAAACCTTTCATTGGATCGATTAAAAATACCTTAATGCGCGATTGAAGAGGAAGATCTGAAGTATTTAATGTAACCTAAGAGCAATTTACGCTGAAAGTATTAAAAACAGAGGTAATAGTGAAAGTTGGGATATTCTGAGTGTCAGTGCCAGTGCATTGTCAATGGCCGTGAGCAATCTTCATACAGAAAAAGTGAAATATCTCTAAAACCACACCACCTAGAAACAAATCGCTTCGTACACATATAGAAAACATATTCAATGAATAGATTATATCAAATATATATGGTTAGGGTTCTAGATTTCTATTATTTTTGAATGAAATAGACTTTTTCCACTGCGCGTTCAGGCAAAGTCTATGGGATGTTTACGAGTTGATATCGCCACAATGGCCGCGCATCCGGTTCGTGACGTCACGTGAATACCCTATATATAGCCTATCAAATGTCAACACACTTACTGTCTTACACACTACACAGTCACAGTACACAGACCATCGACGGTTCAAAAACTAAAACTTGAATTAGCCCATCTCAGGTAGCTCAATCACAATTCCCGATACATCAGAATTTCATCTGAACCTAACGAATGCGGAAATATTGACATTATTGTGTATACTGTTTCAAACTAGTAATTACTATCGCAAACCTACCTTAAGAAGTTAAGTTAACAAAACTTACAATGCCATCCAAATTTTGGTGCCCTTTTCTGTCAGCCAATCAGACTGAACTACAGATCTCCTGCAGGGACGTCAACTTACAACAGTGTGAAATTAATGTTTATACTTAAAAACTTGGATTAACTAGGGGATCCTCTTCGACTGGTCTTGATATCTATCATTATAAATATATTACCAATATAATGTATGTCTTTAATATTATGGTATATGCTTTATGCTACATACGTTATGCTACATACTTCACTTCATACTGGTATTTGTTGTACGAACCTGCAGGCTATTCTCGAGGTAGTTACCTTGAGTAAAATATCACTTTACATATCATTTGGAATTTTCTTTCTATTAATGATGAATAAATATGATTTAGTATACTTTGTGATTGTCTCATTATACACTAGCATAATTGTGAAATTTTATAATGAGATATTAGTATCTGTAATAAAGAGGCTAGGCCGTTGCAAAGGACGCGTTCGGTCACGAAAACAAGAGTCGAAGAGAGTAGGCCTACTTGTCGGCGTTCGTACCTTAGTAGAGTGCATGTATATATATTTATTTTTTTAATGACTATAGCAGCTCTTGCTGGCCAATCGATTTCTCGACTCCTATAAATACAACCAACATGTTCGCGATAGCACAGACACCCGAATTAGAGATGGCCGGTGCGGATCCACCGCAGCTATCTACGGAGCCATTCACCGAAGGGAATTTGAAACTGTTGGAAATTATGTGAGTAACGTTAACTTAATATTACTTAAAGGGCCTGTCACACTACGACGTATCGCCTCAACGTGCGCCAACATATGTGGTTTTCGACCAACACATCGGCATATGTCATGGTACGTTACGTGTACGTTGGGCATACAGCTTATACGTTGTGGATACGTTGGTATACATCAACACACGTCGAGGCTTAGATACAAGATTCACCCCGTACTGTAGATAAAAGATTCACCCGGTACTTGTAGTACACGGGTGAAGATCAGCCTTATATAAATACGGGCGAAAATAGCGTTAGTATGGAACATCACCTAGAAACTGTGGCTCCAGTATCAAATGGATACTTATATAGCCATTATAGGCGCAGAGTTGGTGAAATGGGAGAGAATGCAAAAAGACAAGACTAGTTGTTATTAACCCCACATTTGGTATCTGAATAGCTCACCATAATGTATGGACCTTACATGATAGTTTCATCATCATCATGCTGTCGGTCGTGATGCGACAAAGACTGCTTTCATTACTTGACTGCCGCTCTCCATTTAGCTCTCTGCTGTGAGAGTGATGTCCATGAGTCGGTTGATGTGCGGTTGTACAATTCATGAAAGCTGCCTGCAAAAGTGTTGAAGTGCTGCTGGCTTTTGCAAGTTACCAGCAGCACTCTCTCGGGGAGCGAATAGAGGTTTCACACTGGCAAGAACACGTCCAGACAGCGCAAAACTATTTGTCCCTGCAGTGGCTGGATGGGAGATGTTGGGAGTTCCATACATCAACCGCCCTTAATGCTGCCACAGTGACATGGTTTTCTGCTTAGGGTTTGCTCCCTTAGCTTAGCCTTCGGTTCTGTTAAGGCAGTGCTTTACAACTCTGCAGGGCAGATTATGTATAATATATATATTAGCCTCTCGCTCGGCATTACTGGGATAGGTCAAGCACTGATCAGCTCAGTATCAAGATGTGACTGATAGGGAAACGATGCCATGGTGCCAGCAGCCTAGTCTCCCAGTGGGGAAGCACTACAAAGCCGCCATAAGTGCGCTCTGTCAAAAGTCGATGGCTGTCCTGCCTGACTTTAGATGTTGCCAGGATGTAAAATTCCAACAAAACAAACAAAATTGGCTGGTTGTTGGGGGCTTTGTGTCCTGGCACTATGAGGTTATATCAGGAAGGGTACAGACTTGTGACAGTGCACACTCATGGCGACCCCTTATAGTGCTGCCCCACTGGGAAATCAGGCCACCGGCACCATGACCAGATATCCCACTCAGTCACATTACACGATAGTTTAACAGCTATCTAACTGACGTGCAACAAACCACAACGAGCCTCCTCCACCCCCTAGATTAATGAATATATCTGGTTATGATGTTCGTAGATATAGGATTGTTTCTGTCAATCTAAATTCTAACCGACCTTTCATACCCTTTATATGGATGTACCTAATCCCCATCTACTCCCCTGTTCAGTGTGGCACTCAAAAGCGGAACCATTGTCATCCGATTTTGGGAATCAGGTAAAGTGGTTGAGCACCAGACATCAAACTCACAGTAGTACACTTATTAGGTGCCTATATCGGTAGGGTATTTATATTTCTTGCTAGAGAATAAATTACTCTTATCAGACTCGGTTCTTTTTGTCTTAGGTTTTACCATTTAGGGGTGGGGGGCATGTAAGAATTGACTGCGTTTATTACTATTAGAATTTAAATAAAGATTATTGTACGAATGATTTATCAGTGTTTGATTCACAAAACCAGATGTCAATTGCTCCGACTTTTATATTCACCTCCATGATAATGGGTCACTAGTGAATGAATCCACGCTTTAATCATATGTGTTAGAGTTGTTTGGATGTAAGGACTTGTGATAAATATCATCGTGGTGTTTATGTATCGACGTACATGTTATTATTATAGAGTAATGCAACCGCTAGAAATGGGTTCATTAGTCAATATTTTAAATTTAGCTTACTTAAGCTAGGCCTTCTTAATCTTAGTTACGGGGGAGACCATCCAAACATATATATAGTGTATTGTTGGTTTGAAATATGTTAAATAATAATTATAAATATTAATAATATCGTGGGGTATATTTTTCCAAATGAGAAAACATGCACATAGGGTGGGGTATATCTACTCTCCCTAATGCAGTCAGCCTAACTATATATATATATAGGATCAAAGGTATGTAAGTATTTTGCTTTCGAAAATTTGATTCATCAGAGTATGCAACTGTAAGGATCTATTCGCGACAGTTACCTAATTCAATTGTCTACAATCGATGTTATAATTTTATGTTGTGTTTATAAGGTATATATATTCTGACTTTAATGGTCAATGAATCGTATTGTTATGGAGCTCTACGCACACATAGTTGGTGCAATTTTTATTAGTTTATTATCTGAGACAAAGTACATGTACATATTGACAATACATTCAGGTTAACTGTACTCGAAGGAATATGGGCACTAATAAATCACTCGTGTAGAAAATGTAAGTAGTGTGAGTGCATTTAACATTCTGCATTCAGTCCAACCTTAGACATGCACATATCGTCTCATCGTGAGCACGGCTCTGATGTTAATTTCAAATAACAACTGTCCACTATTCCCTTGCATCAGCCTCAAATACCAGGGTGTAGCTAATGTCCCTAAAGTTGCACAATCAGATAGTTTAAAGTTGTTGTCATAAAATAAATATAGTATGTTGTTCATTATAATTTACTTAACTTGAGGTTTGAGCAACTTTGGAGCTATTTGAAGTTAAAACACACACAATAAATTTGGGGTGTATGCTAAAATTCTTGATGGTATAGGCGGTCTCTTACGGTGGTCTCTTATGCTCATTTGACACCAGGTGGTGCATGGCGAGGTCCAGTAGTTTCCAGTTCTTCCACAGGTAGTGCATAGTACTATCATTTGCTGACCCCAGTGACACAATTTAGGATTTATGGGAGAGTGATTAGGCCGTCACTCACTCACTCACTCACTCCACTCACTGAGTGAGTGAGTGAGTGAGTCACTCACTCACTCAGGGGTGAAAGATCTCCGAGATTCCGCGGATTTCCGGGATTTTTCAGTCCCGCAGCACCATCAGCGTAGATCTATACTAATACGTGATGCAGATGCCGCAGCACTATCAGCGTATACCACTAATAAATGCTCCAAACGCGACAGCACTATCAGCATATAATACTATACATGCTTCAAACGGCGCAGCACTATCAGCGTATACCAATGTATATGAAACCCGACTTCCGGAAATTTTCCGCGATTCCCTGACAGTGTTAAACCTATGGGAGAATATCAACATTTCCGCTTTTTTCCCCAGAGACTTTCATCCCTGCTCACTCAATATTGACAGAATTTATATTATGTCCTATATTTTGTTTCTTCCCCCAGAGACTGCGGCTGTGAAGTGATGTGCGTTCGCTTTAATCTGGAAGCAAATATTATCGCTGGTGGCTTGAAAGATGGATGCATTATGGTAGGCTGTGATTTAAAAGAAAGTTATTACTGATCTAACATTATCAGTGATTGTATTTGTTTCCTCTCACCCTTGTTGTATTTGCTTATTTCACTCTGCTTAAGTGAATATTTATTGGTACTTCTATGTACCACTGGTTAAAGTTTCATAGTCCGATGGTTTTGAATTTCTGTATTTTTTCTGAGATAAATATATTAGATCGATCACCAGTATTTACTTTACATTAGTTCAAAGTTACTTATATTTTAAATGGTCAACTTTTGAGATATTTCGAGTGCAAACATGGAACATTAGTTTTGGCAAGCTTGCCAAAACTCTGACATCATAGACTTCTGCAGTAACAGGTTCTGTTAAATTGACTCAGTATTGCCTTCTATGCAGAAACAAATGATTAATAAGTGCATCAGTATCTAAGTTAGATATGTCAAATCAAATCTAGATAATTGGTTTGGTCTTGAAAATTGTATATTTCATCGGACTATGCAGCTTTAAACTACCAGGCCAAGGCCTCACAATGCAAATTTCTCTCTGGGGATCGGTGACTTACGGTGATTTTTTTTTGGGTGGGTAGAAGGGGTCACTTGTAGAGAATTGATAATCACGGTTTTAATGTTACATGCGTTTTTTCCAGGGTCATTTCTGTTTGCTTTTTCAGTACAAAGTGTACATTGTAATGTATTTGAATCGTCTTAATTTAACCCAATGACTAAAGCCCGGTACACACCTCCCGTATAAAATCTAAAACTGCCCATTTCGCGACTAAGTTTGAGTTTTGGTCGGTTTCCGTCTTTAGGTGTGTAACCCCCTAACACACCTGAGCCTTCCGATTCGCGACTTAAAACTCAGTTTTAGGGCTTAAGACTGGAATCTTATAAGATTCGAAAAATGAACCGGGCCGTTCGAGAACGGTATATGTGAGCAGTCAGTCATATCTTCTATTTCCCCCATTTCCCCCTCTTCCATTCCCCCCATTCCCCCCTTTTCCATTCCCCCATTCCCCCTCTTTCATTCCCCCTTCCATTTCCCCCCTTCAGGTTCCCCTCTTACATTATTACCCCTCTTACATTATTACCCCTTTTCCATTCCCCCCTCATCCATTCCCCCTCTTCCATTACCCCCTCTTCAGTCCGTCCTCTTCCGTTCTCCATCTTCTGTTCCCCATCTTCCTTCCCTGTCTTCTGTTCCCCATCTTCCGTTCCCCCCTCTTCCATTACCCCCTTCCATCCCCCTCATCCATTCCCCCATCTTCCATTCCCCCCTCTTCCATTCCCCCTCTTCCGTCCCTCCTCTTCTGTTCCATTCCGTCTTCTGTTCCCTGTCTTCTGTTCCCCATCTTCTGTTCACCGTCTTCCGTTCCCCATCTTCCTTCCCTGTCTTCCGTTCCCTGTCTTCCGTTCCCCGCCTTTCATTCCCCATCTTCCGTTCCCCCTCTTCCATTCCTCCCATTCCTTCCCCCCCTCTTGTATTACCTATTTTCCATTACCCATTTTTCATTCCCCCTCTTGCATTCCCCCTTCTTCCATGCCCCCTCTTCCATTCCCCCTCTTCCATTCCCCCTTCTTCCATTCCCCCTTCTTCCATTCCCCCTTCTTCCATTCCCCCTTCTTCCATTCCCCCTCTTGCATTCCCCCTTCTTCCATGCCCCCTCTTCCATTCCCCCTCTTCCATTCCCCCCTCTTCCATTCCCCCCTCTTGCATTTCCCCTCTTGCATTCCCCCTCTTGTATTTCCCCCTCTTCCATTCCCCCTCATCCATTCCTTCCTCTTCCATTCCCCCTCTTGCATTCCTCTTTTCCATTCCCCCTTTTCCATTCACTGCTCTTCCATTTCCCCTTTTCCATTCCCTGCTCTTCCATTCCCCTCTTCCATTCCCCCTCTTCCATTCCCCTCTTCACTTCCCCTTTCTTCCATGCCCCATCTTCCATTCCCCCTCTTCCATTCCCCCTCTTCCATTCCCTCCTCTCGTCACTCCCTCTCTTCCATTCCCCCATCTTCCATCCCATTCTTGCATTCCTGCCCTTCCATTCCTCCTCTTCGATTTCCCATTGTCCATTCCCCTCACTTGCATCCCCACTCTTCCATTCCCCTCTTCCATTCCCCCTCTTCCATTCCCCCTCTTTTATTCATGCAAGAGGGGGAATGGAAGAGGAGAGAATGGAAGAGGGGGAATTCAAGAGGCGAGAATGCAAGAGGGGGAATGGAACGGGGTAATGGAGGAGGGGGGTATGGAAGAGGCGGAATGCAAGAGGGTGAATGCAAGAGGGGGAATGGATGAGGGGGGAATGCAAGAGGGGGGAAGGGAAGATGGGGAATGGAAGACGGGGAATGGAACGCGGAGGACAGGGAACGGGGAACGGAAGAGGAGGAAAGGAAGAGGGAAGGTGGGGAATGGAAGAGGGGGTAATGGATGAGGGGGAATAGATGAGGGGGAATGTATGAGGGGGGAATGGAAGAGCGGGCAATGGATGAGGGGGGAATGCAAGAGGGGGAATGCAAGAGGGGGATGGAAGGGGGGGGGGGGAATGTAAGAGGGGGAATGCAAGAGTGGGGAATGGATGAGGGGGGAATGCAAGAGAGGGATGGAAGAGGGGGAATGCAAGAGGGGGAATGGAAAAGGGGGAATGGATGAGGGGGAATGGAAAAGGGGGAATGGATGAGGAGGAATGCAAGAGGGGGAATGCAAGAGCAGGGAATGGATGAGGGAGGAATGGAAGAGGGGGAATGGAAGAGGGGGAATGGAAGAGGGGGGGAATGGACCAGTCGCGAAACGGACAGTATATGTGAGCGCCCCAGTCTTTAGCAGTCGGTATATATGTGTGTTGTCCCTGGTTTCAGTTTTAGTCGGGAAACAGGACGGGTCGGGTTGTGACGGGTTGCGTCGGGCAGTCAGTTTTACCACATGAATCGTATACGGGAGGTGTGTACCAGACTTGACAAAATTGATACTTGTCACTACCTAGCCTGGTGCTCGGCATTAATAGGACCTGACAAGGACCAATTTTGTATGTCATTGGTTTCACTCGGCAGGAATTCGAACACCCGACCTTCTGCATGGGAAACCAGCGGTTTTTTTTCTCCCCATGATCACTTTCATCCCTGATAGTGTAGTATGTAACTGTTCTCTTCACCAATACTTGTTCCTGACCTATAGTCCATCTCTTAACTGCTCTCTCACACTAACAATGACAGGTGCTGCAACAAACAGGATACTACGCATACAGTGGGGTCCCACATTTTTGTAAGTCCGGGATTAGTGTCCTACCAGGTGGGCTGGCTATGCCTACTTTCTTGTTTGGAATTTCGCTTAGGGAGGTGACTTGTACCTCACTAGGGCCGTAATCGATTAAACACCTCGGATCATCCGAACCACTTTTTTGCTCATGCACAGACCTTACAACCTTCAGTTGCATAAACGAATGTGCTCGGTGTGGAAAAAATGGTGGCTTAATTCACAAAGGCCGTAATCGATTAACACAACACGGGCGACTCGGGTCACCCGAGTCGTCAGAATTTCAAATCGAACACTGCGAGTGGAGTCGACAAAAACACGTGCCGTGTGCAAAGCGACCCGACCCCAGTAACCCACCTCTTGGCTGGGGTTTGCTAGGAGCAATGACGTCACATCTGTGCTGGTACCTGTAGGATAAGAGCTACCAGTACAACTCCTACGTGTTGTTTTAATGCTTCTTTTTTTTTAATAACCCAGATTGTCACCTTCTACAATCATATAATACTTTAAATCCTATTTTGCTGTACTTATATCGGTTATTGAAAACAAATATTAAGTTTTAGATTAAGCCACCATTTTGTCCACCCCAAGCATATTCGTTTATTCAACCCGAGTCTGTAGGATGTGCGCATGCGCCAAAAAGTGGCTCGGGTGACCCGAATTGATTAATCAATTACGCCCAATGGTGGAGACAGTAGTGGTTATAGTGGTTTTTATTCAACACAGAAAAGGCTCATTATGTACATCATGGTTGACCGTAAGCGCATCAAGATCTCCCATGCCGTCAGTCTTTCTTCTGGTGTGACCGGGCAGGACTTGAACCCTCAACCTCACCCGTCTCTCATCCTTTTTGAGGTGTGGGTGGGTGGGAGAAGAAAGGTGGTGATGTGGTGATGATGGCGGCTTCAACGGCTGTGGGCAGTTTCAATTCGTTTGTTAGTTTGGCGGGAAAAGCCTTGTGTTGGCACCTGGTAGCGTTTCTGCAGTTCGTGGATCTGCCACATGCGATTCCTCCAGGTGGTGCCACCGTATGGGCGGTGGCCGCTGAGTTGTGTTAGTGTTATTGGTTCAGTACAAGGGACGCGGGTGGTGGCGCGTCAGAGTTTTGTGTAGTTGTCAAGTCTCCGCTGTGAATTAGCCATGTTATGCTAACATGTACAATCCCAAACTCAATAAGTGAAATTTCAGCAAATTAACCCTAAATTCGAAGCAATATTAACGCCGCAGCTACATCGGTGGCGATATTAATATTGTCGAATCGACGAATGTAAAGTGAACAAATCGCTGCCGCCGTCGCCGAATCGGCGGCGATATATTAGAGCTAAATCTATGCAATGATATCATATTTAACAGAATTACATACTCAATAAATGAAATTTCAGCAAATTAACCCTAAATTCGAAGCAATATTAACGCCGCAGCTACATCGGCGGCGATATTAATATTGTCGAATCGACGAATGTAGACAAGTACCAATTTTATAACTCATTTGTTTGATTCGGCTAGGATTCGAACTCCCTACCTGCCGCACGAGGAAACCGAATCGGCCACCACGTCGTCATGTGCGCCTTTAAAAATCATTCGTGATTTAATAAGCCCAATAAAAACTAACAAGCAAATAGCCTGAATGCTTATCTGGTTCACCTCTACATTTCAGTTTGGGCTATTTGTCTGTGTTACCTTATTCTAGCGGCAGGTGGGTTTCATGTATACTTCCCAACACCTTGACCTGAATGCGTGTTCGATTGTAGCCAACACGGAAACGCCCAATCATTGCGCATGTGCATTCATGATTATTGCATGAGGATTGGGAGACGACATGCAAGTTGCCATGCCGATCAGTTAGCCAGCTGCTCGCTTGGGTTTACTCTTCCATCAATGCCATGCATCAGGGCCGCGTTCAGGCTCCGTCTCGGAGGCGCCTCGGCGACGGGCCTGACGTCATGCTAGTCTGAATGCAAAGACAGTTTGTTGTCTTGAAAATGGCCACCCTCATAGGCGGCGGCCATTTGCAATGGAAAAGCTGCGCTGTGATTGGCTGAAACCACTGGACACGGCTGCCATTTTCGAGACGCTTTTTGTCTCCTGATCGAAAAGGAAGGCATCGCCGAGATGTCGTCGAGACACACCCTGAATGCAAATAGGCCAAAAAGCATCACCGAGACGTTGCCGAGGTGCCTTCGAGACGGACCCTGAACATGGCTCAGGTTGTTTACTGGATGCTTGCCTTTGGTACACACCATGATTGGTTGGTTGGTTGTCAGAGTTTTACGTCTTGGCAACATCTAAGTTCATATCAGGACGTATACCGACTTGTGACAGTGCAAACCCATGGTGACTTTATATTGCTGTCCCACTGGGAAATCAGGGCATTGGCACCATGACCCGATATCCCACTCAGTAACGTTATCCTGACACTGAACTAACCAGTCCTTGCCCTATCCTATTAATGCCGAGCACCAGGCTAGGAAGCAACAAGTACCAATTTTTTAAGTCATTGGTTTGTAGGTCATTGGTTTGATTCGACCGGGAATCGAACTCCCGACCTTCGGCACGGGAAGCCGGCGCGTGTTCGGTTGGTGTTGGGCATCCCTTGTTGAGGTGGATTTCCGTGAAAACAAAGAAACTCTGTCCTAGTCTTAGCACTGTCAAGGAATCATGGAAAAATACTGGAGTCAGGTTTCATCCTGTACTCCTATATCCATTCTTCTGATGAGTCAGTACAGACTATCCTTGGAGAACATTCCACTCTCATTGTTGGGACCGTGTTATATAATACATCCATGACTTTGTAACACTCTACTGCTAATTAGTAATACATCTGACATCTGTGTTTACATCTGGAAAAGTCTATATTTAGATTTAGAGTTACTTTTATTGTCAGTTGTTATTTTATTCATGGTTCATGATGGTGCATAGAAAGTCTAAATAATAGGTAGGTTTAAATTGTCCTGTATAGAAATGTCATGTAGAGGGTGATAAAAATGGGAAATATTGTGCCTAGAACAGGATTCGAACCCACACTTCTTGCCATTCCAGGGCTAGTGTACTAACCACTGTACACTATCTAGGCCCCCTGATTCAATCACCCTATCCCCACCTGGCTCCTTGCCTAAGAGGTCAGAGAAAACTACTACGCTCATCCATATGGAATCGTAAGTCTTTTAAATGGCTTACGTCCATAACATCATTGAGCTTACATACAGGAAATGCACTTAAGGCCCTGTCACACTACGACATATGGTGGCGGCCTATGCATAATGTGGTGAAATAATTTGAAAATCATAATAGGTCAAGATACGGCAACCTTTTTGCACTGCGGGAGGTCCCAGCGATGTATGAAGCCTACGCGTAGCCTATGCCTGGCGTACGTCTACCGTATCCCTACCGTATGCAACGCATATGACGACGTATACTCGGCGTATTGGGACATATTTTGACGGTTGGAGGTGACAGGACCAGTGTATGAGTAACGTACACCGACCTATACCGAACGTGCTCCTAACATATCCCGACATACCACTAATGTACACGTAGCGTATGAGGAACGTATGAGCCACACGTCGAGACACATTGAAAATTTTGAACATGCACAACATTTTTTTCGAAGCCTCGATGCATGCCGATGTAAGACGCCGTATAACGCCGTATGCAAAGCGTACCCGACGTATCTCCAATGTATACGTAATGTATGATGCCATACGCCGATGTGTTGGTCGAAAATCACATACGTTGGCATAGGCTAAGGCTATACGTCGTAGTGTGACATCACTTTTACAGAACGTTGTGAGTATGTTATATACGTGGAGGGCACAGGTTCAATGTACGGCTAACCTATGCTGACCTACCCCTAATTTGTGCATAATGTACACCACGTATGCCCAGCGTACGTCTAGCGTATGAGAAACATATGAGCCACACGCCGGCATAGGTTTCAAATTTTGAGCATGAACAAAAATTTGTTGGCGGCTCGACCTACGCTGACCTATGACGACCTATGAAAAGCGTATACGACCTATGCCCAACCTATGTGTAACCTATGATGGCCTATGTTGACGTGTTGGTCGAAAAGCGCATATGTCGGCATACGCTAACGCCATAGGTCGTAGTGTGACAGGCCCTTTAGATATATGCATACACAGACTAGGTTCATCAACCATGCAGTAGCCAGTGCATGGCTTATACAGGATTTTGACTCGATCATATTCGATCCCGATAATTAAATTTAAGTAAAGTTGTGTTGGTCACGTTACTTGGAACCCCTTTAGGCTTTAGCTAAACAAGACAAAAAAAAAAGAGACAGCAAACGCTAAAAACATATAATGAGAAACATGTGGCAACGTGCTACAACAGAGTAGGAACCACACCCCCATGTTGCATAATAAAACACTAGGTAACAAGTTTGTGCCAATCCTCACACCACCTGATACCTATTACATCCGGGTAATCATTGAGCACTGTCACAGGTGACCCCTGCAGGGGTGGTGCTGAGAAATGACATGGTGGAAGTCTATATTGTCACATGCATAGTATCCACTGTCAAGAACCATTATAAAACAAATACACCAACTACATAGCATTATAATGAATGAAGAAGGTCACCGAAACTGGCCACCAAAATAAATAGGTGTAATTCACCTGTGGGATGGGATGGGCCAATAGACTACATCACGGTTCCAGCGGCGCGGTGCATTGTGGGATGCATCAGAGCAAAACAAAGCCATGAGAAGCACATGGCACATGCTAATACACTGGGTGCAGCTATGAAATGTGCTAGTTTCAGCTCATCTCAGCTCTTGTTTGAAACATAGAATACCAACCAAAAAAATATATATAATAAATTAAGATATTAATCTTTTAGCCAGCATTGCATTTCCATCAATATAACCAGCACATCTTATGCCATGTGCATTTAGATTTAGACAAATCTAGCCACTCAGACTAGTGTTAGAGCCATAGCCAGAGTCAGTTTTATTTATTTTATTCATGTTTTTATTTATATTCTATGGTTTATGGAGAGTTGTGTCTTAAACATATGCATTATATTATTATATTGCATCCTTCCGTCCATGTTTATGCCAAATTGTTATGTATTTCTAGTTATTTTGAATAAAATGCCAGTTTTTCCCTACGCATATCGGCAAACTCAATGGGCGTACCCCTTTGCTTTGTTCCGAATGCCATTTTCAGTGCATGCAGTCGGAACCGTGATGTAGTCAATTAAATGAGTTGAGCGTCTGCTTCCCATGTGGCGGGTCGTGGGATTCGAAACTGTGGAATTCGAAATTGTGGGATTCAAATCCGGCTGAGTGAAACCTAATGACTTCAAAATTTATACTTGTTGCGACTTAGTCTGGTGCTCGGCATTACTAGGATTCAGCAAGGAAAAGTGGAATGATGACCAATTATTCCAAATTGTTCATGATTGAAAGTTTCCCCGCTTAATCAACAAATGTACCAACAACAACAAAAATATCACCTATTATTAAGGATATATATAGGATCAAATCTAGGTAAAATATCTATTTTTAAAGTCGCCGGTTATACCTCACCCAGATACAAACGAATCCAGCATCAAAAGCTCTCCAAACATACCTTTGCTTAGTTTGTTCAGTTCATGCCACTGAACATGTGGGAGGAGAGTTGAGGTCTGTGATGTATGAATGACATGATAGGTGGGATTCCCTCATCACATGACCTAGAGGGGTTCCCCACACACAGGGAAAGCCATGGCAAGCACCAAGATGGCAGCCACAGAAAGCTCTCAATTCAACTTTTAAAGTCTATTAATCTACATGATTTAATCAATTATTCACACAAAAGTAGCTGGTTATGAGAAATAAACATTTGAACTTTATATTTATCATTTTAGATTGCAATTTCTAACATTTCTTTCTCTACATGGTTGTCTAAAAGTGTCAGTGCTGCTGGACTAAATAATACAGAACAGAGGCAACCAATGTCAGCACTCTCCCCCCACATATGTAGTTGCATAAACTGAAAACCAGCAAACGTATGCTTGGAGAGCATTTGTCGGAGTACGGGTGGTGTCTCAGCGACCTATAACTGGCCCCTTTAAATGCAATGCTTTCATCGGTTTGTGCATTTCAAAGTAATATGGAAACTTACATTCAAGTAAATTTAATTTGACTAAAAAGATAATAAATCGGAGATTTCCACCGTCAATCTACCCTATGATGGAAGTATGGGAGAACTAATGTGTGTAATTTTAAAATGTTGTGGGACGAGGGAAGTAACTTATCGGTCAGTTCTGGATGAGTTGCCTGTAGAAAATTGATGAAAGTTGTGTCTTTAATTTTTTCACGGTCATTTCTATTTGCTTTCCAACCGATAACATACTTAATATACATCGCCATGTCAATTCATCTATTTTGTATGCATCACTCTCTATAAATTTGAACCCAGCAAATTTGTCTCTGTGTGGTCACACATATCTGGTTTCATGCGTATTTGACCCGAGCTTCTGGGTCACTGAGAGCCTTGCGTAGGTGTCTGGCAGACATTAATTAATCTTGTGTCAGGCATGTCAGGCATTTCATTAGCATATATTATCTGGAGAGCATGTTCCTGTTGATCCAGGGCAAAGTGTTTTGTGTGGTGGGTTATTTCAAAGACCCGATAATACTAAGACGGCTCACTCAGCCTGTACTTTGTAATCAAAATGATCAAACCCACCACTTGGTGCGCTGGCTGTTCTCTTGGTTAAGCAGGTGCTATATTATATGTATAAATGTATATATGAATGTGAAAGATGTGTGATGATGGTGAGGCTGATGATGATGCTGATGATGATGGGTATTTGTTCATAGCAATTTCATATTGATGTGTATTCATACTTACCTATCTCATGTATAATATGTGAAACACCAACCAGCAGCCGGGCTGATCAAATCCACCACAAGGTGGCACTGCGAAATTTACATTACCATGGGAGAGATAGGGAGTGAGCCGTCTTAGTATTATAGGGTCTTTGGTTATTTGTCTGTTGCAGTGTTTGGTCACAAACAAAGCATAGTTCTCGACTCTACGTGGCAAGCATAAGCAATCAGGAAATAACGGAGAGAGTTCTATTTTTGATGAATCTCTCACTATAAATTTAACTCCGCTAATTTTGTTCGGTATGGTCACAAATATGTGGTTTCATGCGTATTTGACCCGGCCTGAGTCACTGAGACCCTTGCGTAGGTGTCGGGCATTTCATTAGCATATATTATTTGGAGAACGTGTTCTTGTTAATTTGGGAGCAGTGTTTTGTGTGCAAGTTATTTGTCTTTTGTAGTGTTTGTTCGCGAACAAAGCATTGTTCTCGACTCTACGTGGCAAGTATAAACAATCCTGAATTAATGAGAGAATTGAACCCTGGTGGACTAATTACTATTATGCCCTAATCACCATTTGTAAGACTGGACGAGGTGGTCGAATCGGAAGAGCGCAGGCTTCCTGTGCGGAAGGTCGGTAGTTCAAATCCCGGCCGAGTCAAATCAATGACTTAAAAATGTATGCTTGTCGCTACCTAGCCTGGTGCTAAGTATTACTAGAGTACGGCAAAGGGAAGTGGAATGAGTAAAACCAATTGTCTATGATTAAAGGGACCAGCTGTAGGTCGCTGGGAGACGACCCGCACTCCGACAAATGCTCTCCAGGCATTTGTTTGCCTGTTTTCAGTTTATGCAACTACATATGTGTGGGGGGTGTAATGTATGTAGTTGTACGAACACCCCCAGCATAATACTACGTCATGAATACGTTCTAAATAAAGACAGTTGCAAACTAGAACTCACAGTGTCGACATCAACATATATTACATGGTGTCAGATGTGGAGGCAATGGTGCTTTCAGGCCCATTGTTTCTGGTAGGTACCGGGCATCGGCACCCGGGCACCAACCAACATGTCATGCAAGTTTATTGTACCAGGCATCGACACCCTGGTCGCAGAGACAGTAACAAGTACTTCAACTTCAAGTTGAAGTAGCTGCAGCGCACCGGGCAGCAACAGAAGCAGCACTGACAAATGACACAAATGCACAGATACCTGAAAAGATGGCCTACGGATGCACACATGCCTGCAAAGATGGCCCACAGATACACAAATACCTAGAGGTACAGACACAGATGCTAAGAAGCACAGATGCACAGATAATCGACAGAGATGAAGGAAAACGGCCAAAACAAGGACGCACAGGACGTCAGGCCAGCTAGCAACCAGTGAGGCAGCGAGCAGTGAACACAGAGCGCCGAGAAGCAAGCACCAGATGCCAGGCCACAGATGTTGATAGATAATTCCGTCATAATATTGCTATGGACTAGTTATTGATGATGGACATTTTAAAACTGCAACTAAAAATATTGTATATAAAGCATATTCAGATACGTAAATTGCACAGGTGCAAGTCATACGAACACCCCTAGTCACGTCATGAATATAGAACATAAACCAGGTCAGTGAATGAAACAAAGTAGCAGTTAGTAGTATGCTTTGTTAAAGCTGCATACTCCAATGAAAAATGTATTAATGATAAACCATATAATGCTTATACTGTAGCGTGTATAAATCACTAATACATGTCCTAATAATTTAGGAATGTTAAAAAAAGAAAAGAAAACAACATTGATGTATGGTTCCATCATTTAATATTGCTATGGACTAGTTATTAATGATGGAAATATAAAAACTAAAATATTGTATCATATGAAACTTAGTACATACATTCATGAACACCACTATATTGTAGGATGTCAGAGTTTAATGGTAATGTGTGTTCCAATATTCTCACAATGAAAAAGGCATGTTGATGAACAAATACTTGTTTTTATAAAATGTTAACACAACATGCAGTTATGTAATCTGCAAACTCTACAATTGTGTAAAATATTGGTTATATAGAAACCGGAGTAAGCCAAGTATGCTAAACCTACCAAATGATACTGATATTTGTAATGTTGAATTTAAGGTCATATACATTTGTAAGTTAATATTATATTAAATGATATTACACCAGTACCAAACAACCAACGTATATGGTCAAAAGCACACACAAAAATATAACCACACAGAAATTAATAAAACATTCTAGTGTTAATAAAATAATATATATATATAAAAGGTCAAAGAATGCAGACCAAAACATAGTATGTCGATTGTAACATTTGAAATTAAGAATAGTTTGGTTACATTAGACTGCAACTTTAAAATGTTACCAAAATCTTGAAGTTCCATCATCAATGTCTAGACAGAATACTAGACCACTTCAGTAATTGCAACAAAGTAACAAGTTGAAGCATCCCTTGAAAAGCTGTATAGTGCCATGAAGCATGAAATGTTCAAAACCAAAACAATTATCTAAACAGTATTCTACACTTTTTGACAGCAAATTTGCATCAAATTTGTAGGAAATTGCTTATATATAAAAATGAAAGGAACATGAGTATGTAAAGACTACCAAAATATACTGATGTGTGTGGTTTGGAATATACTGTCCTATTAAAAAATGCTATAGTTACATTGGATTGTGCCACTTTAATAATTTCGCCCAAATCTTGACGTTTTGTTTCATCAGATTATAATTGGAACAAGACATTTGACAGTCAAGCAAGTGTGATGCTACAATAGCAGTACAATAATAACGTCACACATTTAAGATCAAACAAAGAATTTACAGAACACATTCACACATAAGAAATGACACATGAAGGTAACTGAGTATGCATTTTGTTAGTATTTATAAATGCTTTGTTTAAGTTATCTTACATGTCATAGATGTTATCAAATAACTATTGACTCAATACTTTATATTTTTAATGTTCACTGATGCAATTTTTATAATTAAGCAAGTGACATGCTAGAAAAGCAGTACAATAAGAACTACATGTAGTTAAGATCAAACAAAGAATGGACACAACACATGCAAACATGAGAAATGACACATGAAGCTAACTGTGTATGCATTTTTGTTTGTTTTTATAAATGCTTTAAGTTGTCTTACATGTTGAAGATGTTATCAAATACATATTGACTCAATACTTTTATAAACAAAAAGAAATTAAAAGAAATGTTCACTAATGCAATTGTTATAATTAAGCATGAAAAATGAAGTTGAACATTTTGGGAAATTTTGTTCATAAAATACAATATTGAATATTGTGATAGTCTCATATGTTATATACGAAATGTTACCATTAATTGTTAAGTTCATTGAAAATATAAATGGTGTTTGGCTTTAAAGTACACTCAAAATAGGTACACAACATTTATTGACAAATCTTTTCTTTTTTCTTTTTAAAGAAAAAGAGGAAAGATGTTGCATTAATGTGAATATTAATATGAAACAATTGTAACCCATTGATCTCGATGTTAGTTAATATATAACAGGCAAGTTTAATCAAAATGTATTAATTAATTTAAGTATGCAATGTATATCGTTATGTACCATTGAATCCACCAAATAGCCGTGCACCAAAAACATTATTGGTTGATATTAAAATATCTGTATATATAGTTAAAAGGGGAAGATGTAATGTATGTAGTTGTACGAACACCCCCAGCATAATACTACGTCATGAATACGTTCTAAATAAAGACAGTTGCAAACTAGAACTCACAGTGTCGACATCAATATATATTACATGGGGGGGGGGGGGGGGGGGGGGGGGAGAGTGCTGACATTGCTTGCTTCTGTTGTGTTTTATTTAGTCCAGCAGCACTGACACTTTTAGACAACCATAGAGAGAAATAAATATTAGAAATTGCAATCTAAAATAATAAATATAAAGTTCAAATGTTTATTTATCATAACCAGCTACTTTTTGTGTGAATAATTGATTAAATCATGTAGATTAATAGACTTTAAAAGTTGAATTGAGAGCTTTCTGTGGCTGCCATCTTGGTGGTTGCCATGGCTTCCCCTGTGTGTGGGGAACCCCTCTAGGTCATGTGATTAGGGAATCCCACCTATGATGTCATTGATACATCACAGACCTCAACTCTCCTCCCACATGTTCAGTGGCATGAACTGAACAAACTAAGCAAAGGTATGTTTGGAGAGCTTTTGATGCTGGATTCGTTTCTATCTGGGTGAGGTATAACCGGCAACTTTAACATTTCTCCTGCTTAATCAAATAATATACAAAGAAAGAAGAAGCTAAAAGCACCAATAATATAAGTTGGATACATAGGATCAAATCTAGGTCAAATTTTGGTTGGAAAAATGTTATGCTTTCATCGAAGTATGCATTTTAAAGTAATACGAAAACTTACGAGTAAGTTTAGTTTGACAAACATAGATATTGAATAGGCTATTTCCACCATCAATCTACCCTATGGGTGACTAGACAGGATGTCCCAAAGAGTTGAGCGCCCGTCTCCCGTTTTGGTAGATCGTGGGATTCGAACCCCGGTCGAGTTAAACCAATGACTTAAAGATTGGTACTTGTCGCTTCCTAGCCAGGCGCTCTGCATTATTAGGGTAGGCCAAGGACTGGTTGGCTCAGTGTCAAGATAATGTGACTGAGTGGGATATCAGGTCATGGTGCTGGCGTCCTGGTCTCCCAGAGGGGCAGCACTATAAAGTCGCATTGAGTGCGAACTGTCATAAGTCAATACCCGTCCTGATATGACCTTAAATGTTGCCAGGACGTAAACTCCAACAACCAACCAACCAACTATCTACCCTATGATTGCAATATGGAAGGACTAAATGATGTGGGTAACGGCCCAAGTCAAAAGAGTTGAAGGTTGTGTGGTAATGACTGAGGTCTAGGCCACGGCTGGTTTTTTTCTGGGCACTGCCCATCGGCTGCCTGCCGTTATCCCGGTCATGCTTGGCTGACCACACACCATGTGCTCGCCACGCTACATATATTACAGGCTGAGGGCTAGATAAAATATTCACCCTCAGTAAGGGTGAACGCCGACAACATTAAGTTGCGTAGCTCGATAGTTTTGAGTTTTTGCAATTTTCTGAGATAAATATATTAGATTAGTTCTGATCTATTTTCCTTTAGTTTGAAGTAATTTGTATTGTTAATGGCTACCTTATGGAGATATTTGAAGTGAAAACATGCCAAATTAATTTTGGCAATCACATACAAATTCTGACATCATAGGCTTAAAGCCCCAGTCACACATACCCGGATCAGGGGCCGGACGAGCCCCGGGCCGCCATCCGGGGTGGTCCGGGGTGATCCGTGGCTCGTCCGTGTCGACACCCCTGATCCGTGGCTCGTCCGGCGCCATCCGGGCTCAGCCCCAGATGTTTTAAAATGTTTAAAACATCCAGGGCGGTCCGGGGGATTTTGCGATCCGGGCTCAATCTGGCCTGATCCAGGGATGGTCCGGGTATTTCGCGGGTGGTCCGGGGGTGGTCCGGGGTCATTTTGAGGCACGATTTGACCCGGACCATCCCCCGACGATCCAGGACTATCCCCGGCTTAGCCACGGACCACTCCCTGACTGCCCCCGTAAGGCGGGGGTGATCCGGGGGTGGTCCGGGGCAGTCTGGGGGTGGTCCTGGCCTCATCCGGGGCTGGTCCGGCCCAGTCTGGGGGCAGGCCGGGGGTGGTACGGGGCGTTCCGGGGCTTGTCCGGGAAAGTGTGACTGCGAGGCAAAAATCGACGAAAACTGTGATTTTATCCATGGCGGTCCGGGACAGTCCGGGCCATTGATCCGTGGGTGGTCCGGCTCAAAATCCGGGGCTCGTCCGGCTATGTGTGACTGGGGCTTCAGCAGTAACGTTTCTATTAGATTGATTTAGTATTCCTTTCTATGCGCCAAGAAATTCTTAATACATGCACTAGTAATAGTATCTAACTTGAATCTGTAGGACCAAATCTAGATAAGTGTCTTAGTTTTGAAAATTTGATGATTTCATCGGACTAAACAGCTTTATGTCCTTGCTAAAACTGTTTAGCTCAGAGTGCACTGTAAACAACCTTCAAGCCGTATCCAAGAATTAACAAGCTAAAAGCAACACCAGTATATCAACGCAGCCAACTGTGGAGCAAGCTGCTAAAACATAGGACATAAAACCCCAACATACAAACAAACTGCCAAAACAAGAAATGCAACAACCTACCTAATACCCCAGTCACACGAGGCGTGCGTTCGCTAACGATCGATTCGCGACGTCAAAACATCCTCCTTGCGCCCTCCTTACGCCCTGATTGAGTGCTGTCGCCGCGAGGACACCAACCTCCAGGCGTCCATTTCGGGAATTTTCGATGCAAGGAGGTTGCTGCTGCTGCACGTGCAACCTCCTTGCACCCTGTTCCGGCAGCGCCATTCAAAATGGTTGGCGCCCTGGCGCCGCCCTGGGTTGGCGAGTTGCCGCCGATCTGGCGGCGCCAAAATATGCAATGCCGCACTGATTTCTTTTTTCTTTTGGTAAGCACTATGGCGCCGCCCTGGCACCGCCCTGATGCTGCCCTGGTGCCACCCCGGCCCTGATACGGCAACAGCCGGCGCCTCCCTGGAGCCGATCTGGCGTCGCCCTGGCCCAGACCACGTAATTGAATCAATGTATCGAATGGGACGCTGGGAAGTTGGCGACCTTTTGGGCCTAAGGAGGTTGGCGGCGAACGCTGGCTCTCGTGTGACTGGGGTATACAATTCAAATTCAGATTGCACCTGAGAACTCAACATAGACATGAATTAATCAAACTACCTGATTGAACTACGGAAGGTGAGGCCATGGCCTACCTGTCGTCAAAGACCCTATAATACTAAGACGGCTCACTCAGCCTGTACTGTGTAATCAAAATGATCAAACCCACCACTTGGTGTGCTGGCTGTTCTCTTGGTTAAACAGTTTCTATTTTATATGTATAAATGTATCTATGAATGTGAAAGATGTGTGATGATGATGATGATGATGATGCTGATGATGATGTGTATTTGTTCATAGCAATTTCATATTGATGTGTATTCATACTTACCTATCTCATGTATAATATAATTGTATGTGTTTACATGTGAAGCACCAACCAGCAGCCGGGCTGATCAAACCCACCACAAGGTGGCACTGCAAAATTTACATTACCATGGGAGAGATAGGGAGTGAGCCGGCTTAGTATTATAGGGTCTTTGCTGTCGTGGATACGGGAATAGCATCCATAAATTATTGCTATCTTTGCAGATTTACTGCTCCCGTTGCAGATTTACTAATACTACTCTGGAGATTATCGTTCTCTGTGCAGAATGACTGCTCTCTTTGCAGATTGATTGCTCTCTTTGCAGATTGATTGCTCTCTTTGCTGATTTACGGCATTCTTTCCCGATTTGCTCTTCTCTTTGCAGATTGACTACTCTTTGCAGATTTACTTACTCTTTGCAGATGTATGTACTCTTTGCAGATGTACGTACTCTGCAGATTGACTACTCTTTGCAGATTGACTTCTCTTTGCAGATTGACTTCTTTTTGCAGATTTACTATGAAGATTTATTTTCATTTTGCAGATTTACTGCATTCTTTGCAGATTCACAGTTTCCTTTGCAGATATATTGCTCTCTGCAGATTTATTGCTCTTTCTTTGTGCATTTTTCTTCAGATTACAGTCTTTGCAGATGTAGTGCTCTCTGCGGATTTACTGCTCTCTTTGCAGATTTATTGTTCCCTTTTCAAATTGATGTTCTGCTCCCTTTGCAGATGTAGTGTGCTCTTGGAGATTTAATGCTCCATTTGCAGATTTAATTACCCCATTACCATGGGAGAGATAGGGAGTGAGCCGTCTTAGTATTATAGGGTCTTTGCTGTCGTGGATACGGGAATAGCATCCATAATTTATTGCTATCTTTGCAGATTTACTGCTCCCGTTGCAGATTTACCTATACTACTCTGGAGATTATCGTTCTCTGTGCAGAATGACTGCTCTCTTTGCAGATTGATTGCTCTCTTTGCAGATTGATTGCTCTCTTTTCTGATTTACGGCGTTCTTTCCCGATTTGCTCTTCTCTTTGCAGATTGACTACTCTTTGCAGATTGACTACTCGTTGCAGATTTACATACTCTTTGCAGATGTATGTACTCTTTGCAGATGTATGTACTCTGCAGATTGACTACTCTTTGCAGATTGACTTCTCTTTGCAGATTGACTTCTTTTTGCAGATTTACTATGAAGATTTATTTTCATTTTGCAGATTTACTGCATTCTTTGCAGATTCACAGTTTCCTTTGCAGATATATTGCTCTCTGCAGATTTATTGCTCTTTCTTTGTGCGTTTTTCTTCAGATTACAGTCTTTGCAGATGTAGTGCTCTCTGCGGATTTACTGCTCTCTTTGCAGATGTATTGTTCCCTTTTCAAATTGATGTTCTGCTCCCTTTGCAGATGTAGTGTGCTCTTGGAGATTTAATGCTCCATTTGCAGATTTAATGACCCTGTTAGTGTTACATGTGCCGTGCTCTCTTTGCCGATTGACTGCTTTCTTTGCATATTGCCTGCTCTCTTAGCATATTGACTGCTCTCTTCGCAGATTGACTGCTTTCTTTGCATATTGACTGCTCTCTTTGCAGATTGACTGCTCTCTTTGCAGATTGACTGCTCTCTTTCCTGATTGACTGCTCTCTTTCCAGATTGACTGCTGTCTTTGCAGATTGACTGCTCTCATTTCAGATTTACTGCTTTATAATTTTGCAGATTTACAGCACAAACACAGGACAGGTGCTCTACAGCCTCACAGACGCGGACACGACCAAACGACATTTGGCCGTGACGTCTGTCCGCTTTGTACCGGCTGACCCCAATGACCCCAAAGTGGAGCACCACCACATGCTAATGGCAACATGTAAGATGGCTTATCTTCGTTTACTCTTTTAGCGTTTAGGAGGGGCTTGTTTGCATCTACAATTAGGTTTTGTATACATGCTGTTGGTAAAGTTTGTGAAGGTTTTTTGTGGGTCTTTTTAATTGATCAAGTTACTTCCACGACCGTATATGACTGTAGATGTTTCCATGACGTAAAACCCCCCAAAACAACAACATCCTTAAAAGTCTTGAAAATGGATTTGTTTGTATTACTTTGCTGTGGAAAGTTTAGAAATAAATTGTCGCTCGCTGTGAACAAAATTACGTACATTTGTTTTAAAATGTCATATTATCATCTGAAAGAAATAGCAGGAATGTAACCTCCAATATAATTATTTAATTTATCCCTGTGCAAGTTGTTCAGTAGTTGTTGGTACTGTGTAATCTTATTTAAAAAAGAAGAAGAAAACTGATGTTGCAAATGAAGTGTAGACTAAGCCCAGGGCAGGCACATTATGGTACGTTCTGAGGGCAATTTTTGAAAAGATTTTATGGAAATTTGAGGCATAGAGCTCACTCAAATGGGAAGTTTTGGGAAAATTAGGGAAATTTCGGCAACCCTGTCTAATGATATGTAATGTTCAAATCCTAGAAGTATTAAAGTTGCATAGTCAGATAGTTTTGAGTTTCTGTAATTTTCTGAGTTAAATATATTAAATTGAAGTAACTTTTATCTTATATGTCTAACTTTTGAGATATTTGAAGTGCAACCATCCACAAATAATTTTGGCAAGCACGCCAAAACTCTGACACCATAGGCAATTTGCTTCACTCGGCACAGAAAACAGATGACAGAAGGTAACTTTGAAAGGTTTAATCAGAATGAAATCATAGCGGGGCCTGAGGCAGGCTGTCAAGTGGGTGGCTGGGACCCGTCAGTTCAGGTGCCGACAAGGGCAAGCAGGATCATCAAGTGCAGACATGGGCAAAGTTTCAGGAAGCTGGAAGACAGGAGAGATCAGCGCTCCCCCCCACCCCCCCACCCAGGACGAGGGTGGGAGGGTGGGGAAGCGAAGTGGACAGGCAGAGGCACCAAGGTAGTGGCTTGACATCATGAAACGTAAAGCGAGGAAAGCAGCGAGATATATAGCCTCGTTCGCAAATTACACATGTTAACTTCGCCAACATGCTTTTCTGCAGTAACCGGTTCTATTAAATTGGCTCTGTATGCCCTTCTATATGGCGACAAGTGCTTAATATGTGCACCAGTATCTAAGTTGGATATGTAGAATCAAATCTGGATAATTGTTTTGGTTTTGAAAATTTGATGTTTTCATCGGACTATGCAGCTTTAACTGCATTGCACTCAGAGCAACTAATAATACCCATAGGATGCCCTGTCTAATTCTACTGGGCAGATCAGTCAAGCACTACTGGGTTGAACCTCTTTTAGCCTTTTTATAATGTCATGTCGGGAAAGCGTAGGTGGAATTACAACATGTATAATGCACAGTCAAATGGTTTCAAAGCACTATTATTCAAAGTAGGGTTTGTGCTGCTTTCCTTGGGGAATTCTATTGCAGTGAATTGTTTCTTTATTGTCCTCATCTGTAATCACAGCTTGACTATGGATACTCAGCTTTGATTAAAGCTGCATAGTCCGATGAAATATCAAATTTTCAAAACCAAACCAAGTATCTAGATTTGATTTTACATATCTAACTTAGATACTGCTGCACTTATTAAGCATTTGTTTCTTCGTAGAAGGCAATACTGAGTCAATTTAACAGAACCTGTTTCTGCAGAAGTCTATGGTGTCAGAGTTTTGGCAAGCTTGCCAAAACTAATTTTCCATATTTTGCACTCAAAATATCTCAAAGGTTTACCATTTATAATAAAAGTAACTTTGAACTAATGTAAAGTAGATACTAGCGATCGATCTAATATATTTATCTCAGAAAAAATACAGAAATTGAAAACCATCGGACTATGCAACTTTAAGCCTGGGAGTTAGAATGTCCCCTCCCCCCAGAAAAAAAAGAAAACCCCACCAAAAAAAAAAACAACACCAAACACCCAAAATCCTCCTCTCACACACACATTAAAAAATTCCAACAAAACTAAAAACAAAAACAAACAAAAAACACCAACAGTGTTCCTAAACTTGCAGACGCCTCTGGCCTGATAAAGTTCTGGCACTACTCGTCCCAGTCGTGCCTGACGACGATCCGTGACCAGAAGCTGGTGGACGAGTTCCGGTCGACGGACGGCGTCCCCCAGAACTGGAAGGACGGGCGGCAGACGCTGGCAGTCGCCCTGAGCGTCCCCACCATGCGCTTCGCCACCAGCGGCGCCGACCCCGGCATCAACATCTACGACCTGCAGACCAAGAGACTGATCAGCACTTGCGGCCCTAGGTAAGTAAGCTCTCGGTACAGCTGGTTACAGTTTTTTTTTATTTATTGAAAAATATTAATAATAATTGTTTCAGAATTTCTTCTTCTTTTTCTCTACTTCTTCTGACTACTATTGGTGTTGCTATTGTTAGCTTTTCTGTTCTACTGAATTTGTGCAAATTTCTAAATTATCTTTCTTCTCCTCCTCTTGCTTCTTCTTCTTCTTGTCCCGCTTCTTATCCTTCTAAGGATACTATTTATTACTATTTTTGCTATCATCATTGTCATCATCATCGTCATCATTGTTATTAATATTGTTAATATTATTATCGATTAAACTTCAATGAACAAGTATCGATTTTGTATGTTATTGCGTTGACTCGGTTTGGGTTTGAACCCACGGAAGGAGTAAGACCAATTGGAAACCACTTGAATTTTCCCCTGCTTAAAGTTGCATAGTCCGATGAAGCATCAGATTTTCAAAAACAAACCAATGATCTGGATCTAATTCTACATATCTGACTTAGATGATGATGCACTTATTAATCATTTGTTGCCACATAGAAGGGAATCAATCAATCAATAGTTCCGTCCTCTAGTCGAGGGTTGGATGCAATGGTTCTCCACTTGTCCCGATGGTGTGCTGTTCTGATAGACTGTGAATAATTCAAGCCTGTCCACTGTGACCATGATGTTCTTGGTATCCTTCTGCTGCCATTCACCTTCCCTTCCAACAATGTACGGTATATTGAACTCTGATGAATGATCTCATACTGGGTCAATTTAATAGAACCGGCTACTGCTGAAGCCTATGGCATCAGAGCTTTGGCGTGCTTGCCAAAATTAATTTGACATGTTTTCACTTCAAATAGCTCAAAGGTTAGCCATTCAAAATAAAAGTTACCTCAAATTAAAGAAAGGTATATTATGACAATCAATTTAATATATTTACCTCAGAAAAATGACAGAAATTCAAAACCATCAGATTATGCAACTTTAATAAATGAATGAATGAATAAATAAATAAATAAATGAATGATTGAAGCACACAACCTGCTATGATCTCAACCGTTGCTGGGATGTAAGATCCCTACAACTAAAGCATCTCTCGCCATGAATATTGCCATAGCTGCCAACATGGCGTAAAACCTCCAAGTCACCAGGCGGGATGGCCGAATGAGTTAGAGCGTCCGTCTCCCGTGCTGGTAGATCGTGGGTTCGAACCATGGTCGAGTCAAACCAATGACGTAAAAATTTATACTTGTCGCTTCCTAGCCTATGCTCGGTATTATTAGGAGAGGGCAAGGAATGGTCTGCTCAGTGACTGAGTGGGATACCAGGTCATGGTGCCGGCGGCCTGGTTTCCCAGTGGACAGCACTATAAAGTCACCAGTGCGCACTGTCACAAGTCGGTACCCGTCCTGATATGACCTTAGATGTTGCTAGGACATAAAACAACAACAAACAAACATCCAAGTCACTCACTCACTCGCTCGCTCACTCACTAAAGCGTCTTGTTGCTTTGTGTGACAGTGACGCCCACGACGTGATGAACGGACACCGGGCCCGAGTGTTCGCCATCCAGTACCACCCGACGGAACCACACCTGTTTGTAACCGGGGGATGGGACGACACCGTCCAGGTAAGCACCACTCCACCCGCCATCACACAGCGGGGTTTGTATGGGTGCTTGAAAACCCGCAAAGTCACGGAATTTGGTTATTCAGGATTCCAGGCCTGGAAAGTCATGGAATTTGTCTAAGGATCTTGGAAAATGGAATCTTCGTATTTGTAGATTTGTATGAATCTTAGTAATACTTCAACTTAACCTGTCTATCTAGGCTAACTATAATAGGCATGACTATGGTTGTTTAAAGCCTTTATTCGCTGACGTGCTCAAACTTTAATTAGTGATGTTTTGTATTTACATATTATTATTGTGGGTTAGTTATCCTGCCTCTTGATTTTTATATAAAAGCTATACATACGTTTTTTTGTTTTTGTTATGCTTATTTACTCTTCACATCTTACAAATGAATTGACTATTAATACAGCCAAGTTTCAGGGTTCTTTAATGTAATAAATGTCATACAAACATCCTGGTATTCTGCACTGAAAGGTCTTGGAAAGTCCTGGATATGTCTAAATGGGAATGAACCCTGTCTTAGGTAGTTGACTGAGCTAATTTTAAGCGAAGCACAAGAAAGCCACATCAAAACTATATATATATTTTTTCTTGAAGATTTATATTGCCTATTATGGATAAGTCTGAATAGACTTGTTTTCACCATTAGACAGTTTGTTGATAGAAAGCCCGAGCCTACACTTTTACCGACCCAAGGGATTTTTAACCTCCCACACCACATAGACATGGTATGAGAGCAACTGGCCTTTGATGACACTGTAAGTTATACACAGCGGTGGAAATCAAATCTCCACCCAAGTCAAGATTTACTCCCTATCTAACTCTACGAGCAGAATAACTCCATATTCACGCTAGTCAAAGTTACCTAACCTTGACACTGAAAATATGAAATGTACACCCTGTTATCCCATAATTTCTATGGTGTGATAGTGTTATTCTTTCTTTTCATTATATCTAACTTTTATTTATTTTAAACTTTTTATATATGTGAATGAATATAGCAATTTGGCATATGTGAATGAATATAGCAATTTGGAAAAAATTCCTTTATTCTCCCGAGTTAAAATGATCATTTACAAAAAAATATATATGTGGCCTAAAGATTTAATCTATGACTATGTTAACATAGTAATGTCGCATAACTATCTTTTAATCTGTCACCAGATTTGGGATGACCGAAAGAATCATTCAATTCGGTAAGTCATGCAAATGTATCGTCTGTAATAAAAGTAGGCCTACCTATCTTCTTTGTAATGTCCCCCAATAGCCGATGTCTACTTTTTGTGCTAGGGGGGTCATTAAGCTAACTACTAAGTAATGCGGGTATTCCGAGTTCTGCTGGTCCTTCAGGAAGGACGTACAGACCGGAAGTTGGAGTTGGTGCTACTCCTACTCATATGCTTATAAAATGAACCAACTGGCAACGGATGGGTATGACATCCACCTGTGCTGGGTGCCTGGCCATGCCGGCATACAAGGAAACGAACGAGCTGATCGGTCCTCGCTGACACTCAAACACATTTGACTAAGTTGCGTTGATTTTTTGGCCCTGCACCAACAATTCTACACTGCAGACAGTATGCATGACCTTTTTACTAAAGTAAAACAAGAAAACATTTTAGCCTTTTTGAGGGCAGCTGGACTGTACCACCTCATATAGTTTACTAAATAAATTCTATCAATTATTAATCAAACTTTTCTTTTTCTATGGGAATTTGTTTCCCTTGACCACAAATATATGATTGTGAGCTTTCTAATTTAATGAGTGTCTATTGGCACATAATTGGTTGTCTGCTTTTACATACATTGTAAAAGCAATAGTTTGAACAAAAAACAAACATTTCTCGCCATGAATATTGCCTATGCTGCTAACACAGCATAAAGCAACCACCAATCAATCAATCAAAAATCACTCATATGCTTTACTGTGGGCCTTACTTTACACCTATATAAAACAACATCCCCTCTCATAACCAACCCTGGTAGGGTTCTTGCCCTAGATTTTTGTTTCCATATAAATTGCAGTGAAACTATGCTCGCAACCAATTTGTCATTAGATAAAATACCACTTTGTGTATGTGTATTCACCACCACCTCCTTATTTCTCAGGGATGAAAGATCTCCGCGAATTCACGGATTTCCGCTGATTATCACCGATTAACTGTCAGAAAATGCCATGGATAAATATTAAATGACAGCAGTTGGTTAGTCGGATTCTCCGATGCAAAGGCTCGAATGTCCTGAGATGTTGCTAGGACGTAAAGCCAAAACAGATTTAACAAAATAACGAATGGATTTCTGCGAAAACGCGGAAGTTCCCCCATAGGCTTTAGCACTGTTAGGGAATTGCAGAAAATTCCCGGAAGTCAGGTTCCATATCATACTCTCCAAACATCATCATACTCTCCAAACAATATCATACTCTCCAAACATCATGCATAAGAACAATCATTACATGTGGCGTTCTCTGTTGCGGAGTGGTTAGAGTGTCTGACTTTTTTCTAGGTCAGACTCCTAATCTGAGGGTCGGCGGTTCGATTCCCCATGCCCCCAGCTCTGCCAATTTGGATTTCCACCGCTGTGTATAACTTACAGCATCATCAAAGGCCGGATGCTCTCATACCATGTCTATGTGGTGTGGGAGGTTAAAAATCCCTTGGATCGGTAAAAGTGTAGGCTCGGGCTTTCTATCGACCAGCAGTGGAATGAGGAAGACCAGTCGTCTATGACTGAAATTTCCCCTGCTTAAACAACTGATGGACACAAAAAAACAAAAAAACTCTGATTGGAGAGTGTTCTGCTCTAATTTTTGTGAAGTGATTATCGCCCATCTCACTGTCATTAGAAATGACCACTCAACTGATTTCCGCTTTTTTCCCTCCAATACCACTTTGATCCCTGTTCCTTGACAGAAAAATCTTTGGGCCCCACGTGTGTGGTGACTCGCTGGACATTGACAGCACGAACAACCACCTACTGACAGGGTCCTGGAGGAAGGAGGATGTTCTACAGGTGAGGAAATGGGATGGTTGAGTGGGTAAAGTACCTGCTTCCAGTGCAGGAGTTGGTAGATTCAATCCCCAGCCGAGTAAAAACTAAAGACTTACAGAATTGATATTTGTTGCTACCTTGCTTGGTGGCTTACAGTACTGAAGAGTTAAGAAATTATGTTTAGCCATAAGCCTAGGAACCCGGTTCTACGTGGGTGAAGGATTGGTTAACTCAGTGTCAGGATATTGTGACTCAAAGGGATATTGGGTCATGGTGCTGATCACGTGGTATCAACCAGAGGCAACACTATATAGATGAAGCCGCCATTACTGTAGGCTTTCAGCCTTCCTGATGACCTTTGTGGTGTTAGGAGGTCAAATCCCAATAAACCACTGGGTAGACTACTCTGCTTAATTATTTCTAAATTAGCATGTGCTTAGGAGACTTGCTACCCAGCTCAAAGTTATTTCTTAATTAGCCCGTTCTTATAAACAAACTTGCCACCCAGTTCAGTTATTTATATTTTAATGTGTTCTCAGAAAGAGACTTGCTCCCCAGCCCAAAAGCATTTCTAAACTAGACTTGCCACCCAGCCAAAAGTTATTTCTTAATTTGCAAGTGCTCAGATATAGACTTACCACCCAGCTCTAACATATTACCAAACGAGTGTCTGCTTCAATATAGACTAACTACCCAGCCACAAGCTATTTCTAAATTAAGATGTGCTTAGATATAGACCTGCTACCCAGCCACAAGTTATTTCTAAATTAGCATGTGCTTAGATGAAGACTTGCCAGCCAGTTCAAATCTATTTCTAAATTAGTGTCTCTTTGATTTTACTTTTGACTCTTGTCATGTGCCGACCATAATGTATTTGTTCCTGACCTTTCTTCATGTAACGCCCCCTAGATTTGGGACTTGGCGACAGGCGCTAAGATCAAGGATGTACCTCAAGATCACCTGCACGGCAGCCTGGTATGTCTATCTACTCACCAGTTGTGTTTTAGAGTAAATTACATAAAATATTACTGTATGGTGTGGGAAATAAGCCTACAAATATATAATCACCATTAGGCAATCTCGGCTAACCACCTTCCACCACCGCCTTGTAATAAGATGGGCCACCCCACTTGATGATAATGGGATAGGCCCGGCAGTTGGCCACCTGCCACCCCCACCCTTCATGGTAATGGGGTCAGCCTAACAGTTGGCCACCTGCCACCCCCTTCATGGTAATGGGGTAGGCCTAGCAGTTGGCCACCAGCCACCATTCTTGATGGTAATGTGGTAGGCCTGGCAGTTGGCCACCTGTTGGCCACCTGCCACCCCCTTGATGGTTATGGGGTAGGTCTAGCAGTTGGCCATCAGCCACCCCTTTCATGTTAATGGGGTCAGCCCGGCAGTTGGCCACCTGCTACCCCACTTTGTGGTAATGGAGTCATCCCGGCAGTTGGCCACCTGCTACCCCACTTTGTGGTAATAGGGTAGGCTTGCCGGTTGCATCTTGGATGTACTGACTAGGCTCCGTCATATTTTAAATTATACATAAAATTGCAAATTAAATATATTGATAGATTTAATGATACAATTAATTACATGACCTGTAAACGTACATGGAAATGATTACTATCAGACTCGATTATTGTACATACTTTTAATACATACATATTGTAGTCATCTATGTGACATTGCTAGTCCTAATCATATCTGTGTATATATATCCCTGCATCCTTCTGTTCAGTATCTATCTCCCTGTATAAATTATACTCAGGGATGCCAGTCTTGGGTGTGGGTCTTTTTTGTCTTTCGGATTGTCATAGGTTCTAAAAATGCCAGATGTTCCTGCTCAATAAGTATACTTGAATAAAAAAATCCATATTTAGGTGGAAAAAATCAAATAACCAGGACATACATTAATCAAAGATGAAAGATCCCTGCAATTTCCGTGAATTTGTGAGATCGCCAATTAAACATACCAAGTTTTCAAAACCAAAACACTCATCGAGATTTGATCCTACATATCCAACTTAGATACCCGTGTACTCATTAAGCATTTGTTGCTGCATAGAAGGAGATACCAAGTAAATTTAATAGAACCTGTTGCTGGTGAAGGCTGTGTTGTCGGAATTTTGTCGTGCTTGCAATAATTAAATTGGCAGGTTTTCACTTCAACTATCCCCAAAGTTAGCCATTTAAAATAAAAAATTACTTCAAACTAAATTAAGGTAGATTATAATGATTAATATAATGTATTTATCTCAGAAAATGGCAAAAACTCAAGACCATCGGATTATGTACCTTTAACTATCACAAAATGCCAGAAATATATGATGGCAGTTGGTGGGGCTGCGATGTTTTGGTTGGCTCCTGCTGGCGGACAGTCAAAGTCTCCGATACAAGGTGTGGATGTATGCAGGGTCCATAGAGGGCGTGGAATGCCTTGAAAAGTCTTGAACAACATTTGCCCCATTTCAAGGCCTTGAAAATCCTTGAATTTAAACATTATTGGGTAATTAGACTTTAAAGCCTTGAATTCCATTAAACTGTCCCCACTGATCTAAATTAATCCGAAATCGAAATTTGCCATTGTTTTCCCCCCACGGAAATAGTCTTGAATGCCTATCACAAACAGCCATGAAAAGCCTTGAAATAGTCTTGAATTCCATATCTTCACATGTGTATGGACGCTGTTTATATGAAAATGTGGAAAACCTCCCATAGACACAGCACTGTCACGTGTCTATCGTCAGAAATACTCTGGCTCTAGCAGGCTTCATTCAAACTCCCACAATTGTTCAAACATATTGTTTCCCTCTTCCAGACCCCACTGGCATCCCTGACACGATGAATCACTTTGTCCTAACCCCAAAATCCTAAGCTCGATTTCTTCAGTCTCAGACTTGTCTGCATGAAGTCTAATACCACATTATTCCCAACTTATGCCTGAAGCCCTTATAAAAAGGGTGTTATTATATATGTAGAAGGAGAGAATAAGACAGAATGAGACAGAATGGGAGAGGAAATAAGCGACTTAGACAGAATGAAAGCCTGACAGGATCTCATGCAGACCAACTCCTCAAGAAATGCTCTCTTTAAACAAAATATTCTTTAGATCTTTCAATTGTTTTCTACATTGATGTTAACTTACAGACTGAAGTACAGGTAATGAAATGGGTTTTTAACATTTCTGCACACAGTAGAATGGAAATGGTGTGAACAAATATAAAATATAAAACTTAGCACAAAGAATGACATTGCATCTCCAGCATTGGCGTGAATAGGAATGTAGCATCATTTAGCACATACATGTATGTGAATGAATGGCGTATGGTCCATATTCAATTTTTTGTTCACTGTTTCAAAAACTTTGTTCTCAATGGAATGAACACGGTAGTATTTTGCTTGTCTGAGGATTTGAATAATGGAGAATGGCTTTGAATACATTTATTTTTTCAAGCTGCACTGTTTATATTTAATGTCATTTTGTTTTCGGGGGAGGAGAGCCTCAGAGGGTCATTACTTTCTTTAAAAAAATAAAAAACTATTTTGCTAAAGCGTTCATTATGTGTCCGAGTAATTATGTTGGTTGGTTGTTGGAGTTTTATGTCCTGACAACATCTAAGGTCACATTCGGACGGATACCGACTTGTGACAGTCCGCATTCATGACTTTATAGTGCTATCCCACTGGGAAACCAGGCTGCTATCACCATGATCCAATATCTCACTTAGTCACATTATCCTGACACTGTGCTAACCAGTCCTTGTCCTATCCTATTAATGCTGAGCACCAAGCTAGGAAGCGACAAGTATCAATTTTGTAAGTCATTGGTTTGACTTGACATGGAATCAAACTCCGGATCTCCCGAATGGGAGGCCTGCGCTCTACCTATACGGCCACGGTTTCTGGTTGAGTATTTATATTGTCAGCACCAAAGTGATGGGACCAGATGGGATGACTAAATCAGTAAGAGCCCTGGCTAGCTTCCCACGTAGACAGTCGTGGGTTGGAACCCCGGTCGAATCAAACCAACGACTTACTAAATTTATACTTGTCACTACCTAGCCTGGCGCTCGGCAATACTGGGATAGGGAAAGGACTGGTTTGCTCAGTGTCAAGATAATGGGACTAAGTGGGTTATCGGGTCATAGTGCCAGTAGCCTGGTCTTCCAGTGGGGCAGCGCTATATAATCGTCATGAGTGCGCACTAACACACTGTCACAAGTCAGTATGTAAACCAACACACAACTAAAGTAATAGTCCTCTGATGTTAATTGATTTGCTATAGACATTGAATGTAGATTTTGTCAGTTGGGTGTCAGTGGCGGGTTGGGGTATATTAGTTTGGAGGTAAGTGCATAGTTTCTATATGTTGTAGCTGTTGGAGGTAGATTGTTATTGGAGCTATTTTTAGCTCATACAGTGAAATATTATGGGGTAACATTTTCTGGTTGTGTCTGTTATGGTCGACCGGTAGATTAGCGCTGTAGTTATAAACACCTTTACAGGGTCCCAGTAGCTTTTGAAAACCATTGAATATCAGCAAATTAAAACACCACATATTTTTGTGACTTAAAAATAATGGAAATTAGAGTATTACTTATTGGTAAAGTCTTTGAAAGTCATGGAATTTGGATTATTAGGCCCCTACTTACTGATGAAGTCTTTGAAAATTATAGAATTTGGAATATTACTTACTTATAAAGTCTTTGAAAATAATGGAATTTGGCTTTTACTTAGTGATAAAGTCTTTGAAAATCATGGAATTTGGACTCTTAGTTACTGATAAATTCTTTGAAAATCATAGATTGTTGCATTTCTCTATTAAAATAGAGAACTTATTGACTTGTTTTTGATGATATTTAAAGTGATTTCTCTTTTTTCTATCGAATAATCGGCTTGATGTACACGTGTATGCAACATGTTAATATGTGTGCTCATATAGGTTCTCTTGGAAAGCACAGTTTTGTTGCATATAGGCCCTACTGGCACTATCTTATCTAATAATGTTATATGTAGTTTGGCACAAACACGTGGGATCCTTACTTCTGTTAATTGCGTCATTCGTGGAAAATCATGACAAAATGCTTATTTTTAGGGGTAAAATATTTTGCAATAATTATCATGGAAAAGCATAGAATTCAATATTAGAAGTAGTAACTACTTAGATAAAAGATTCACCGCGTACTACAGTAGCCTAAGTACCCCGTTGGCAGGGCTACTACACTACATTTTATTTTTTTAAACAGCAGGATTACGCGATTGTAGACAGATTCACACCAATTATATACTCATCACATACTAATCTTTCATAGCTCGTTATAGACCCCTTTCAATGTTTATAAACATTGTGTATGCGCGCGCAGGTTGGCTGCAGAACTAAGGCACACTTTCATTGAGTTTGCCGGTACGAGCAGTGCAAAACGTTTATTTTATTCAAAATTAATAGAAATGCAGGAACCTAACCATATCAATTTAATATAATCTGTTCGTTGAATATGTTTTCTATATGTGTGTTTTTTTGTTGGTTCTTTTTTTGTTTCTTTTGTTCAAATTTTTATTCCAGTTGAATAACATCCTTTTTCAGCACCGAGGCGCTGGTCTTCCAGCCTTAGCAATTATAGTGCATATGAACTATTTATGGATGAGATGATGCGATGGTATGAACAATATAGACAATAGTAGGTTCAAATGAGGCATTACAAATATAGTGGGGATCTTAGTTTGCAAATGTAGACTGGAGAATAGCCATTTACCTTTAGACTATATCAGTAATTTGATGATCATACCTGTGAGGAGACATTAATATAATGGCATGACTTGCTGGTACAGGTAGTCGTGGATTTTTGGATTATGTAAATAATGCTTGCACGACTCATTTAAATTGTCTTGGGTCAACTATAGCTTTGTCAGTAGTATATGTTTTATTGGTTTAGTCAGGTGTTATAGGCTGGTGGGTATACTTTGGTAGTTGTTATTTCTTTTATTCTTTTTGCCAGGGGGGGATTTCAGAGAGGGAGAGGGAAGGGAGTGGTTTGGGACTATGCATTTATTTCGGTTCTCAACCGATTTGTTTCTATGTGGTGTGGTTTTAGAGATATTTAACTTTTTCTGTAGGAAGATTGCTCACGACCATTAACAATGCATTGAGTTTGCTGGTACGTGCAGTGCAAAACGTCTATTTTATTCAAAATTAATGGAAATGCAGAACCCTAACCTTATGAATTTAATATAATCTCTTCATTGAGTATGTTTTCTATATGTCTACCAGGCGGTTTGTTTCTAGGTGGTATGGTTTTAGAGATATTTCACTTTTTCTGTAGGAAGATTGCTCATAGCCTTTGAGTTTGCAGTGTGACAGTGTGTCGTCCTGCAGCCAAAAGGCGCGTGCACTGACCTAGATACCCATGCTGACGTCATATGAAATAGGTCTATAGAGGGGGGGTGTAATGACGTCACAAGACAACTTCCGGTGGCCATATTGGATTACATACGAAAGGCTTGCAAGCTTGTCTACATTGTGCTTATTTACCGATTTGTTGGTTTATTTGTAGGTTTTGAGCAGTTTTGTTCTCAATGTGCTTGTATACCCCTGTTCACACACGGGCGTTAAGTCGCCTCAACTAGTTTGCCTCATCTAGTTCGACTCACATTGGCCATGTGGACGCGACGCTGAAGCGAAATAGGGCTAAGTCGATTCATCTAGTTTGCCTCAAGTACACTACGTCGCGAGGTGGTTTATATGAAGCAAACTAGCTTAAGTCGGCCCATCTTGCTTGTGTGGACGGTACCGGTTTACTTGAGGCTGCTTAAGCACGTCACACGCATGCGCAGTCGAGACCTGAGTTTGTTGATTTTCCGGTCAATCAAAAGCGCATATTATATAATTTGGTCTATGAAACCGCTAGCTGTGCACAGAAATTTTTTTCATCATTTATTTTTAGGTTTTCACTGCCCAGCAGAAGTTTTGACCGTTCCAAAACAATACGATTCAGTCGATACATATCTAGGTCGAACCCACACTCTCTCATGGTGACGTCGACTAACCGAAAGTGGCGCTGATTAGTATGGACTTGCTCATGCCTAGATATCGATTTCCGCCTTAAACCGCCCCAAGTACTGCATGTGTGGACACGACACACTTTCACGCCTAGTTTGCCTCATCTAGTTCACCTTATCTAGTTCGGCCTAAAGTTGTGTGTGTGAACACGGCTTATGTGAACTGCTCGGAACTCCTCACATTTGTTTTAGGTCACCAACTAAAAGGGTGTTGCTAAAATGCCATATGTTGACACATTGGATGCCCTGTCAAAGAATTGGAAAGGTTTGAGCAGTACCCGCTAGGTGGCACCACCGTACTTGGCAGCTGCCGACTGGGTAGGCCCACTGGTGGCCATAGTGTTCTTGGTATATGACAGTGGACGCCATAGGTGGTGTCAAGTGTAATCCGAGATGGTTGACTGCTGAGTGTTGACATCACATGCACTCCCTCTATTATTGAGGGTAGAATTTGTGAATTCATGTAGATAACAGACTTTAAACGTTGAATGGAGGTAATCAACATATCCTCGTTGGCCGCTATTCTGGCAGAGTGACATTCTCTTGCAGTTCAGCAACTCTCGCTTACACCACTATAGATGAAGACTTCTCACTGGAATTAGTGTCTTCAAATATGGCAGATTTATCTCATGGACTATATCAATTCAGACTCCTTTAGTTTGACTATATGTAAGAAAAAGATTCCAAGTAGGGACGCTCTGGGAAGTATCATATGCAAGATAAATATTCAAAGTAGGGATGCTCTGGGAAGTATTATTATATGCAAGATAAAGATTCAAAGTCGGGATGCTCTGGGAAGTATTATTATATGCAAGATAAAGATTCAAAGTCGGGATGCTCTGTGAAGTATTATTTTATGCAAGATAAATATTCAAAGTGGGAATGCTCTGGGAAGTATTATATGCAAAGTAAAGATTCAAAGTAGGGGCACTCAGGGAAGTATTATATGCAAAGTAAAGATTCAAAGTAAGGACGCTCTGGGAAGTATTATATGCAAAGTAAAGATTCAAAGTAGGGATTCTGGGAAGTATTAAATGCAAAGTAAAGATTCAAAGTAGGGACACTCTGGGAAGTATTACATGCAAAGTAAAGATTTAAAGTAGGGACGCTCTGGGAAGTATTATATGCAAAGTAAAGATTCAAAGTAGGGACTCTGGGAAGTAGTATATGCAAAGTAAACATTCAAAGTAGGGACTCTGGGAAGTATTATATGCAAAGTCAAGATTCAAAGTAGGGACACTCTGGGAAGTATTATATGCAAAGTAAAGATTTAAAGTAGAGACGCTCTGGGAAGTATTATATGCAAAGTAAAGATTCAAAGTAGGGACGCTCTGGGAAGTATTATATGCAAAGTAAAGATTCAAAGTAGGGATGCTCTGGGAAGTATTATATGCAAAGTAAATATTCAAAGTAGGGACGCTCTGGGAAGTATTATATGCAAAGTAAAGATTCAAAGTAGAGACGCTCCGGGAAGTAGTATATGCAAAGTAAAGATTCAAAGTAGGGATGCTCTGGGAAGTAGTATATGCAAAGTAAATATTCAAAGTAGGGACGCTCTGGGAAGTATTATATGCAAAGTAAATATTCAAAGTAGGGACGCTCTGGGAAGTATTATATGCAAAGTAAAGATTCAAAGTAGAGACGCTCCGGGAAGTAGTATATGCAAAGTAAAGATTCAAAGTAGGGATGCTCTGGGAAGTAGTATATGCAAAGTAAATATTCAAAGTAGGGACGCTCTGGGAAGTATTATATGCAAAGTAAATATTCAAAGTAGGGATGCTCTGGGAAGTATTACATGCAAAGTAAAGATTCAAAGTAGGGTTGTAGTTACATATTAATTTGGCCGACACAAGGAAAGAATCTCAAGCTAAGGTTGTTTAAATCAGTCTATTACCAAAAGAGTAAGTGTATATATGTGTTTTAATAGTGCTACCGTTCACTTCAACTGGAGGTAAATCTTCTATTAATGTCAGAATGTGCAGGGACCCTGTCATAAGCAGGAAGGCCAAATGAGTTGAGCATCTGCTTTTCGTGTGGCAGGTCGTGAGATTCAAATCCGTGGGGTTTCAAATTCTGGCCAAGTCAAGTCAATGACTTAAAAAATGTATACTTGTTGCTACCTAGCCTAAAATATGGCAAGGAGTAGTGAAATGAGGGAGACCAACTGCGCGCGATTGAAATTTCTCTTGCTTAATCAATGTATGTAACAAAATAAAATCGAACTTAATTCTGTATTACTGGCCTTGTATGCGGTTAGTTTATTAATGTACATTGATGCCTTTATCACAGCGATGCATGTGCTATGTAAGTAAGATACAAATGACTGCAGTATAACAGGCTCAGACTTATCTCAATTATATCTATTTAATATTTAATCTTTTAATTAACCACTTCATCTCAAATAACCGTTCCAAGCTGAGAATAGCAACTTTCAACTTCATGTTCGTCTTATTCTTAAGTTTGCTGAGTTTTCCATGTTTCTGTTCCATGTTTTCTTCAACTAATGTTATCTCCTAATTGTCCCCTGTCCATTGGCACTCAGGCACATACTACTGGAATGTGTATTTTTTATGACCATGTGCCAACAATGTTTTTAATGTAAATAACATGCCAGATCTCTTTACCACTGTAACGCACACACAAATTGTTAGCATTCCTAAGAACAGCTCGACTGTATCGCCTCTAGTTATTTTAGCTATGTACGGGGCCTGGAACGTCTTGAAAAGATTTGAACTTCATTTGCCCCATTTCAAAGCCTTGAATTTAACATTTTGGGTAATTAGCCTTGGAAAGCCTTGAATTTAACCTATTTTGGGTAATTAGCCTTGGAAAGCCTTGAATTCCATTAAAATGTCTCCACTGATCTAAATTAGTCCAAAACCGTCATTTGCCACAGTTGTTTCTTTCCCTGAAATCCAAATGAAAACAGTCTTGAATTCCTATCCAAAACAGTCTTGAAATAACCTTGAATTCCCTATCTTCACAAGTGTACGGACCTTGTAATATTATAGTTTTGTTGAGCAAAATAAATGATAATAAACATGATTAACACATTTATTTTTGTGAAACAAAAGTGACAATAAATGCTGCTAACCTTTCGACATGGTTGTGGCCGTTGCTGCCGACACGGCATTAAATCATCACCAATCAATCAATAAAGCCTAATTGTCTGTATGATACTAGATTATGGCAAGTGTGTCCACATTCTCCTGGATTAATATCCAGTATATACTGATCGAATAGGTAGAATAATTAGTGCAATAGCTAGAATTTATTATATATTTTTTCTGTAACTATATTTGTTCTGCTGAATAGGTTCTTTTTTCAGCAACAAAGCACTGTTTTTTCCGTCATAATTAGTACAACATCGCTAGAAAATACATGATCTTTAAATTATATCCAGCTTCCTCGATTTACGGTAGTTTGTTTTTACATCTGAGTAGTGCAAGCCGCTTGTGGTTATTGTTATATCAGCATAGTTCATCATAGAACCTAGGTAGTCAACATCGGTAGTAGTAATCTGCATGACTGTTGTGACAAAGAAATGTGCTCACCCTCCCTTCGATCAGTGTCGATAGACCCTTACCACGAATGATTGAAACCGAGGCTTGCATATCATTCACTTATTTGGTTATAACCTATGGTACTATGTAATAATATGGCCATCCCCTGATCCTCAGTTACTCTCCCTTAAACAAAAACACGGAACAGGATCGGTGTAAATAATCTCGCGTCATGCCCCTCTTTATTTAACACACAACAATATTGACAATTTCAACAACAACAAATCTGTGTTCACACATCCATACGTGTGCCTCAGCGATGAGTAGTGTACTGTCCGAACTGATGCTGGGAAATCCTTCATGGGTCCCATGCTGGTTCAGTCGCTGAGCAGCAAGGAAGCAAAAGATAATCCCCCCCCCCCCAATTCAACCATTAGTTGGGCCTGGGTTATAGTGACGAAATGGATTTTTACCTTTGATACCAACATTATTTTCCATTGGTTTCACTTCAAATATCTCCACAAAGTTAGTGATTTTTAATTAAATATAGCTTTCAAAACTGTCCCGTCCCCAATCGTTGCATAAGGTAAACTAATATTCAGTTGTTGGATTTTCGATAAAACATCTACAATTCACGTAATCAGCTTAGTAGAATAATGTGTTTGTCAGTGGATGTTTCTACCATTGTCTAACCAGAATGATGGAATAAGTAAGAGCTTTTATTGTATTTGTCAATGGATGTTGCTACCATTGTCTAACCAGAGTGATGGAATACTAAGAGTTTCATTGTGGAGGTTTCTGTCATTGTCGAACCAGAATGATGAAATACTAAGAGCTTTCATTGGGTTTGGCAATGGATATTTCTGTCATTGTCTAACCAGAGTGATGGAATACTAAGAGCTTTTATCGTATTTGGAAATGGATGTTTCTGTCATTGTCTAACCAGAGTGATGGAATACTACAAGTTTATTGTATTTGCCAATGGATGTTTCTGTCATTATCTAACCAGATTGATGGAATGCTAAGAGCTTTTATTGTATTTGTCAATGGATGTTGCTGTCATTGTCTAATAACCAGAGTAATGGAATACTAAGAGCTTTTATTGTATTTTTCAATGGATGAGACTGTCATTGTCTAACCAGATTGATGGAATACTAAGAGCTTTTATTGTATTTGTCAATGGATGTTGCTGTCATTGTCTAATAACCAGAATGATGGAATACTAAGAGCTTTTATTGTATTTGTCAATGGATGAGACTGTCATTGTCTAACCAGATTGGTGGAATACTAAGAGCTTTTATTGTATTTGTCAATGGATGTTGCTGTCATTGTCTAATAACCAGAGTAATGGAATACTAAGAGCTTTTATTGTATTTTTCAATGGATGAGACTGTCATTGTCTAACCAGATTGACGGAATACTAAGAGCTTTTATTGTATTTGTCAATGGATGTTGCTGTCATTGTCTAATAACCAGAGTGATGGAATACTAAGAGCTTTTATTGTATTTTTCAATGGATGTTGCTGTCATTGTCTAATAACCAGAGTGATGGAATACTAAGAGCTTTTATTGTATTTGTCAATGGATGAGGCTGTCATTGTCTAACCAGATTGATGGAATACTAAGAGCTTTTATTGTATTTGTCAATGGATGTTGCTGTCATTGTCTAATAACCAGAGTGATGGAATACTAAGAGCTTTTATTGTATTTGTCAATGGATGTTGCTGTCATTGTCTAATAACCAGAGTGATTGAATACTAAGAGTTTTTATTGTGTTTGGCAATGGATGTTGTTGTCATTGTCTAACCAGATTGATGGAATACTAAGTTTAGTTCCATCTCAAGTATAATAATTGTTATATGTAGCTGCAGGCAAACACGTGCAACTTTTAAATTGTACTAATTTGTAGCCATGTTGCCCATGTATGACTTGTAATTCTAGTCTACATGATTAACATGGGCTCACCATGTCTGTCACAATGGTCTTCACAACCATATCTTCACAACAATGGCTTCACAACCATGTAAGAGTAGTTAAAGTTTCATAATTTGATGGAAGCATATACTTTCCGAACTAAGACACTAACGTAGATTTGATCCGACAACTTAGATACAGGCGCACTTATTTGACTAATATTTATTGATGTTTGGGGCTCCTACGCTACTATGCTTGAACATTGTGTAAACAAAACCTACGTCCAGCAATTAATTCGACATATTTTCATTTCACTTCAAATACCTCTGAAAGTTAGCATTTAAAAATAAGTCACTTCAAACTGAAGTAGAGTAGATTATAGCAATTAACCTTATATATAGCAGAAGCTCATAGCTATTTGATTATGCCACTTTAACCATCAAAGTATAGCCTTGATGCACAAATCTGATGATTATTAATAGAATACTAATTTGACTGGCTCATATGTGAAAAAAAAGAAAGACAAAAATTAGCAATCATCCCAGACGACTTTCGTTTAAAGGTATATTTTTCTAAATAAATTACAAAGCAAAATGAGAATATTTAATATTTATATCGATACATCTCTATTTTCAAATCGCAATGAGTATATGGTGAGTTGTTAAAGCTGCATAGTCCGATGAAATATCAAATTTTCAAAACCAAACCAATTATCTAGATTTTATTTGACATATCTAACTTAGATACTGATGCACTTATTAAACATTTGTTTCCGCGTAAAAGGCAATACGGAGTCAATTTAACAGAACCTGTTACTGCAGAAGTCTATGGTGTCAGAGTTTTGGCAAGCTTGCCAAAACTAATTTTCCATGTTTGCACTCAAAATATCTCAAATGTTTACCATTTCAAATAAAAGTAACTTTGAACTAAGGTAAAGTAGATATTAGTGATTGATCTAATATATTTATCTCAGTAAAAAAATACAGAAATTCAAAACCACTGGACTATGCAACTTTAATCAACACAAAAAGATTACAACTCCTCCTGAGACAAATAAGTGTTCACACTTCCTGTCTACCATTCGCTATTATTTTGCTATTATTATTTCAAAACTAATTGCATGACTGCCACATTTGATAGCTCCAAAGGCGAGTAAGACTAACCTTGCTAGTTCTGATATTAAATAGATGCGTTGCAAGGTAAAGCCAGGTTAGATGACCGGTGCATTTGTTGTGTGTTGCTTTGTGGTTTTGAACCAGCAGCTGACTTCTCCTCGCCATTGTCTTCTAGTTGTATTGCGCCCAGTGGCTGGGCCGTGACCAGATCGTATGTGGCGGATGTGAACAGAACATGGCCCGTGTCATCGACCGGGGCACACTTAATGTGAGTGCGATGTTAATTAGTTTCCTAATCTGTTTTTTATGCTCAGCGTTCGTACTGGTAAAACTTTTGAAAATGTTAAAATTAAGTACTGAAAAGTCCTACAATTATACAAAAAGTATTGTAAGTCATTAAACATTATGGATGTCAATATATTGGAAAAACATATTTTCAAAATGTACGGCTTGTTTCTAATCGATCTTTATTTTGTATAAAAATAAATTATTTAAAAAAAAGAGAATGATATCCCGACGTTTCATGTATTCTTTGAAAGGTGATATTTGGTGTCATTTTGAAGTAATTTCTCATAAGTAATTTTGGGCCAACCTTGGCAATCCTCCAAAAATTACGTCTGAATCTTTCCCCACCTGATGGGCAAATGTCACTTGAAATCAAATGTCATCTTGTCATCTTGAACAATAATTAGTCAAATGTCATCTTGAACAATAATTAGGATTACGAAAAACTGGTTGAAGACATGAAAAATAGATTTATTTCAAAGTATATACCGCAAAGAATTAGAGCTGCATATATGGTGACCATCAGTGGCTCTACATGAATGACATTGTTGGTGGGATTCCCGATCACATGACCTAGGAGAGATTCCCCACAAACCAGGGCACCCCTTTTGCTTTGAAGCATCCCATTGGTAGATAATGCAAAAAAAAACATCCATCATTGATACATTAAACAGGAGCACATACCTCAGCACTCTCCCCCGACATACTCGGTTGCATAAACTGAAAAACTAAGTTTAGAGAGCATATGTCGGAGTACAGCTCCAGTCCCAGCGGCCTATACTGATGACAGATTCAAAACCAAAACACTTGCCAGACTTGGCTAGATGTGATCCTAAATGTCCGTCATACGGAGATGAAAGACCTCCGCGGTTTCGCGGATTTCCTGGATTTCTTATATTCACCGATTAACGTTAAACAAAATTCCAGAAGATTGGATGTATATGACAACAGTTGGGTGGTTCGAATCCCATTCTTATATGACCTTAAGTGTAGTTAGAACATAACAACTAAGCAAGAAACTGTTAGATATGGGCGATAATACAATCACAACACGGCTAGTTGAGACCTGACTTCCGGTACTTTTACGCGATTCCCTGACAATACTGAGCCTATGGGAGAATATCTGCATTTCCGCTTTTTTCCCCGGAGATCACTTCCATCCCTGGGCATAAGACAATAGTATACTTATTATTCAGGGTAACTTATATGCAGGTCCGTACGGGTGCTGGAAATTCTTGAAAAGTCTTGAACTTCATTTGACCCATTTCAAGGCCCTGAAAAGCCTTGAATTTAACCTTTTTTCAACAATTAGTCTTGAAAAGCCTTGAATTCCATTAAACTGTCCCCGCTGATCTAAATTAGTCTGAAATCGTCATTCACCATTGTTTTTTCCTCCCTGAAATCCAAATGAAAATAGTCTTGAATTCCTATCAAAAACAGCTTTGAAAAGCCTTGAAATAGCCTTGAATTCCATATCTTCACATGTGAATGGACCCTATTTATAGTGTACATATTTTGCCTTCAGACCATTGGCCAACTCGTGGATCTGCCTGCAGGAGTTTTCGCCATCGACCACGAAAGACACCCACATACCAAGTCTCCAAAAATCATCATTGCTTCGGGCAAAAATATTTACTTAGTTCAAATTGACAACAAGAGCAATAAATCAATTTAGTTGGTAATACTCCTATTACAATGACAAGTTGATAACATTCTTGCAGTTCTCTTTGCTCTCTTTTCATCGCCGTCTGTAGTTTAGAATGCACCCAAAGTGCTCTCATATCACCCTTCATCTCTTTCAGATAACCTTTAGATGGCATGATGGTCAGTAATATTAACCTGAAAATGTCCATAGGCCTTATTCGCTCAAGCAAATCGGTAGCGAAAAACTTTGCCTGGCCACTAAAAAGTGGTGGAAATGACTGATTTTGGGGTCTTATAACATGGAACTTAGATTACCATAGTTTTTCCATTGGTTTTGTATCGTAAGCCAATGCTGAAAGGCTGGGACCGCACTAGATGGATGAATCAGTAAGAGCACTGGCTGGGTTACTGTCCAGTCGCGTCTAACTAATGACTTGCAAATTTGATACTTGTCACTACCTTGGCACTCGCCATTAATAGGATAGAACAAGGACTGGTTTGCTCAGTATCAGGATAATGTGACTAAGTGGGATATCGGGTTGTGGTGCTGGTGTCCTGGTCTCCCAGTGAGTCAGCACCATGAACTCGCCTTGAGTCGCTACCCATCCTGATATTACCTCAGATGTTGATAGGGTGCAAATCCTCAACAAAAAAACCATTAAAGGCTGGGTAAGCCTCGTTTTCAATCATGCGGGAATAAGGTCTATAAATGTTCACTCAAAGATCATTTCAGCTTTACTCCATACTTCTATTTATGAATGTGTGTGTACTCCATCTCACCAAGTGTACATCTCAGAGATATCTACTCACAATCCATGTCCCTGCTCTGCCGGCGTGGGGGTATCAATTTACTCATCTTCACTATATACGGGTATGTGCGACGCTATGACGTCACCACATACCATAATTGCATTTCCACTGAAGTAATGCCAAGCAAGTGTATGGGAAGTCTTGAAAAGCCTTTAATTTCATTTGACCTAATTAAAAAGATTTACTCAGTTTGAATTGATAAGCACACTAAAGCGACTTTATTATATCGCTTTTTGTGTTTCTACCAACATATGTTGGGAGCATTTAATGAAACCAATTTTGCAAATCAGCTCTATACAAAGGGGCTATAGGGTAACAGGCCACAAGATCTTGTAGAAGTTGTTTATACTGAGTGTGGCGACGTAATGATAGCTATCATTGTTGGCATGGGCACAAAGAATGAGAAAGCAGAGTTGGCAGAAAAAGCACCATATTTTACACCATTAACATTTTTTTCTTTCTTTTTATCAAAATGATGTGATGTTAGAGACTGTTGATATTTATATTATTCAAATGTTATTTCTGAGATTTCTATACAGAGCACAAGCCATTGTTGACTGTTTACCTATTCTATTGGCAATATATACAGGTACTGACTGAACAGCTAACCTATTAAAGTAGCCGATGGTTTTGATTTTCTGCCATGTTTTTTTTTTTTTATAAATATGTATAGGTTGATACCTTATTGTGTAAATTATAAGGATCAACATCTACAGCATCCTTTTGGGTGTCAGCGGGACCAAGTAGTCTTCACTTAATGCTGCATTGGCCACTCTTTGCTGACTCATACATGTTTACTCAAAGGGGAACCACCCCCTGAGTGCATTGGATGTCAATGCCCACTAAGACTCACATTCTACTGGAGTGTTCAACGGCGTTAAACAGCAGAGATTATATTTTTACTTCCCCCCCCCCCCCCCCCGATAGCCTGGGAGCATTTTTGATTTAGGCGTTTACGGAAATATGCTGTCGGGATAATAATCTCGGCCTGATTTCCGCTATTTCTTTTGCCTTAAACCACTATCATCCCTGAAAAGTCATCAATAAATATCCATCTATCATACTTTATTTTGAAGTAACTATTGTAATGTATGGTTGATTTTAGAGATATTTGAAATGAAGACGTGTTAACTTAACTTTGCCATACACATTTAAATGTTGGACCCCACAGGCTTTAAAAGTTACAGGCTTTATTAAAGCGGCATAGTCCAATGAAGCATCACATTTTCAAAACCAAAATAATTATATAGATTTGACTCTACATAGCTAACTTAGATATTGATGCACATATTAAGCATTCATTGCCACATAGAAGGGAACACTGAGACAATTTGACAGAACCTGTTACTGTTGAAGCCTATGGTGTCAGAGTTTTGGCGTGCTTGCCAAAACTAAGTTTGCATGTTTGAATTTCAAATATCTCAAAACTTATCCATTTAAAATCAGTTACTTTAACCTGAAATAAGGTCGATTATAACGACCAAATTAATATATTTATCTCAGAAAAATTACCAAAACGCAAAACCTTCGGACAATGCAACTTTAAATTGACTTAGTATTCCCTTCTATGCAGCAACAAATGTTGAATAAGTCTACAGTTATATATGGAGGATAAAATGTAGCTAAGGGTTTTGGTTTGAAAATTTGATGCTTTTCATGGCAACTGCATCAGCTTAGAGCTGCATAGTCCAATGAAAGCATAACATTTTCAAAACCAAAACACTGACCTAGATTAGTTCTTACGTATCCGCATTAGATACTGAACATTAAGCATTTGTTGCGTAGAAGGAAATATGAAGTAAATGTTGAATCTGTTACGGCTGAAACTTCAGGGGTCTATTTTGACATGCATACCAAATCTAATTTTGCAGGCTTTCACTTCAAATATATTTAATGTTAGCCATTTAAAGTCGCTGGTTATACCTCACCCAAATACAAACGAATCCAGCATCAAAAGCTCTCCAAATATACCTTTGCTTAGTTTGTTCAGTTCATGCCACTGAACATCTGGGAGGGGAGTTGAGGTCTGTGATGTATGAATGACATCATAGGTGGGATTCCCTCATCACATGACCTAGAGGGGTTCCCCACACACGGGAAGCCATGGCAACCACCAAGATGGCAGCCACAGAAAGCTCTCAATTCAACTTTTAAATCTATTAATCTACATGATTTAATCAATTATTCACACAAAAAGTAGCTGGTTATGATAAATAAACATTTGAACTTCATATTTATCATTTTAGATTGCAATTTCTAGCATTTCTTTCTCTATATGGTTGTCTAAAAGTATCAGTGCTGCTGGACTAAATAAAACACAACAGAAGCAACCAATGTCAACACTCTCCCCCAACATATGTAGTTGCATAAACTGAAAACTGGCAACTGTATGCTTGGAGAGCATTTGTCAGAGTATGGGTAGTGTCTCAGAGACCTATATCTGGTCCCTTTAAAATAAGTTACTTCAAATGAAAGTAAGGTAGATTGTAGCAATCAACCTAATATATTTATCTTTAACAAAAATGACAAACCTAAAACCATTTGACTGCAAATTTAACCTAGCGAATATTTATGATACGGCAATTGCCAAATGTTCTTCAACTATTGCCTTCTATCTATTGCTGTATAATCTAATAATTGCATATATGAAGTTGACTCTTTGAAATAACCTGTTGTAATTAAATTAACGCATACGTTGTGATAAAACCAGTAGTGTTTAATTATGTATAGTGATTCTCTATAACATAATAAAGTTGTCATTTTATGGCTTGCAGATTTTATGGCTTTCACCATTTAAAATATATATTTGTGTTATTTCAGTGCTCTTCGTTCCCTATCAGAGATAAGAAATTAGTGATTTTCGACGGTTTTCCGAATTTTCTTCTTGGCTCAGGTGGTTCACTTCCAGTTATATCCCTGAGACATAGCCAAACTCAGATATTCCACTTAGATATTATTACATGTCCCTGTATCTAGACTCAAATCATATGATGACTGTGCCTTCTCTGGTTGCGGTCCTACTTCATGGAATAGGTTGCCAGGAGATTTAAGAAAAAAACATTTATCAGTGAATTGAAGTTTGTTCTCAAGATTCACCTGTTTAATATAGCTTTTTATGGTGAATAAAATGTATCTGCTCCAACTGTTGTAAACAAGTTGTGAATATGTCATGGTTTTATTATTCCATGTATTTGTCGCTACCTAGCTTGGTGATTGGCATTACTAGGATAGGGCAAGGACTGGTTAGCTTAGTATCAGGATAATGAGATTGGGTAAGAAATAGGGTCATGGTGCTGGCAGCCTGGTCTCCCAGTGGGGCAACACTGTAAAGTCACAATGAGTTTGCACTGTCACAAGTTGGATGTATATGATCTTTCCTGATATGATCTTTCTGTTGCCGTGGTGTAAAACCCAAAAAACAAAAAGCTATTCAGTGAATGGTTCCTGGTAGTGAGATTACTCGGATTAAATTTACATTATTATTTTTGTGTGGTGAATAATTGATTAAATGATGTAGCTTAATAGACTTTAAAAGTAGAATCAAGAGGTTCCTGTGGCCGCCCTATTTTTTGTTCAGGGTTTTTTTTTTTGTTGGCTCGGATTTAGGTAGGATACTTTGGATAGGGATGAATGTTTTTTATTTTATTTTTTATTGACGAGGTATAACGTATAAGCTTTTATCTACTGAACAGGCTAATATCTAGGATGCCGATAGGGATGAATATTTGATCTACTACACTCGCTAATCTCTAGGATGCTGATAGGGATGAATCTTTTATCTACTACACACGCTAATCTCTAGGATGCCGATAGGGATGAATCTTTTATCTACGACACACGCTAATCTCTAGGATGCTGATAGGGATGAATCTTTTATCTACTACACACGCTAATCTCTAGGATGCTGATAGGGATGAATCTTTTATCTACTACACACGCTAATCTCTAGGATGCTGATAGGGATGAATCTTTTATCTACTACACACGCTAATCTCTAGGATACCGATAGGGATGAATATTTTATCTACTACACACGCTAATCTCTAAGATGCTGATAGGGATCAATCTTTTATCTACTACACACGCTAATCTCTAAGATGCCGATAGGGATGAATATTTTATCTACTACACACGCTAATCTCTAGGATGCCGATAGGGATGAATCTTTTTTCTACTACACACGCTAATCTCTAGGATGCTGATAGGGATGAATCTTTTATCTACTACACACGCTAATCTCCAGGATGCTGATAGGGATGAATCTTTTATATACTACACACGCTAATCTCTAAGATGCCGATAGGGATGAATCTTTTTTCTACTACACACGCTAATCTCTAGGATGCCGATAGGGATGAATCTTTTATCTACTACACACGCTAATCTCCAGGATGCTGATAGGGATGAATCTTTTATATACTACACACGCTAATCTCTAAGATGCTGATAGGGATGAATCTTTTATCTACTACACATGCTAATCTCTAAGATGCCGATAGGGATGAATATTTTATCTACTACACACGCTAATCTCTAGGATGCCGATAGGGATGAATATTTTATCTACTACACACGCTAATCTCTAAGATGCTGATAGGGATGAATCCTTTATCTACTACACATGCTAATCTCTAAGATGCCGATAGGGATGAATATTTTATCTACGACACGCTAATCTCTAGGATGCTGATAGGGATGAATCTTTTATCTACTACACACGCTAATCTCTAGGATGCCGATAGGGATGAATATTTTATCTACGACACGCTAATCTCTAGGATGCTGATAGGGATGAATCTTTTATCTACTACACACGCTAATCTCTAAGATGCTGATAGGGATGAATCTTTTATCTACTACACGCGCTAATCTCTAGGATGCTGATAGGGATGAATCTTTTATCTACTACACACGCTAATCTCTTGGATGCCGATAGGGATGAATATTTTCTCTACTACACACGCTAATCTCTAGGATGCCGATAGGGATGAATCTTTTATCTACTACACACGCTAATCTCTAAGATGCCGATAGGGATGAATCTTTTATCTACTACACACGCTAATCTCTAAGATGCCGATAGGGATGAATCTTTTATCTACTACACACGCTAATCTCTAAGATGCCGATAGGGATGAATCTTTTATCTACTACACACGCTAATCTCTAGGATGCCGATAGGGATGAATCTTTTATCTACTACACACGCTAATCTCTAGGATGCCGATAGGGATGAATCTTTTTTCGACTACACACGCTAATCTCTAGGATGCCGATAGGGATGAATCTTTTATCTACTACACACGCTAATCTCCAGGATGCTGATAGGGATGAATCTTTTATATACTACACACGCTAATCTCTAAGATGCTGATAGGGATGAATCTTTTATCTACTACACACGCTAATCTCTAAGATGCTGATAGGGATGAATATTTTATTTACTACACAAGCTAATCTCTAGGATGCCGATAGGGATGAATCTTTTTTCTACTACACACCCTAATCTCTAGGATGCTGATAGGGATGAATCTTTTATCTACTACACACGCTAATCTCCAGGATGCTGATAGGGATGAATCTTTTATATACTACACACGCTAATCTCTAAGATGCTGATAGGGATGAATCTTTTATCTACTACACACGCTAATCTCTAGGATGCCGATAGGGATGAATCTTTTATCTACTACACACGCTAATCTCTAGGATGGTGCCACCCACCATATAGTGATATCAAGTTTATTCTTATTGACGTACATAGTTTCCAGTGATAAAAGCCACTTAGAACAAAAGGAAGTGATAAGCATCCATCTTGTAACATACTAGTTTGACTCGGCCACCATTTTCCCTTTTGTCGCTACTTATTTAAAATTTTATATTAGGTGATTAAGCAGGGGAAAGTTCAATCGCAGACAATTGGTCTTCCTCATACACGGATGAAAGTGGTATCCGACAAAAAACGCGGAAATCAAGCTGAGCTGATTTTACCGACGGCGAATTTCGGCGAAAACGCGGATTTCACCCCATACGATTAGCAATGTCAGGGAATCGCGGAAAGAAGCCGGAAGTCAGGTTTCAACTCACCTTGTTGCGACTATATTTATCGCCCATATCTAACTCTTTCTTGTTTGGGTCTTCTGTTCTAGCACTATCTAAGGTCATATAAGAACGGGATTCGAACTCCCCAACTGTTGGCATTTATATACATCCCGAGTCCTTGCCATTTTGTTTAACGTTAATCGATAAATATCAAAAGAAATCCGCGAAATCGCGGAGATCTTTCGTCCCTGCTCATTCCACTGCTCCTTGCCCTATCCTAGTAATGCCAAACACGACGCCAGGTACCGACAAGTATACATTTGTCTGGTTTTATTCAACCAGGTTTCAAACTTGAGGATTCGAATCCGATGGCCTACCAAAGTGGGAGGCATGTGTACAACTCATTCAGCCATTTCGTTTGGTAATTCATATAGGTTGGGAAAAAACTTAGAAAATTCAAAAAAACTAATATAGAAACTACTAACACCCAAAACCGCAACGGTTGGCCCGAGAAAGATCAGGTAAAGACTCCTGAGTGCGGGACCAGACTAATCCAGTATCACAGCTGTCCAGCGTTGAAAACAAGCACCCTCGCGGGAGCTTATACGTTATGGGCAGAATAAAAAACTTGTCACAAAAAAAAATATATATATTCTGACCAGCTAAAGTCCCCTTTTCTTTCCTTGAATACTCGATGAGAAACCCCAATGAACAGCAACAAGTAATATTTAAGGCAACAACAAGCATGTAACAAGTTTATTTATCCATCGCTCTACAGAAACCAATGTGTGACACGAATAATTAATGGTATGTCACGTAATTGTGTACTTAATTTAATTGCACATCAAACTTTTAAAAACAAATCTGGGTGAAATAGTGTAGAACACCCGCATCGTCCATGTTATCTGTGAGTAACCTGAGTAATTCACAGAGCGGGAAATGAAATCTTACCCGACACGCCACCTTGCGGGAATTCTACAACCTTCCAGTTCCCTGAGCAGCTCTCCCACTCACCTCCCGAATCGGCGCAGCCAGGATAGGACCTACACTTTCCCACCCACCCACCCGACATTCAAGGCATGTGAACCAACAATTAAAATGGCATAGTCCGATGGTTTTTAAGTTCCCTTATTTGATTTTTTAGACAAATACATCAGGTTGACAATATAACCTACTAATCATTAGTCTGGGATAACTTTGATGAAAAATGGCTAACTTTGGAGAAATTTGAAGTGAAAGAACCCAAAATCAATTCAATTCTTTTATGTTAACTCTCTGCAAGGTATGTTTACAATAAAATGAGGTGATACAATAAATGCATACAAATTCCTTACAGACAGAAAGGATCCCAGAAAAGCAACGCTTATCTAGCTGGTCTCCATGATGTGAAATATTTCGACAAACTTGCTGAAACTCCTGTAGCTATAACCCAGATCGCCATATTGTAATGACCACGTAATGTAGGGTGACCTACTAATGTAAATAGCCTCCTGAGACCTGTCTAAGCTGCAATATAGTGACTAAGTCTGCTAACTGTGGTACCACAACAGGTCAAATGCAACATAAACTACATATGATACTTAGAATCAGGTCAAGGCTCATGAGGTCACAAGATTGACCTAATTTGTTAGTGGTGTCCATGCTTAATGGCTTTCTCAAAGTAGGTATAGTCAAGGGGATGACATCATAAATTCACTGATCATTCTTTCCATGCTGTCCCAAATCATTAATTAATGCACCAGTATCTAAGTTGGGGATATCGGATCAAATGTAGGTAAGTGTTTTGATTTTGAAAAACATGTTTCATCAGACTATACAACTTTAAGACCGGTAAAGGATAACGAGTCACTCAACATCAACCAGCGCAAATGTTGGCTGCTGACTCAAGGTCAGGGCAGGAACCAAGAAATCACAACTGTAATAACGGTGAAATAAAAACTACTATATATTACACTTTCTATCCGGACTGCACTTCGTCCACACCTCTCTCTATCTCCTCTCTGCTGGCCTTACTCCTCCTTGATAATGTCTGAAAAGAGTTCCAGGAGGGGGGGGAGTCTGCCAGAATTTGACTTTCTACTCTTGCTCTGTCTGTGTCTTTGGCTCGCCGGCTGGTCACCATAGAGCAAAGAGACAGTCCTTTGACTCAACTCTCATTTCTCTTTCCTATACTCTACCCTCTTTTTTCTTTCTTCTGGGCTTACTTCTCCCCCTGATCAGTTGTTTGCTTGGATGCGGCCCTGTACCTTATTGTTTCTCTCGCTCTGTTCTTGTTGCTGGAACCTGCTGAACCCACCTTTACCTGTCCCTTTCTCCTGAACCCTTGCTGCTGTTACTTGATACGAGTGCTCTGCTGCCGCCGGACGGGAGCGATTCGGGTCCGCCCCAACAATTCATCATTTAATTGTTGTAAAGACATCCCCAGCTTCTACAACCGTTCCACCTGAAGATTAATCTTCAACCAAGGATTGGACCGATTTATCAAGGCATTTTTATATTGCTGCAGTTTTGCAGCCAGTAACTGCTGTAAGGTTACGAACCCCCCAAAAGCAAGCGCTTAGCGTTTTGTGTCGTGACTAATATATATTGCAACTATTTAACCACTATTTAGCTAACCTGTGTCATAGCTAGAATGCAGTACTTCATAGATAACAGATAGCTCACCCTTGAGCAGAATGAAAGTTGGAATCATACAGATACACTTTAATTCCTTAACTCGATAGAAAGTTTGATATGCCATTCTGATGGTTAAACAATTACTCTCTCTTTAATTTATTTCAATGCACAATCAATATTGAATCAATTTTCATGTTCAACCAATTGTTTCAACGCAATGATCAATGTTTAATTAATGTAAGTTTGATCAGATTGCACCCGCTGGATTCAAATGGAACCTAAAACTCGACCAATGTTACAGATCTCACCATAAGTCATGGTGCCGTGACCAGAAACAAATCTCAACAATTCGTGGCCGTGTCGTCAAGGCATTTAGCCCATAAGCCATTAAGGCATTAAGTGTATAACATACCAATCCCAGCATCTATTTCGGAATCAATATTTACATTCCCTAAACATACATGATTCAAATAAAAGTGAGATGCCAGTAAATATTTATTGCACAATTTAACCATAAATGTTATGGCTTATGGGCTTAATGCCTTGATGGCTCCACTGCAGAGTAGCGCACATACAGAGGAACACCTACACTGGTCCTGATGATGTAATGCTTTGTGCCAAGCCTAAAGTCTACGCGACTGTGGCGGGGAACCAAGCAAGGGGACTGGTTCCTCCCCTGCTTCGCCTCTAGCTACGGCACTAGGTAGCGCCACCTGACTAACTAGGGCCCCAGTTCTGGATCGTGGTGACTCATGGAACCAACGAGGCAGCATTGCTCCATTGGTAATAATATTGACAAATTAAATATACAATGCAATTCTCATTAGTGTGACTTCTCTACTCAGGTGCGGGTGGGTGACTGTTGTTTTCTGTACTGCATGCAGTGCTATTTCACAGAGTTGCTTTCTGGGCAGTCAAATGACACCAAAATACCATGTGAAGCCCCCAGCTCTGCCAATTTGGATTTCCACCGCTGTGTATAACTTACAGCGTCATCAAAGGCCGGTTGCTCTCATGCCATGTCTGTGTGGTGTGGGAGGTTAAAAATCCCTTGGGTCGGTAAAAGTGTAGGCTCGGGCTTTCTATCGACCAGCAGTGGAGTGGGGAAGACCAGTCATCTGTGACTGGGATGTACCAAAAAAAAAAAAAAGAGAGACAAATAAGTGTTCACACTTCCTGTCTACCATTCGCTATATCGCTATTAGAAATCAGTTCAATGGGTTTTTGTTTGGGGAGTGGGGGATTTTGCTCTCCATTTGTTTTTTTAATTGGATTGCATTGAAATGGAGCTGATAACTATTTTATATTAAAATACCAAAAGAAATACCCTATAGAATATATTTGTTCAAAGCCTACTTCTTTCATATAGTAGGTGATTAAGCAGGGGAAATTTCAATCACAGACAAGTGGTCTCCCTCATTGCATTGCTGTTGCCCTATCCTAGTAATGCCAAACATTATGTGTGCTCCCCCACCCTGGTATGGGCAGGTTTCTGACTAGCTACTCGCGAGGTGGACACCAACTTGGGTATCTTAGAAGTGAGCTATTATTATAGGCTTATTATAGCATTTAATTGTTCATTTCTGAATATCCTCAATCAAATCGAAGAACTCCCACCAACAGGTGCCGTCATTGCTGTACAGTGGACAGCTGGACTTGACACAAGCCAACATGTATCATTGAGAGGCCTCAGCCTGTTGAAAAGGTAACTCACCGCTAGGCATTGTGATATATGCATAATAGACGTCTAGACACGTCTGTAAAAATGCTAATGAGATGACTTCATGGAAAGTTTAGTCGGCGGTTCAATGAGCCCTGGTCAGGAATAACCCATTCAGTATCCAGAAGTCAAAGTGTTCAGACGTTGTACTTTCACACCCCACATCTGACACCATGTGAAAGTACAACGTCTGAACAGTTTGACTTCTGGATACTGAATGGTTTATTCCCGTCCAGGGCTCACTGAACCGCCAGCTAAACTTTCCATGACGTCATCTCATTAGCATATTTACAGATGTGTCTATACGTCTATTACGCATATATCACAGGCATCAAGTCAGAGACTGTAAATATTTTAGACGGTCAACTCCCATGAAAATCGGTAACACACACTCAGGTGGCACCTCTCACGGTCATTGTTGAACAAGTAAAAGTGTTAGACATATCATATATGACAAGACGTTCTCTGTGACAGTCTGGGTTTATCCACTACTTTCAAAACATTGAAAATTATCAAATTAAAACCCGCCAAAACTGAACATTAAATCCTATATCAAACTGAACTACAAACAACTTATTTATAATACAGACCAAATACTCTAGAAATAAATATAAGCACTATGATGTTTGCCGTACCACTATCTTCAATGTCGTAGGCATACATGGTATTTTTATTTCATATTTACAGTTTAAAAATAACATTTGCAAAACAAAAAAAATATATATAAGTTCCCAAAATATGTGTCTAAAATAAATATATTTTGCATGAAATATCTTCAGAATACAATTGTGCCCATTATATATTTATAGTTATATATAACTATAAATTGGTAGGCCATTATGTTACTACCAATTATATATTTATGGTTACAAATATGTATATATATATGTCAATTAGATATATAGATATGTCTAATTGACAGTATCTTTGACATTCCAGGAGAAGACCCAGTTGTATTCTGAACGTATGTAATGCAAAATAAACATATGTGTAATAAATAATTAAGGAAAATATAACTATTTTCTGAATATATATGAGTCAGGATCACGAAAAGAGGCCAATTGGGGGAAGTTGTCGGCATCGATCATTGGATGTCGGCATCGAAGAGAATAATTATAGTCTAGCATTGACAGAGGTATTGGAAAGTCCTTAAATTTATCCTGAATGTAAAGGTAGAGAAAACACAACAACCTTATTTGTTTCTAGGATAATTTAATATAAAACAAAGAAATTCACAACACTTTAAGAATTGCGACGCCGACATCTGTTAAAGTTGTCGGCGTCGAGCATTGGATGTTGGCATCGATCAGCATACTTATAGTTTAGCATTGACAGAGGTGTTGCAAAGCCCTTAAATTTATCCTGAATGTAAAATTAGAGAAAATACAACAACCTTATTTGTTTCTAGGATAATTTAATATAAATCAAAGAAATGCACTACACTTTAAGAATTGCGACACAGACATCTTAAATTAACCAGCAATTGGCCCATTTTCGTGAGGCTGACTCATATATATATGTATCCAATGTCAACACACACATAGGCGAGAAATGCTTCACTGGTTTCTACCATGATATCGTAGTGTGAAATTCATCCGCTGAGTGGTGCCAGGGGTAATTGGTTCGATGCATTGTTGGATGACGTCACAGATGCTACAGGTGAGGAGTCTCTCTCATATTAGTCAGCAAGTGCAAGTAGGTCTCAGGTTGCCTGTTTTTTGTCATTCTTCTAGTTTCTGTCGATAAACAAGGAATAAAATGTGGACCATTATAACCTACTATCTTTGGAGATATTCTAACTGAAAACATGCAAACAAAGTTTGCGTGAGCATACCAGGTGAAGTAAGTTGACTATGCCGATATTAACTAGGTCACTTCGTCACCTTTAAAAAACTAGCGAGTTTTGATGTTCCTAAGGGACCCCCATCCCTCACAAACAAAAAGCTATCAATAATTACAACAGTGTCTAAGTTGGAAACATGAGTTAAAATGTAAATAATTAGTTTCCCTTTGGACATAGAATATTGCCATCGGATTATGCAACTTTAATTAATATGTTTCTTGATGATATTATCTTTAAGGACCAGCTTTCTTCTTTTATAAGTTTAACCTACTTGGCACAGCGCCGAAGGATGTTAGCAAACACCTTTCCCAGCGCTCCAACGTCCTCCTCCCTGGATCCCTTGCTGTTCGCAGGTTGCTGTATGATCTGTAGTCCAACCTTGAGTTCACGCTTAAAAACAACACCAAGACAATCACCTCATATTACTTATATCATTGTGCATACATAACACAGACACGAGATTAATTACAGTAAAATCTCTCTAATCGACCACCTCCACAAATCGACCACTCCCCTTTATTTGGGTCCCAAATGATCGCCCATATAATACAATTGTAAGGAAATGAAAAACTCTCTAAACCGACCATTTCCCTAAATGGACCATTTAAAGTCGGTCCCATGGCCAGTCGATTTAGAAAGATTTACTACAGTTGGCTGAATATATATATATATATATATATATATATATATATAAAAACAGTTGGCCCCTGGTAAGACAGAATAACTAGGCAGCAGTAGTGACCAGAGGCAGTTAGGAGCCACACATAGGTGGCAGACTAGTGGAGGATGAAGGAACTAGACTAGGCAGCAGCACAGTAGGTAGTAACTAACTCAATAACACTAGTAGAGTAGGAGTAACTAAACCACATGACAGTACAGGATGTAGTAACTAATAGAGAGAGAATGGCTAGGTGGTCGTGCCCTTGTTTACATTCCCATAATAGATTATAGAGCGCATATATATATATATGCATATATATATATATATATATATATATATATTAGAGAGAGAGAGAGAGAGAGAGAAGGAGATAGAAAGAGAGAGAGGAGAGTATTTTTGCAAAAGAAAACACAAACAGACACACACATATTCGCTTATATATTTATGTAGATCATGGCAGGCTTGAAGATATTTGAAGTGAAAATATATCAAGTTAATTTTGCCTTGCATGTCAAATTGCTGACACCATAAGCTTCAGCAATAACTACGTGAAAAGTATTGAGGTAGATGCAATTTGGACGGTAAACCCCAATGAACTAAACTAATATTGAATAAACCAATGGATTAGACTGTTTGAATAGACATCGAATTAACCTAAACAGGCTTTTAGTAAATTGCCTTAGGATTTCCTTGTATGCAGCAACAGGTACCTAATAAATGCACCTGTATTAAGGTGGATATAGAAGACACAGCATAAGTGCTTTGATTTAGAAAATGTGACGTGTTTATCAAATTAGACAGTTTATACAAAATATTAATTAATAATAGTATGTGGGGAACAGAACTGAAATAGTAACCAGGCCACTGAAGAAAGATATTCTGAAAACAAAAGTTGCTATCCAAAATCAAATGTTACACGTCCAATTATTTGTAATCATTAGTAAGGTGAGATCACAGAACATCGATTAATGTTATGTGATGAAATACAAATAAATAAATAACTAAATACCTCAGTTTTGAAGAGGACAATGGTATGGGCCTCTAGAACCCCAATCACCCGTTGTTGTAGGTGGGTATCAACCACTACTTGAGCAATACTCTGTTGTGGATGAACAAGTGACAAAGAATCAATTAATAAATGATCACTAAATAATCTCATTTAATATAAATTTAATATCAGTGGAAATTAAAGCTAGATTTATAGTCATATATATATATAGGGCTAATCTTACAGAACATGCAAAACCCAACAAAGATGCAAATTGAATTACTACTATCACTGTTATGATCTTAGCTGTTTCTAGGACGTAAAACCCCAGTAAACAAACGGGTACCCGTCCTGATATGTTTCTAGGACGGTAAACGAAACTAGCGCCGAATGATTCGGTGGATTGAACATTGAATTGAACCAATAGATTAGGTAGATGCCACTAGGACGGTAAACCCCTCAGTTCCCTCTGCTATATATATTCACCATTGCACTACCACATACCATCTACTAACCCAGTACGTAGTTACAGATTTGGCCACATCGGCGCCACCTGCGAGGGGACTATGGCCACTTGTATACGAGCCGTGTCTGGTCGTTATGCCTCCAGAGTATACATATGGTTCAATTATATATACTTGGTTATATATACCTACATATCTAAATTCTAAATTCAGATATATGTATTATATATATATATCTAAATATAATTACATATATATATTATATATCTATATTTATTATATATGAAAATATCTATATGTATTATATATATATGTATTATATATATTATATATATATATATCTATATTATTGTACATATATATTAAAGCGTCTGCCCGCCCAAACTTCTGATAAAAATGTGCCTACGAAACAAATATCCATTTTGTTTGGCCTCAAAGGATTAGTTTGTTTGTTGTTTTATGCCCTAGCAATATCTAAGGTCATATCAGGAGGGGTACTCTCTTGTGACAGTGCGCACTCATGGCGACTTTATAGTGCTGCCCCACTGGGAGCCCAGGCCGCCAACACCATCACCTGATATCCCACTCAGTCATATTATCCTGACACTGAGCCAACCAGTCCTTGCCTTATCCTAATAATGCTGAGCACCTGGCTAGGAAGCAAAAAGTATAACTTTTTAAGTCATTGGTTTGACTCGTCCAGGGTTCGAACCCACGATCCCATGGTCTACCAACACGGGAGATGGACGCTCTAACTCATTCGGCCATCCCGTCTGGTTTCAAAGGATAATGCCCAGCACACACCTCCCATATACGATTCACGCGCTAAAACTGACTGCGTTTCACAACCCGACCCATCCCGTTTCACGACGTAAAACTGGCTGATTCATTTTTCGAATGCCTTGCGATTCGCATTTTAAGCACTAAAACTGAGTTTTAAGTCGCGAATCGCAATGCTCTGGTGTGGTACGGGGGCGCACACCTAACGACTAAAACTGAAACTTAATCGCGAAACCGGGAGTTTTAGGTAGTATATGGGAGGTGTGTGCCGGGCATTAGACATAGAAAAGCAAGCATGTGTACCTTTATTAGGAGCAATGCTTCGTTGATGGAGAGTTTAGTCTGCAGACCCAGGTGCTCCTTAAGAGTGTAGTTGCAGTTAGCCGAGTGCACATAGAAGAGTTCTGTATGAAGAGAAAGGCAGCGGATTGTCAACAAAATCCCCGTCATCTCAGGGCTGCCATTGGTGAGGCTGGAGATTAACGCTGCATAATCTGATGAAGCATACACTTTTCAAAACCAAAACAATTATCTAGATTTGATTCTACATATCTAACTGAGGTAGTGATGCACTTATTAAGTATTTGTTGCCACATAGAAGGGGATACGGAGTCAATTTAATAGAAACTGTTACTGCAGAAAGCTATGGTGTCAGAGTTTTGGCATGTTTCCCACTTCAAATATTTCAAAACTTTGTCATTTAAGATCAAAGTTACTTCAAGCTAAAGTAAGGTAGATTATAACGATCAATTCAATATATTTATCTCGGAAAAAACGACAGAAGGTCAAACCCATCGGACTGTGCAACTTTGTCTATCAAAGTGAGACAAGATATTGGCAGAGCAGTGTTTTTTTAAACTCACGGCTGATCTTTGTCGATGTCTCCTTTGCTTTAGATTCGGTCTTCTTTGCTTTAGATTTCTGAAGTAAAAATCAGGTAATTTTAATGTTTCTTCTCGCTCAAAAGCATGGAAAATAAAGGATTTTAAAATCATTAATTATTCTGAAGGTCATGCTATATATGGATGATCAAACTATGGAGCTAAATACCGACTAGATAACTCCACGCCCCCTAGCGGCTTTTGGCAGAAACATCCTAACCGCCACCTACCAGGTTTAAAAAAAAATCAGAAACACCCGCCAGCAGCTCCGCACTTCACGCGCAACGCCCGATCCAGACACATGCATAGTGTGTACAGCTGTCCTGCCAAATTGTCCCCACCCACCCGCCCTCCCAAACTGAATGCTACCAACAATAGGGCCAATCGTCATGAGTTCCACTCTGAAACACAGACTTGAACTTAGCTCCATCCTGAACATCCTACTTTACGTTAAAAACAAATCTATTTGATACCACACTGATGAATTATTTCGATTTCATGACAGACTTGACTTTAGCTCCATCCTGAACATCTTGCTTTACGATGAATACATTTGTTTAAATCAACTTTTTTTTTTTACGAGACTGCGTTCCGCGTTGCTGAATTATTTCGCTTTCATGATAACGCCAAAATGTTATTAGTGCCGAGTCAATAAATTCATTCAAGAACAGATTAGAAAAAGCATGGGCTGTTGATCCACGGAAATTTGACCCCTTATTCACCACATGCTACTAATTATTCCTTGTGTTGCATATTTACTTGCACTCAAGCAAAAATGAGAGACAAATAAGTGTTCACACTTCCTATCTACCGTTCGCTATTTCGCTATTTCGGGAGAGTTCCTTAGAGTGTTGGTGTGTGTGTGGGTGGGGGGGGGGGGGAAGGTCTCACCTTGAGGGCGGTGATGGTGTAGAGTAGAGGGTTGATGGCACTGTTCACTGGTAGGAGGAAGACCACCACCCAGGCGTACACCTCACCTGGTATACGCACGCCCGCCAAGGCCAGCGCACCTGGAGGAGGCGAGAGCAGAGGCATCACTCAGAGGCACGGCATTACTCAGATAACAGACTCACCCCATCCCCGACAACTGTAAATCCGATTTGTTGGTTTGTTGTTGTTGAAGATTTATACTGCCTATCATGGATAAGCCTGAATAGGCTTGTTTTCACCATTAGACAGTTTGTCGATAGAAAGCCTGAGCCTACACTTTTACCGACCCAAGGGATTTTTAACCTCCCACACCACATAGACATGGTATGAGAGCAACTGGCCTTTGATGTTGCTTTAAGTTATACACAGCGGTGGAAATCCAAATTGGCAGAGATGGGGGCATGGGGAATCGAACCACTGACCTTCAGATTAGGAGTCCGACCTAGAAAAAAGTCAGACACTCTAACCACTCCGCCACAGAGAACACCACAATGGTTGTTGGAGTTTTATGTCCTGGCAATATCTAAGGTCCTATGAGGACGGGTGTAGCGACTTGTCACTGTGCACACTCATGGTGATTATATAGTGATGTCCCACTTTTATGGGGTTTTGCGCATGAACTGTTCATATATTCACATATGTATATATGTACCAGACGTATGTGTATATGTGATGTATAACGAATTATGTATATGCGAATTATGCGAGTATAAAGATATATAAGGGTTCATTATTATTATTGTTATACTCCATAAGAACAACACTGGACCGATGGATCCACCTTCTCCTCCTCGCCTGCACCGGATGTAGACCAGTGTCAGTCGCACTGGAGGATTTTTCTTTTTTTTAGGAACACGGGCCTAGAATCTCTTGCCAGAGTTTAAAACTACTCAACCCACTACCTGTTTGTTTCTCCCTCATTTGTACTGAAACTATGTTTATATACATGTATATACATATGTATATATGTATATCTGTATATATAAGAATATACATATATTTAGATATGAAGATATCTATATATTCAATTATATATATAGGCCTATACACATAGGTATGTTATATACATGTACATATGCAATCATGTTAGTAACTATCGTTATTTATATCCACATAATAACATATCTAGTCCATAAATACATATATATATACATACACACACAGATTTCTTTCTTTCTATGAATCTATTTATATTTGTATATTTATATATGTACATATATATCAAGCGGCTTGAGAGCTCACCCATCATGTTGATTGGCACCCAGCACAGGAAGTCGGTGGCAACTACGAGGGTCATGCGCTGTGCCAGTTTGACCTCGGCATCATTGGCCTTGACCTTGCCCGTCGAGCTGCGACCGCTCACCACGACGACTCGGTACATGTAGGCATAGGAGGCGAAGATGAACATGAACGAGAAGAAGTTGAGCACGTGGAAGACAAACACCGAAAACTCCCAACCGGGCGTCTTCTCGTTCGTCAGATAGATGGAGATGCACATGCCCGACCGCGAGTAATAGCCACCCCTGAAGTAGTCAAGTGGGAAGAGCGGGATGGCAGCGAGCAGGAAGGACGCTAGCCACACCGCCGCCATGGCATACTTGCTGAGTCCAAGTCCGCCGCGACTGGTCTGCATCGCCTTGAACGGGAAGACGATGTTGTAGAAGCGGTCACCAGAGATGAGGCAGAGGATGAACACAGATGCTTCGCTGGAGAGCGTGTTCAGGAAGCCGAGCACCTGGCACAGCCAGCTGCTGGTCCACTCGTCTGCATACTCGATGTAGACTCCCCGGTAGAAGGTGTCGACGATGGCCAGTGTAACCATGTACACGCCCATGAAGAGGTCGGCGATGGCTAGGTTGAATACGGAGAAGGAGTAAATGGTGAACTTTTCACACGCGCGATATGCCAGCACGAAGCCATTGAAGAGCAGTGCCATCAGACCGAGGATCCAAAGGAACGCCTTCAGAACGTCGCGTCGCATGAGGTCCTCGCACGAGCTGAGCTCGTCGCGCTTCGGAAGGCAGTGATCCTCAGCAATGCGGTTGCTGACGAAGCAGCAGTGCTTGAAGTAGTCCGTCTGCAGGAAGGTCAGTCGGACCAGGTCGTCCAAGACAGCGCGCCGAATCGACAGCGCCGGGTTGGCACTAGCGTTCAGTGACTGCAGCCGCTCGAGCCCTCTAAACTGCCGCAGTGGCAAACTGCCGAGCTGGTTCACCGACAGGTCGAGTGTTCGCAGCAGTGGCATCCCTGTGAACGCCTCGGCCTCCACTTGGCTGCCGAGGGATAGATTGCGCAGATGTAGGTTTGGCAGTTTCCAGAGCCCACCAAAGGCGCCAGATTCGATGGCCGACAGACCGGCGTTCCCCAACAGCAGCAGGATGCGCAGGTTTCCTAGGCCGGCGAAGGTGTCCCGGCGCACGGTGGTCAGCATATTGTCAGACAGGTCCAGCTTGTACAGGTTCAGCAGGTGCACGAAGGTGAACGGCTCCAGGACCCGGATGTTGTTTCCCGCCAAAAGCAGCTCGGCCAGCAGGACGAAGCGGGTCAGGTTCGTCTGCTGCGGCGCAGACAGCTCGTTTCCGGTGGCGTCCAGTTTGCGCAGCATGCTCGGCAGCTCGCTAGGGAATTCCCGCCAGCCTCGCTCTGGGCACAGGAAGGTGAGTCCCACGCATGTGCAGCCGGCCGGGCAGACGACATGGCAGAAGAGCTCGTCGTCGCCGCGCGGGCAATGTCGTCTGCCGTCGCAGCGCTGGGTGGCTTCGATGCAGAACTCCTCACCCAGACACTTGTACATTCCCGGACAGCTGAAGTTTGCTGAGAAGTTAGAGCGGAGAAATGGTTGATTGTTGGTTGTTGGGGTTTTATGTCGTGGCAACATCTAAGGTCATGCTACGACGGAACAGACTTGTGACAGTGTACACTCATGCCGACTGTAGACCAGGCCGCTGGCATGCACCATGACCCCATATCCCACTCAGTCACATTATCTTGATACTAAGCTAACCAGTCCTTTCCCTATCCCGGTAATGCCGAATGCTCTGGGCCCGTATGCATGGAGCCATGTTAGCGGCGTGTGGCGTTTAGCCTCTAACATCGGGTAGCTACCACCGGTTATCGGCGGCGTTGAGAACTATGTCAGAAGGTATGCATGGGCGCTTAAACGGTGAGTGTTAGTTAAACGTGAATGTATTTATAGATTTGGGAAATCCCTCTGCGCCTGGGCCGGTGAGTACCGCTATTTCACAATATCACCGCCGTTTCGGCGACGGCTGCGGCAATTTGTTTACTTTACATTCGTCGATTCAACAATATTAATATCACCGCCGATGCGGCGGCAGCGTTAATATCGCTTCGTTTTTAGGGTTAATTTGATTAAATTTCACTTATTGCATATTTAATTCTGTTAAATATGATAGCATTGAATAGATTTGGGCTTAATATATTGCCGCCAATGCGGCGGTTGGTTTCTCCACACACCGGGAACCAGCACACCTTGTTATGTTGACGTTACCGACAGTATGGATATCGATGTCGATGCGGCGGCGGCGATTTGTTTACTTTACATTCGTCGATTCGAAAATATCAATATCTCCGCCGATGTGAATTTCGCTTTGGATTTAGGGTTAATTTCATGAAATTTCACTTATTGTGTATTTAATTCTGTCAAATATGATAGCATTGAATAGATTTGGGTTCCATCCTGACACTAACCTAAAACTAACACCGCTGTAAACCTGCTATGAGCTGGGGTTAGAATCTCTGACTTTAAGCTTCCGGTGTTAGGCCTAACACTGCTCCGTGCATCCCGACTTTTCGGCGCTAAACCAGAAATCCCGCCCTAACCGCAGTTTGCCTCGCTAACACCGCTCCATGCATACGGGCCCAGGCTAGGTAGCGACACGTATCAATTTTCTATGTCATTGGTTTGACTCGACCGGGTATCGAACTCCCGATCTTCTGCACGGAAGGCCTGTGCTATATCGATTGGGCCACCACGTCCGGAAAAATAGACACACACACAAATATATATATACAGTAAAACCTCTCTAACCGACCACCTCCACAAATCAACCACTCCCCTATATCGATTGCATTATTTGGGTCCAAAACGATCGCCTATACAATACTACTTTAATGATTAAAAAAAAACCTCCCTAAAACCACCACCTCCTTAAATGGACCATTTACCGTCGGTCCCATGGTTGGTCGATTTAGAGAGGTTTTACTGTATATAATTATATATATATACTTTAATTCATTTACTATACTCTAGTTCATCTGCATTCATGCAGTTCTGGGAGGAGGTACAGCACATCCGTAGAGGTATGTAGCTTATATATATATATATATATATATATATATATATAATATATATATATATCCTATATCTATATTCAATTTAATTTACTTACTACACTCCAGTTCATCTTCTCCATTCAGGCAGTTCTGGGCGGCATCACAAACCATCCATAGAGGTATACAGAAACTGTCGGGACATTTGAAGGTATCATCCGGGCACTTAAAAGTGGCTGCAACGAAGACGAGGTGAAGACGACATTACTTCACTAAATGCTTCATTTGCTTTCTACAAAAAGGGCGATAATCGACAGCCTAGACATGATGTACTCATTATATATGACTTATGAGTCGCTAAATCTTTTAAATCTCTTAAATCTTCTAAATATTTTAAAGTATAATCTTTATACAGTACAACCCCGTTAAACCAAGCTCGGTTAAACCAAACGATCGGTTGATCCAAACTTTTTTCGGCGGCCCAGCAAAATACTACCATTTATCATATAAAAAAGTTAGTTAAACCAAAGTCGGTTAATCCAAAGTATCAGTTAATCCAAACAAAATTGTCGGCCCAGGTACAGTTAAACCAAACTTTCATGTGGGTTTAAGGTCATCTGAGACTTTTTTTATATGATAAATGGTAGTATTTTGCCGGTCGCCGAAAAAAGTTTGGATTAACCGATCGTTTGATTTAACCGAGCTTGGTTTAATGGGGGTAAACTGTATATACATAAAAAAACAATAATCAAAGTATCCACATACATTGTAAATTACATTCATAATGCACCCACGTTTTTGCCAAAGCCAAGTCAAAGTCAAAGTCAAAGCTTGGTTAAACCAATGATTGGTTAATCCAAACAAATTTCTAGGGTCCTTTCAAGTTTGGTTTAACGGGGTTATACTGTAATTATGTTCTAAGGGGCCGTTCAAATATTATGTAATGCTATTTTTTGTCAAAATTTTACCCCCCCCCCCCAACCCCCATTGTAATGGTCCGTAATGCTAGACCATACATCCCCAAAATATGATGTATCACCCGGAAATTGATTTATAATTGTTTAGGTTGACATTGACCTGAATTGTGTTAAATAGCACTGTGTGATATATGCGTAATAGACGTATAGGTGTGTGGCTAATATATGTTAACGAGATGCAGAGTTTGAGACAAAGGAATATGCTAATGAGATGATGTCATGGAAAGTTTAGCCGGCGGGTCAAGCGAGCCCTAGGCTGTGAATAAACCATTCAGTATCCAGAAGTCAAAGTGTTCAGACATTGTACTTTCACACACTGCTCAATACACGCCCACCCCTTGCAATGCCAAATTTAAGTTGTAGTTGTGCTACGAAACTGACCCGTATTCCGTCTTTACTTTGGGGTTTACACTTTCTACTGCAATGTGTTCCTGTATATTACGTCAGCATTCTCTGGGCAACTCTTACTACACACTTATTTTAAATCAGACATTGCATATGCTGATGATACAGTTGTTGCTAGTATGTGAATTTTCAATCAATCAAGTAGTAGTGTGTCGTTGGGAGGGGGGGGGGGTGATGAAAAATGGGAAATATTGCGTCTAGATGAGGATCCCAATCCACACCTCTTGAATTCTGGGCTCATGTGCTAACCATTTCACCACCTTGGCTCCCTGATGCCATCACACTCCCCACGCCCACCTGTCTATGTGGCTCCTTGTCTGAGAAGTCAGTACAAATGACGAGACTCATCCCCTTGGCATTGTATTAAGTCCTTTGTAAGTCCTTCAAATGGTAAGTCGGTTCAATGCTTCAAATTACATACATACAGGTGATTCACTTACATATATATACATACACAGGGTAGGTTCAACAACCATACAGCATATATTTTGTATGGGATCATGATCACAGCAACCAGTATCATCAGTGGGTGATGAAAATGGGAAATATTGCACCTAGAGCAGCATTCGAACTAGATAAAGCATTCACCCGGTACTCGCAGTCGCAGTACATGGGTGAATACCAACCCTATATAAAAACGGTCGAAAAAGCAGGTTAATGAATTGAGAGCTTAATTTCACAATCTAAGAAGCAACAATTATTCTTTACATATGTCTTATTGATAACCCGCTAGCTTTGAGTTAAAAAATATAATATAATATCTAGTTTAATAAGATTTAAAAGTGAAATCGATGGCGTTCTATGGCCGCCATCTTGTCTTTTTGCATTCTCTCCCATTTCACCAACTCTGTGCCTATATGGGTAGCTATTTGATACTGGAGCCACAGTTTCTACTTCATGTTCCATACTAAACCTATTTTCGCCCGTATTTACACTACGTTGTCCTTCACCCGTGTACTATAAGTACCGGGTGAATCTTTTATCTACATTCAAACCGACACCTATTGTAAGTAGTGTGCTAGCCAATTCACTACATAGGCTGCCTGATGTCATCACCCTATCCACGCCCACCTGTTTCTGTGGCTCCTTGCCTGAGAGGTAAGTCAATGCAGATTGCAATGAAACCAATCAAGCAACCACCCAATCAAGTAATCAATCAAGTTACCACAGTTTTCTAGGTTGGCGGCATCTCGGCAGCCCAGCACATCGCCGCGGGCATTCCGGTCGAACATGCATCTGTGTCGCCGGTCAATGAACTGTCCCGAGCCACACCGGATCTCATCCCGAGTTGCATTTCCACCTGGTAAGAAAAATCAATACTACATACTGGCGTTCTCTGTGGCGGAGTGGTTAGAGTGTCTCACTTTTTTCTAGGTCAGACTCCTAATCTGAGGGTCGGCAGTTCGATTCCCCATGCCCCCAGCTCTGCCAATTTGGATTTCCACTGCTGTGTATAAACTATAACTTACAGCATCATCAAAGGCCGGTTGCTGTCATACCATGTCTATGTGGTGTGGGAGGTTAAAAATCCCTTGGGTCGGTAAAAGTGTAGGCTCGGGCTTTCTATCGACCAGCAGTGGAATGAGGAAGACCAGTCATCTATGACTGAAATTTCCACTGCTTAAACAACTAATGGACCAAAAGAAGAAGAAAAATAGGCCGCACACTCATGGTGCAACTGATTTTCACCACAAACCCGCCTCCTGACGGCAGGGATAAGATCTGATCTCACATGCTAGAAGGAAAGGTCTTATTGACAATTTCCACAACCAACCCCGCCATGGCAGTGGCAGTGGTAAGAACTAATCGTGTCGGTAGCAGCTCACTATTGAGGATTTGCATCAAACGATTAGACCCTGTGATCAGTGCCTTGTCGGCCATCATGGTTGGATATATAGTTATAAAACTGACGATGCGGCGACGACGTTAATATCGCTTCGATTTTGGGTTTAATTTAACCAAATTTCACTTTTTGAGTAAGCTATGCTCATAAATAACACTATTTCAACCCCCCAGTGAATATTCATGAATCTAAATAACAGAATTAGATCATAGCAGTGAATAGACAAGATCATCGTTCCGACTGCGCTTGCGCTGAAAACGGCGTTGGCAGCAAAGCAAAGGCGTACAGCCATTGAGTTTGCCGATACGCACAGGGCAAAACTTAGATTTTATTCAAAATTAATAAAAATACATAACAATTTGGCACAAACATGGATGGATGCATGTAATATAATAATATAATGAATATGTTTAAGACACAACTCTCCACAATTAAGTATTTTGAGCTAAGTAACATACAATTTCAGTCACTTTACAGGCTGATGTTTAAATCACCATTGATTAGACAGAAGTCATTCTTGTTCTAAATATTAAAATGTAAAATGTGTCAACAAAAACTGGTTTCAAAGAAATATATAACCAATATCTAATTAACCCTACCGATTTCCTAGTCCAACAAATGTTATTAACCATAGGATATAAATAAAAACATGAATAAAATTAGTAAAACTGACTCTGGCTATGGCTCTAACACTAGTCTGAGTGCCCAGATTTGTTTCAATCTAAATGCAGATGGTATAAGATGTGCTGATTAGATTGATCTAAATGCAATGCTAGATAAAAGATTAATATCTTAATTTATTATATATATTTTTTTAGTTGGTATTCTATGTTTCAAACAAGAGCTGGGATGAGCTCAAACTAGCCTATTTCATAGCTGCACCCAGTGTCTTAGCATTAGCCATGTGCTTCACGGGGGTTTGTTTTTCTTCCATGCATCCCACAATGCACCGTGTGGCTGGAATTGCGATGTAGTCTATATATTTGTGCTTTTTGTTTTGTTTATATTTGACAATATCCCCGCCGATACAGCAGCGGCGGCTATCACTTCGATTTTGGGTTTAATTTTGACAAAATTTCACGTTTTGAGTAAGCTATTCTCATAAATAACATTATTTCAACCCTGAGTGAATATTCATGATTCTAAATAACAAAATTAGATCGTAGCAGTGAATAGATTTGTGCTTTTTGTTATATTTACATACACTTGAGCTGCTTCTATCCAACCACGATGCAGGAGTAGTCAGGTAGTGTGATGCCTACGTCACACGCAAATCCTCAATAGATGCTCTATACAAAAGGTCTTAGTGACGATTTGCATAACCAACCCGCCATCTGATGGCAGTTGCAAGAACTAATCTTGACAATAGCAGCTTACTATGCAGATACTCTATACAAAAGGTTTTATTGACGATTTGCACAACCGACCTGCCATCTGATGGCAGTGGCATGAATTAATGTTGTTAGTAGCAGCTCACTATGCAGATGCTCTATACAAAAAGTCTATTGAAGATTTGCACAACCAACCTGCCATCTGATGGCAGTGGTAGGAACTAATCTTGACGGTAGCTTGTTTGTTTGTTTGTTGTTGTTTTAAGTCCTGGCAACATCTAAGGTCATATCAGGACGGGTACCGACTTGTGACAGTACAAACTCATGGCAATTTTATAGTGCTGCCCCACTGGGAAATCAGGCCGCTGGCACCATGACCCAATATCCCACTCAGTCACATTATCCTGACACCGAGCTAACCAGCCCTTGCCCTATCCTAATAATGCCGAGCACCAGGCTAGGAAGCAACAAGTATCAATTTTTAAGTCATTGGTTTGACTCGACCGGGAACCAAACTCGCAAACTCCCGATCTTCCGCACGCGAGGCCTGTGCTCCACCGATTCGGCCACCACGCCCGGTAGCAGCTTACTACGCAGATGCTCTACACACAAGGTTTTATTGACAATTTGCACAACCAACCCGCCCTCTGACGGCATAGTAGGAACTAATTTTGATGGTAGCAGATCACTCTGCAGATGCTCTACACACAAGGTTTTATTGACGATTTGCACAACCAACCTGCAATCTGATGGCAGTGGTAGGAACTAATCTTGACGGTAGCAGCTCACTATGCAGATGCTCTACACACAAGGTTTTATTGACAATTTGCACAACCAACCTGCCATCTGATGGCAGTGGTAGGAACTAATTTTGATGGTAGCAGATCACTCTGTAGATGCTCTATACAAAAGGTCCTATTGATGATTTCCACAACCATCCCGCCATCTGATGGCAGTGGAAAGAACTAATCTTCTCGGTTGCAGCTCATTGTGCAAATGATCTATTGCAAAGCTATTGTTGACGATTTTCACAACCAACGCGCCATCTGATGGCAGTGGTAAGAACTAATCTTGTCGGTAAGCAGCTGACTGTGTGTTACCTTGGTAACACTTGAGTGGTCCAATCGTATGGTACTGGTACTGCTGGTCCTTGAAACTGGTTCCGCTCAGGGAGACTGCAACGACTGGCAGATGTTGGAAGGAGGAGAGCAACCCCTTATCAGCCACTATCAGACGCGGCACACTCGTCTCACTATCTTCACACCAGCACCTGAGAGATTAAGTCCCAGTCACACTACGGCTTGCGATTGTTTGCGATCACTTTGCGATCACTTTGGACCAAAGAACCCACAGTTTTACGACTGAAGCAATGGTCGCCGACCTCTAGGTGACCATGTTGGTCACACAGAGGTTTTATGTGCAGTATCTGCAACCTCCATGTGACCAAAATGGTCGCAATGGGGTCCGCGACCACCGAGGACCATTTTGCGAATACTTTGTGACAACTTGCGACCATTTTCCGATAACTTGCGCCCTCTTTGTGACCTCTTTGCAACCATTTGTGACCTCTTTGCGACCAACCCTTTTTTCGTGGTCGCCAAATGGTCGCAAACGGTCACAAGCAGTAGTGTGATTGGGTTATTTATTAGCACAATATGACGTGAAAGCTGCAGTTTGACGAAAGCACCAACAGCTTAGGTGTCACAACTGTGATTTATCCACACTGTGCAGTGGACTAGTATGGCACAAGGAGATTTGCCTACCGATACGATTCTTTGCGTATTTTGTACAGTTTTACGCCGGAGCCCAATACTAGGCAAAATTAAAATTATGTACACCATTATGTACACTAAGCCAATTTAATAGAGCCTGTTACTACAGAAACCTATGGTGTCAGAATTTTGGCATGCTTGCTTGCCAAAACTAATTCGACATGTTTACACTTCAAATATCTCAAAAGTTAGCCATTGAAAATAAAAGTTACCTCAAACTAAAATAGGGTAGATTATAACATTCAATTCAATATATTGATCTCAGAAAAATGACAGAAACTCAAAACCACCGGACTGTGCAACGATATGCATGGCCGGAAGACCAGTGCCTCGGCGCTGAAAAAAGCTTGCATTCAGATGAATACAAAATAATGTTTACCACCAAAAAAAATAAAAAAGGGAGTGGTGGAAGGTTCGCTTGCCTGGTTCTGTTTGCCTCGCAGGCAGCTGACAGTGAGCATTTGCAGGTCGATTCTGTGGACATCACCCAGGGGATCCGCGAACCTTCGACGTCGATCCAGAAGTCGTCTGCTATGCCGGCAGCGCCATAACACTCGAGCTTGACGAACTGTTCGCACGAGTCAACCTTCATCTGCATTGGGGAATGACGTCACACAACCACGTGACCTTTGTTTAACTGGCCAATTCACCAAGGCGGATGCACGACTTGTATATATATATGTGTAATATAATTTCTTATACCGACCCACCCAGGGGGTAGGCTATAATGACTAACACGTATATATATATATATATATATATATATATATATATATATATATATATATACATAGACAATACCCATAGTCACAGAGAGGGACAATGAATTTACCAGAATCAAGAAACAGCTGTTATGTATAATGCTCAATTAATATATACATATTATTTAACCAATATTCTTACATGATAGTTGGTGCGGATCGGCGCCCCTATGCCTACTATACTTCCGGTGCGTCTCTCGCAATATGCAACTTTAACGGCATGCTTAATGTTGCATAATCTCATGGTTTCAAATTTCTGTCATATATATATATATATATATATATATATATCTATTTGTTTTAGCATGCTTGTCAACATTCTGATGCTGTAGGCTTCAGCAGTAACATGTTCTATTATATTGACTCAGTGTACACTTCTATCAAAGACCTTATAATACTAAAACGGCTCACTCAGCATGTACTGTGTAATCAAAATGATCAAACCCACCACTTGGTGCGCTGGCTGTTCTCTTGGTTAAACAGGTGCTATATTATACATGAATGTGAAAAATGTGTGCTGATGGCGATGCTGATGCTGATGCTGATGATGTGTATTTGTTCATAGCAATTTCATATTGATGTGTATTCATACTTACCTATCTCATGTATAATATAATTGTATGTATTTACATGTGAAACACCAACCAGCAGCTGGGCTGATCAAATCCACCGCAAGGTGGCACTGCAAAATTTACATTACCATGGGAGAGATAGGGAGTGAGCCGTCTTAGTATTATAGGGTCTTTGCTTCTATGTAGCATGAAATATTTAATAAGTGCAGCAGTATCAAATCTACATGAGTGGGTTTTGCGTAACAAATTTGATGCTTTCGTCTGACTATGCAGCTTTTACCCACCTTCATGGCCTTGACCTGCTGAATGCTGGCGGCGTAGGTGACCCGGTGAATGTAGGACCCCGGGTTAGGGTACCCGGTTACGTAGCTCCGCGTCTCACTGTCGTGGTGCAGGATTGTGGTCACGTGGTCAGGGTCAGAGGTCATCTCGCACTCCACCTCAAAGACACCTTCGCAGAAAGCATTAAAAAAATGACCGAGTAATATCGAAGGTCATATCAGGACTAGTGTTGACTTTATAGTGTTGCATCAACATCGTGGCACAATCACACTCAGTCACATTATCCTGATATTGAGCAAACCAATCCTTGCACTATTCTATAAATGATAAACACAAGGTTACGTATTGGTAAGTATAAATTTTGTAAGCTAACTCGGTCATGGGTTTGAACCCACTACCTCTCGCATGAGAAGCGAGCCAGTGCTCATTCCGATTTCGCAGATAAACAAAAGTTAAGGAAGATAAACAAAAGTTTGTTTTATTTAACGACGCCTCGAGAACACATTGATTTTTATCATCGGCTATTGGACGTCAAACATATGGTCATTCTGACATATTTCTTTAGAGGAAACTGGCTGCCGCCACATAGACTACTCTTTCCGATAAGCAGCAAGGGGTCTTTTATATGCACTTTCCCACAGACAGGACAGCACATACCACAGCCTTTGATGAACCAGTTGTGGACCACTGGTTGGAACGGAACATAGCCCAAACTGCAAATGGGTTCACTGAGCAGGATCCATCGGATGACCCAACCCTTCACAGGTGGACACGCTACCACCTGAGCTACGTCCCATCCAGCAAGGAAGAAATCATGGTGCTGACATCTAGATAAAAAATTCACTCCTACCCAGATTAGGGTGAATGTCAGAGAACCCTGCTTACATCAGAGTAAAACTACTTTAACAATAAACAAACTGCAGATGTGGTGGTTCCATCAGGCAGTGTTTATCATTGCATAGAATTCAGATATTTGGAGAGAATGCAGACTTGGACCTTATTTCCATAATCCAGCTTCGGAACACCTTTATTTATTGGTTCCTGTATGATCACAGATCACTTGAAGCTGAGTTACTCCCCCAGCCCTGTATTGTGTACAGGGCTGGTGAATGCCAACCATTGAGTGGCCAATCACAACTCTCCTCTCACTCAGCTCCCTTCCTCCCCCCTGGCCAGCCGACCAAGCTACACCTCCATCTTTACCCACCCACACCTCCCTTCACTGGCTGTTCGCAGAGCTGCTCTTCTGCGAATTAGAGCAACCAACACTGTCATTCGCAGAGACACAACCACGCAATCAGTATGCATCATTTTACTGTGCATGCGCATGTACAGAATTATTTTGCTTTTTATTTTGGTCGTAATGCTTTACATTGCGTTTGATTCGCATCGGGGGATAATAGATACACTTAATCTGTAGTCAGTATTTTTAACAATAATTATTTGGGTAATGAACAGAGTAGCTCTGCAAATAACCACTTCTTCAGTAATCTGCAGAGCAGAAAAGAACGATAACTTCAGTAAACCACCATAAAGTCAGAGACAGAGTAAGTGATAGACTTCACTGTCCCCACTGTCAACACGCATGAGCAAACGTTAATAAAACAAAAACGACCAACAAAAGGCACAATGTCAATGAATATTCCACTGCTTCAGATCAAATTATGCTATAAATGGCTACCTTCTCCACCAGGGTTGATTTGGTACTTGGCGTTGGCGGTATTGCCAGCCAGCTTCCAGGCCAGGCAGGAGGACTGGATGGCTGCCACTACACAGTCTTCGGACTCGTCTTCATGTAGGGCTCCAGGGCAGTCCACCACGGCATCACACCTGCGTAATCATTGAGTTCTTTTCAGATTAAAATTGCTTAATTTTTAATTACATTAAAAAAAAAAAAAAAATTGTTTGAAAAATTAAATGTTTTCTTACGATCTTTCTAAGTAATTAAAAAAAAATCTAATTGTTTTTAAAGCTTAAAAAACCCCAAAACAATCTTATTTGTGCCCTCTCTTGCCATTGTGTGGGAAGGTCACGGGTTAAATCCACAGCCGAGTCAAATTAAAGGCTCATCAAATTGATATCTGTCGCTTCATAGCCTGGCACTTGGAATTACTAGGATAGGTAGGGGAAAGGACCATGTGGAATGAGGAAGCTCAATTGTCCGCGATTGAAATTTCCACTACTTAGTAACAAATAACAAAAAATACTAAAAGTAGAAGAAAAGGGTGATCAAAAAGAAAGAAATATTGTTTCATAAATGAATAAAATGCCTCATATAGAGTAAACAAAAGAGGGCAGTGTGTCTGGGCACATATGAGATGTGTGCATACCTCTTATTGATTGAGATGCAGGTTCCATCATAGCACTGGAAAGCCACGTCTTCAGCACACCGTACTGAAAGATGAAAGAGACAAACTATGCAGCTTGTTGTGTCTTAAATATAATTGTTCACTACAAGAGAATAATTCCTCCAGTGTGTATGTGGCGCGAAGGGGGGGGGGGGCACCCGTATACAACCCCCTGACACCTGCGTTATACATCACATATATGACACATATATGTGATGCAATACGCACTATGCGAGTATAAAGACGCAGAAGGGAATTATTTCCTTATTATTATTATTATTATTATTACTACACGATACACTGTACTGCCTCCTTCATTTGTCATGACTGGTGGCTCCCCGGTACACTCTACCCTAAAAACATCATTCGCATCGGTATATATATATGCTCGTTCCCCTCTTTTTATTTCAGTTCAATTTCCATTTTTTTCAATGATTATTATATTGATAACTGAATAGTTTCTCTCATTCTTTGGCATTTATACCCAGGACTTTTCACCCAGACCTGCCAGCACCACTATGTCTATTTACATCCCACTCAGGCACAACCAACCCATATATATATATATATATATATATATATATATATATATATATATATATATATATGCACCTGGTCACGTACACCGATCAGTAATAGAACATTTGCATTCCCCCCTTGCCGAATATCGGAATATTTGACAACTGTATTCTCATTTAGAAATTTATTATATCATACAGCTCTAGAAGTTACAATTTTGGAAATCAAATATTTTAATGATAACATACATTTGAGGCCTCCCGACATGTAAAACAACTGTACAGGTACATAATGGTATTTAGAACTTACACAAGTTGTATTCCTGCTAGCGCAACACATTCTTGACAGTTAAACACACACACAGATCAGGGACGGACGATTTTTCAGGCACAGGCGGGGACACTCACCAATGTTGAGAACTTACGGCAGTTGACTTCATCGGTGCCATCCTGACAGTCCACGAGCAGGTCACACTGCAGGGCCGCACTGATGCACTCACCATTGGCACACTTAAATTCACCAGCAGTGCAGTTGGGCTTCACTGAAAGGTTTGCACAGTTTATTATGTCACATGATTTGGAAAATGAATGCTATTTCGCTACATTATTTTGTGCCAACAAGGAAGTCCAGGTCAAGATCCAGCAGGCAATTGGACCAATCAAAAGATCTACTGACAATCGTAAAGAAATGCAGACCTCAGTGGTATGGCTATATTTCTAGTTCATCAGGTCGCTAGTTCATCAGACTATCTTGCAAGGCGCAGTCAAAGACCCTATAATACTAAGACGGCTCACTCAGCCTGTACTGTGTAATCAAAATGATCAAACCCACCACTTGGTGCGCTCGCTGTTCTCTTGGTTAAACAGGTGCTATATTATATGTATAAATGTATATATGAATGTGAAAGATGTGTGATGATGGCGATGATGATGATGCTGATGATGATGTGTATTTGTTCATAGTAATTTCATATTGATGTGTGTTCATACTTACCTATCTCATGTATAATATAATTGTATGTGTTTACATGTGAAACACCAACCAGCAGCTGGGCTGATCAAACCCACCACAAGGTGGCACTGCAAAATTTACATTACCATGGGAGAGATAGGGAGTGAGCTATCTTAGGGTCTTTGGCGCAGTGAAAGGGGAAAGAAGGAAGAGGTGGGAAGATAAATTCAGGGAATGGACAGGCCTGGAGTTTAGCAAGTCTCACAGGGGCAGAGTGTCTGACGGCCCCGGACATCCATATCGGGGCATATTTCAAATGTCTTCCTTGCTCACATTTCTCAGTGCAAGACCCCATTCTTGAGTTTTAGGGGCATACAATCAAGGAGTTGGCCCTGGGCATCACAACAGCTCTGCATGCCACTGCACCTCCGCCACTATGCAAATTAACGTGCCCCACACCTACCGCAATCAGACTCATCAGTGTTGTCGGGGCAGTCCTGTTTGAAGTCGCAGTAAACAGACATGGAAACGCAGCTTCCATCAGTACACATGAAGTTAGTGCCCAAACACCCAGCCATCACTGCAATATATAAACAATTGTTTTATTTAATTATTGTTATATATTTTTATTTGGGGAGGGGGTAAACAGAATTCTCTACAATCTTATGTCAGTGACAAGGGTCTGGTCATGTGTAATCACAGTTATTTAGTTTTTTTTACACATACTACCTTATCTGAACAAAGGAGGCAATTCTTCTTGGAATAACACCACTTGAACAATTATTAAAGCTGCACAGTCGAATGCTTTCGAGTTTCAACCATATTTTAATAATCGATATAGTAGATTAGTCATAAGAGTGTCCTTTACTTTAGTTTGAGGTAACCATCTTACATGATACAACTCTGTGGGTTACAGGCTTATTTTTCTTAAAGTTTGATGGTTTTGAGTTTTGTGATTTTCTGAGATAAATATATTAGGTTGATCGCTATGATCTATCTTTCTTTAGATTGAAGTAACTTTTATTTTAAATGGCTAACTTTTGAGATATTTGAAGTGCAAACATGCCAAATTAATTTAGGCAAGCATGCCAAAACTCTGAAACCATAGGCTTCTGCAGTAGCAGGTTATATTAAATTGACTCAGTATTGTCTTCTATGTGGAAACACATGCCTGATAAGTGCATCAGTATCTAAGTTAGAATATGTAGACACACATTTAGGTCAGTGCTTTGGTTTTTAAAAGTTGATGCTTTCATCTAACTGTGCTGCTGAAACATTGAATATCCCATTCCTGTTCTCAGTCTACGTCGAAGTGCTGCAAATTATTCAATAAAACATTTTACGACAACAAAAGCGATACCTTTAGAACAGTTGCGCTCATCACTCAGGTCCCGGCAGTCAGGAGTACCGTCACACCAGAGGTGAGCCAATAGGAACTCTCCATTCTGACACGTGACTGTTTGCATCATAGCAACAGGGGCACCAGGACCAATCAACACTCTTGAAGTTCCATTTATCTTATTGGAATCTGAAACAAAAATTGAAGTGAACTGAATATTATTTCACCAACACATATCCGTCCCACTCATTTCAACCAACTAAATCCTCCCATACATCACTTGACCAACATCCAGACTGTCCTATGCTAATGCACATACTGAACACTTGCTGCAAACTAGATACATCGCAACCACTGAGTTCGCTCAATTTTGATTATACCTAAACCCAGTCTATGCTGACATAAACCACTAGGCAATAAGGTTAGACAAAGCAGAGTTGGGCTGAGTTCTTTATTAGTTCTCTGGCTGGGACTAATATGCCCTACCAAAAAGAAAAATGCGAGCGAGGTGACAGTGGTTTGAATCATTTCCGCACCAAACATTTGGCGCCCCAATCGCACGGATATACCGGGGTGGGTGCGTGAATCCCGAATACACGCAAATAATCGTACACTGAATATGATATCAATATTGGAATTGCTCCGTTCCTTTATATTATTATAATACATTATAATACACATGACCCTGCCTAGAAAACTAACTTAGACACCACCTACATTAAATGCATACACTGAATGCAGACACTGACTAGATATACCACACACTCTTAATTAACTGAATGTAATAACAACATTTTATTATCTTAAAATTGTTTTTGTAATTAAATAATGTAAATGACCAAAGTTAAGCATGCCCGGAAGACCAGTGCCTCAGCGCTGAAAAAAGACCGTATTTAGATTAATAAAAATGTTTACAAAAAAAACACTAAAATCCAATATGTTGATATGGCATCTTCCAGCATGGGGACGAGTGATATTACTCCCTGTACACTACGCCCAAATTACTATGTATAAACTAACTAGGGATTAAGCACAAGCCCCATATAACTAATCAACAGTTGTATAATTATGCACAGAGGTGCCATGTCTCCCAATTTGGCGCGAGATCTCCCTAAAATACAGCAAAATAACCCCAATCTACGGATTTCCCACTTTTAATTTTTAATCTCGTGCCAAAGAATCACTTAAACTTTAATTTTTATTTAATTGTTATTCATATTTTCATCAAAATGCACCACAATGTACCATTTTGTATCACCGTTTTCACAATTTTCTGGGGAAGGCCCCCTGGGACCTACCAACTCACCCCCTCCCCCACCCTCCCCTCTTCTACCACACCTTTTCGCCCTATTTACAATTTGTGTATTAAGGAGATCTTCCTACTCACACTCTTTATCTACTTGGGACCTCAGTGCACATAATTCAAAAGTCTAGCAAGTAACAATCAAGATAAACAGTAAGTCAGACAATTTCTAGATAAAACATTCACCTCCAGTAGGCGCAAAGGTAAACGACGACCATGTTTAATTATGAGTAAAAGCTGATTCAGTATGAATCAACTGTAAACAAGTTGTGGAGGACCTGGTTCCAGTTACCTGTGCTTATCTAGAATGACATCTATGGTCACATCTAAGGTCATATCAGGATGGGTACCGACTTGTGACAGTGTGCACTCATGGCAACTTTATAATGTTGCCCCACTGGGAGACCAGGCCACCAGAACCATGACCTAATATCCCACTCAGCCACATTATCCTGACATCCGAGCCAACCAGTACTTGCCCTATCCTAATAATGCCGATCGCCTGGCTAGGAAGTGACGAGTATAAATTTTTAAGTCATTCATTTGACTCGACCAGGTTCGAAATCCCACGATCTACCAAAAACACAAGACGTACGCTCAACTCATTTGGCCATCTCGTCTGGTCTAACTCTGAGTAAGTCTTGAACTCGAACTAATCGTATGTAGTCAGTCATATCTCACATGTTCATCGTGTCTGTTCTCACCTGTTTTGATCTTACACAGGTACTGTTTCACCTGGTCATAGGCGCAAGGGATGTCGTGCCACGAGTCGGTGCTGTGGATGCTGTCGAGACGCACCATCGCGCAGTCCTCAACGCCCGCACCGTCCGGCTGCTGCAGGTTGGAGTAGTCGCTGATCGGGGACCAGGCAGTGTAGGTGATCGGGGAGTTGTCGCTCCAGCGCCAGTTGCCCTCCTCCACGCGGTCCGTCAGGCCTACGGGGACGGGGAGAACAGTGTAACCTAGCAACTTAGCAGCCTAGCAATCAGTCATTCACACAACAGAGCGCCTGTTGCTTGTTTATTTGCTTATTTATTTATTTCTGTTGTTGTAATTCACAACGCAGACAAAGAGCTACCATAGCATTGGTTTTTATTATTTTTGTTGGTACATTAGTTGTTTAACTTTAAAGTGCCTGTCACACTAGGCCGGATTGAGCAATGGACAGAATTGTCTAGTCCGGTGGTGTTCGGGCGTGATAAGTATCAAAATGTATTAAAATGTGTCAAAATGTTGCGATACCGGGTCAAAGGCCACTGGATGAACGGACATGAAATGGACAAAAAACGGACATGAAACGGATATGAAACCTACATGAACGGACAGCCAACAGATGAAACAAACTCAAACCGGACAAGAAGTGTAGACGTCAAACTGGCAGCATCCGTTCCAAGTTTTGTGCATGTTCAAAACTTGTAACGGATCGGGCCAGATATCAACGGATATCAACGGACATGCAATGGACACAAACCAGACTTTGCCGGATATCAACGGACTTTGTTCAGTTTCTTTCCGTTTCCCCAATGCGGTGATGAGTGACAGAGCATTAAGCAGGGGAAATTTCAATCGTGGACGACTGGTCTTCCTCATTACACTGCTCCTTGCCCTATCCTAATAATGCCAAGTGTCTGGCTAGGAAGCGACAAGTATCAATCTTTAAGTCATTGCTTTGACTCGACCAGGATTCGAACCCACGATCCCACGATCTACCAACACGGGAAACGGATGCTCTAACTCATTCGGCCATCCCGCCTGGTTCGATTTCGCGATGTGAAGCTTCATCATAAGTTAAGCTAAGAGATAGAGCGTTCAAGTTCGACCGGTAACAAGGCACTCACTCCAAGGAATTGTTCTCTCTTTTGCGGGTTGTGGGCGGCAAAATATGGAGAACAGCCTGACTACTCAGAGCGGGGTCTTGGTGAGAAGTGCGTGTTGGCGGAAAACGTGACCAGGAAGAGGGGGGGGGGGCATGGTGCGAGGGAGGGGTCGCCCCCTCCCACAGTGAGGGTCGGGGGGGGGGGTCTGACCTAGAAAAACTTGAAAATACATGATACAAAATGATCCCTTCTGGTGCATTTTGAAGAAAAATATTCGTCCATTTAAAATTTTTCTAAAACAAGCTAAAATGATTCCTTGACAGGATTAAATGAACAGCGGGTAATTGGGAGATACATTGGCGGATGATTACAAATTAAAAGCGGGAAATCCGGATATTGGGGGTATTTTGCTATAGTTTAGGGAGATCTCCCTCCAAATGAGGAGACTTGGCACCTCTGTGATCCCTCCAGTGTCCCACAACCCTTCACTCAAATGCGTTATTCTGTAAACTTGCAATGTGCGAGGCAGTGGCTTCACTAACCAATGAAAGTGCTCGTCTCATTTGAACGCCATCTGGTGGTTAGCATGAAGTGCAGAAAGGTCATCTCCACGTTGTTGGCGATGCTCACCAGGTGACCCTTGTCACTGACTGACTGACACCTGGAAGACAAAGTAACCGACACTAGTTCAAGCTGTAACTATCTTTATATATAAAATATATACTATCTAATATAAATATATGTGTTGTGACACAAGTTTTAAATTTATTATCAGGAATCCCTCGAGCTTCAGCTCAAACGTTAATTTTTAACTAGCATATTAATAACGAAGAATTTTATACTTGTATCAAGCACTTCACAACATATATTATGTATATAATAGTTGACCTACATAATGAATAAGTGGAAATGTCAGCGGTACAGTGAGTGGTGGTTACAATGGGAAGCGGGTGGTGGCGCCACTACCGGAGCTGAGGTTGACTAGGCTGGAGCAGTAGATGACTAGTCGAGACTCCAGCAGTTGATGACTGGATGGGGTGATTGCATCAGGTAGTCTGGATAGTCTAATGGTTAGAACACTCCTATCCCACCCTAGGTGTAATGTTCCCTCTCTATAGATCACCCCTGCAGCGCTGGCGCCATGACCAGGATTCTGTGCAAGCTATGTGGCGTATGGTTGGTCAACCTACCCTGTATGTATATTCAAGTGTATTTCATGTATGTGTGTAATCATAAGTATTAAATGACTTATAGACATAAACCATGTAATAGACTTATAATTACAAGAGCACATGTGTAGTAGTCTGCACTGACTTCTAGGGCAAGGAGCCATACAGACAGGTAGGTGTGGGTAGGGTGATTGCATCAAGGAACCTAGATAGAATAATTGTTAAGATGTGTGGATTCGAATCCCACTTTAGGCACAGTTTTTCTCCCTCTTTGCATCACCTGTGATGGTTAAGATGGATTCCAACAGATGGCTGAAATATATTGAAATGGGACAATGCGCGAGACTGGAATATAGAAGAAAATTTAGATATATATATATATATATACACGGTCTCTGAATATAGTCAGACACTGTGAATATAGATATAATGACAGTTCAACACAATATTCGACCAGGGATTGATGAGGAGCCTGGCTTTAACATGTGTCCAGCACACGTTAAAGCTAGTGTCATAGTCTGTACATGAGTTCCACTACCACCCGATGGTGGCTGACACTACGCTGCAAACCTACACAGTAACACTGAACTGTGCTAGGTGGCGGCATGCTAGCCACTGGGCAGGGCCCTGACTGGGCTGCCCTCTACTGCGTGTGGCTAGCACACTCCCCACCCACCTATAGAGGTTACGTGGGACCTATCGAGTTAGGGGTCGGGTCAGTTGACTTTTGACGCCGCGGAGAGCGGATAGGTTTTGGAATAAACCAGTTGAAGCATACTGTTACTCAATCTTGGCGTTGTTCCGTGAGTGTGTGGCAGTGTGAAGACTGTGGGCTACCACACTAGTAATTATATAAAACAAAGGAATCATCCGGTGATTATGAAGAAAAAGTCAAATCAGCAACTCACCTATCCTCAGCATCCAGCCATGTAAGAGGATTGACAGATTTTTCAAAGTTGTAGCAACTAGACTCAAACCACAACCATTGTGGCGGACAATCTAGAGAAACAACAAATAAAACGAATTCAGGTTTAGCGATTCAATTATTAACTGCTGATGACAATATCAGACTACATACACATATATTGTAAATAACTGTATTGTCACATGGCTTGAAGACCAGTGCCACGGCGCTGACAAAAGACTTTATTCAATGAATAAACTATATTTACAACAACAACAAAGTTACCCTTGATAACATTTAGGTCCTATATCAAAGATAATGTAAGCAGATATCTTTTTTGGATGAAAATATCTCTTTGTCTGGCACCCTTGAAAATGCCCGACCGTTTATTACAAAGTAAAAGATTTGTGTGGAATGGAGGAGGTTTTACTATTAGCAAACCGAGCCATAGTGGCTGGCTGCATTCGACCATTTGACCAGGATGCTCATCTTCTAGGTTGATACCCAACAGCGGTGTTTCAGGCTGCATAGTCTGATGAAAACACAACATTTCCAAAAGCAAAATAATTATCTAAATTTGATTCTACATATCTAACTTAGATATTGGGTGCACATATTAAACATTTGTTGCCACATAAAAGGGAATACTGAGTCATTTTAATAGAACCTGTTACTGCAGAAGTCTATGGTGTCAGAGTTTTGGCATGCCTGCCAAAACTAAGTTAGCATGTTTGCACTTCAAATATCTCAAAAGTTAGCCATTTAAGATCAAAGTAACTTCAAACTAAAGTAAGGTAGAATATAGGGATCAACCTGATGTATTTATTTCAGTAAATGACAGAAACTCAAAACCATCGGACTATGCAACTTTAAGAAATACAAACAAATATATAATCGGTACAAGTGGAAAATATAGTCTTTTTAATAAACCGCCACCCGCAAATAATATAAGTGTACTCTATCATATATATCATTCACATTATAAATTATACAACCTATAGACCAGAAGAGAAAGAACAATATAGAAGGTATGAGCAATGATTAATTTATAAAAATTGGGCCAATGTTGGGTCATACCATTGGGACAACACTAGCTCATTCCGTTGAGCCAATGTTGGGCACTGAGATATTGGGGCCAATTTCCATGACTACATTGGGCCAACGTTGCGTCAAAGTAAGAATGTTAGCTGGGAAAGATCCAACGCACAAACTCGGCCGAGGCATCCCGGAAGTGACGTCATCGGGACTCACCCGGGTGGGAGGTTATGATTGGTGGGATTTGCTGTTCAGGCTCGTAGGTGTGCTGCTTGTATGTGGCATGGAAGCCACTGGCGTCGTGAGTGGCGTCCGATATGAATTCAATGACCATCTGGTACCAGCTGGAAATGATGGCCTCCCGTGGAGGGTTGCTGTTGCAGAACCTGCAGCAAAGAGTAAACAACACGTGGGGCGTAATCGATTAACACGACCCGGTGTTGCGGTTTTCGAGGCATGCCAGTGGACACATCCATTCAAATGCATTGTCAACGGCCGTGAGCAAATCTTCACACAGAAAAAGTCAAATATCTCTCAAATTACACCACTTAGAAACAAATCGCTTGGTACACATATAGAAAACATCTTTACCATAACGATTATATTAAATTTATAAGGTTATGGTTCTTGATTTCTATTAATTTTGAATTAAACTAATGTTTTGCACTGGGAGTACCATCAAACTCAAGACATTGTCAATGGTCGTGAGCAATCTGCAAATACAGCAAAAGTGAAATAGCTCTAAAACCACAACACCTAGAAACAAATCGCTTGGTACACATATAGAAAACATCTTTACCAAAAATATTATATTAAATTGATAAGATTAGTGACGATGCTGTTCGATTTTGACCCATGCGCAGAAGCGATGTGTCCCTCGCAAACTGGTGTGCCTCGGAAACCGCAACACCGGGCGATTCTGGTCACCCGAGTTTCTAGAATTTCAAATCGAACACCGCGAGTGGAGTTGTAAAAAAAAAGTGCTGTGTGCAAAATGTCCCGACCCCAGTAACCCACCTCTTGGCTAGGGTTTGCTAGGAATGATGACGTCAGATTTGTGCTGGTACCGCCATGCAGGATGGAATAGCTACTAGTACCAGTCCTACATGTTTTTTGTTGTTAATAACACAGATTAATTAAATGGAAATATAACTGAACTATGCAATCATAAAATACTTTAAATCCTATTTTGCTGTAGCTATATCGGTTATTAAATAATACAAAAGGTTTTGGATTAAGCCACCATATTTTCCACCCCGAACTTGGAGAAGTGTATTCGATTATTCGACCCGAGTCTGTAGGATGTGTGCATGCACCAAAAAGTGGCTCGGGTGACCCGAGTTGATTAATCAATTACGCCCATGGATATCTCACAAACCACTGAACGCTTTAAAGCTGCATAGTCCGATGAAGCATCAACATTTTTCAACATCGAAGCTATTATCTAGATTTGATTCTACATATCCTAACTTAGATACCAATGCCCTTATTAATCATTTGTTGCCACATATAAGTCAATACTGAGTCAATTTAATGACACTTGTTACTGCAAAAGTCTATTGTAAGTGTCAGAGTCTTGGCATGCTTGCCAAAACTAATTTGCTATGTTTAAACTTCAAATATCTAAAAAGAGGTAGCCATTTAAAATAAAAGTTACTTCAAACTAAAGTAAGGTAGATTATAACAGTCAATTTAATATATTTATCTCAGAAAAAAATGACAGAAATTCAAAACGATCGGACTATGCAAATGCAACTTTGTTAAACTGTGGTCGGTTTAGGGAGTTTGTTTTATCGTTACAATGATATTGTATGGGCGATCATTTGGGACCCAAATAAAGCGATCGATATAGGAGAGTGGTCGATCTGTGGAGGTAGTTGGTTAGAGAGGTTACACTGTATATATATATATATCTGACCATCCGAGTGGGTCTGGCAGCGGTAGTGACCAGACGTAGCTGGTATCTGGGTGGCCAGGAGCCACTCACAGGTGGCACCCTAGTGGAGGAGGCAGGAACTAACCCCTATGGAGTAGTACAGTAGGTTATAACTAACTCCGATGACAGTAGTACAGTAGGTAATAACTAATATAGGGAGAACTGATAAGTGATAGTGTCCTTGTTTATATTCCCATACTAGATTATAGAGCACATATACATATAGACAAATATATATATATAGACAAAGTAACACAGATTGTGATATATATATATGTATTACCTGTGGGAGATGGTCTTCTCCCCGACCAAGTTCACGTCGTGCACGATGACGTAGTCGCGTTCGCAGGCGTTTAGGACCTGCTCGTAGACATCAAAGCCGACAAACTGCAGCGAGATGAACTTGTCCGTGTCGACCTTGATGGACCACACCATCCGCTCGTTGGCCTTGTACATGGCGGGGTAGCCATAGGAGATGATGTGGCCACAGGGACCTGGACACGTGGTGCTCGTGGTGAGACGCTGGGTACTGCACCCCGCGCACTCTGCAGGAAGACATCGCAGAGGCTGCGTCTCAAAGTCTGCCTGCTGTACTGAGCTTTTTTTCTTCTTTTTTTTCTTGAAGATTTTATACTGCCTATCATGGATAAGTCTGAATAGACTTGTTTTCACCATTAGACAGTTTGTCGATAGAAAGCCCAAGCCTACACTTCTACCGACCCAAGGGATTTTTAACCTCCCACACCACATAGAGATGGTATGAGAGCAACTGGCCTTTGATGACGCTGTAAGTTATGCACAGCAGTGGAAATCCAAATTGGATTGTTGATGGCGATTAGTGAGAAGGTGAAGGTCATTGATGGGTAGCTAGCTACCTGTCTGTGTGAGAAGGTGAAGGTATGTGTTGTTTGTTTGGTGTGTTATGTCCTAGCAACATCTAAGGTCATATATATGTATATACATGTATATATATATTTTTTTTTTGTGTAATGAATTTATTTACCCTGTTTATAATATTAGTTGAGTGTCCATCTCCCGTTTTGGTAGATCGTGGGTTTTTGGAACCCACTGGGTCGAACCCTCGTCGAATTGAAGCCATGACGTAAAAATGTATACTTGTCGCTTCCTAGCCAGCTGCTCAGCATTATTAGGATAGGGTAATGACTGATTGGCTCAGTGTCAGGATAATGTGACTGAGTTGGATATCAGGTCATGGTGCTGGTGGCCTGGTGTCCCAGTGTGGCAGCACTATAAAGTAGCCAGGAGTGCATATTGTCATAAACCAGTACCTGTCCTGATAGGACCTTAGATGTTGTCAGGACGTAAAACTCCACCAACCAACCAATCTAAGTTCATATCAGGATGGGTACCGACTTGTGACAGTGCACACTAATGGTAAGTTTATAGTGCTGCCCCACTGGGAGACCAGGCCGCCGGCATCATGACCTGATATCCCACGGTACGGCACAAGATGAGTGGGGCAGTTAACCAGAACATGTTTTTTGGGGAACATGTTTTTTGGGGAACATGTTTTTTGGGGAACATGTTTTTTGGGGAACATGTTTTTTTGGAACATGTTTTATGGGGAACATGCTTTTTGGGGGAACATGTTTTTGGGGGGCATGTTTTTGGGGGAACATGTTTTTGGGGGAACAAGTTTTTTGGGGAGCATCTTTTTTTGGGTGTTTTTTGTGGGGGGGAGGGGGGTAAGAAATGTCATCCAGTGAATAAAGGGTGTTTTTTTGTGGGTTTTTTTCACTACCAGGGAACGGGTTTTGCAGCCGGTTCTTTTATGAGATTTGCTACTTGTGATTTATGCTGGTAGATCGCAGGGCCGTGGGTTCGAACCCTGGTCGAGTCAAACCAATGACTTAAAAATTGATACTTGAGCGCCTCCTCGTATAATAGCCAGGCGCTCGGCATTATTAGGATAGGGCAAGGACTGGTGTGCTCAGTGTCAGGATAATGTGACTGAGTGGGATACCAGGTCATCGTGCCAGTGGCCTGGTTTCCCAGTGGGACAACACTATAAAGACGCTATGAGTGCACACTGTCACAAGTCGGTACCCGTCCTGATATGACCTTAGATGTTGCTAGGACGTAAAACAACAAACGAACAAACTTGTGATTTGCCACCCGCTTTTCGCCAGTCGATAATTGCCACCCAACACTTTTATTTCACGGCCAGCCAGGACTTTTGCCAGCCGGGAGTTCTAAAACAGATTTTTTTTTTAACTGACCCACAATCCCAGTTACAGCTGAGTGCGCATGCTCTATCGTTAAGACCTAAAGCAAAGTTGTTTTCATTTAGAAAGGCATAAGCCGTGTTCACACACGGGCGTTAAGTCGCCTCAACTAGTTTGCCTTGTCTAGTTCGGCTCACATTCGCCGTGTGAACGCGACGCTGAGGCGGATTAGGGCTGAATCGCCTCAACTAGTTCGCCTCAAGTAAACCGCGTCGCGAGGTAGTTTAACTACCTTAAGTTGGCTTGTCTAGTTTGTGTGGACGGTAGCGGTTTACTTGAGGCGGCTTAAGTACGTCGCAGTCGAGACCTGAGTTTGTTGACTTACCGGTCGATCAAAAGCGCATATTAAATAATTTGGTTTATGAACTGGCTAGTGTTGCACAGATCATTTTTTTATCATTTATTTGTAGGTTTTCACTGCCCAGCAGAAGTTTTGACCGTTCCAAAACAATACGATTCAGTCCATACATATCTAGGTTGAACCCACACTCTCTCGTGGTGACGTCGACTAACCGAAAACTGGCGCTGGTTAGTATGGACTTGCTCATGCACAGATATCGATTTCCGCCTTAAACCACCCCAAATACTGCATGTGTGGACACGACACTAGTTCACCTCATCTAGTTCGCCTTATCTAGTTCGGCCTAAAGTTGTGTGTGTGAACACGGCTATAGATGCGGTTAGTACAACAACAAAAATCTCAGGATTCATCTTATTAAGGAGACTGACTTATATTAGAAGGGTTCCTATACTATGCTAGTTTGTTCATGGTGATTAGTGAGAAGGTGAAGGTCATTCATTGGTAGCTACCTGTCTGTGTGAGAAGGTGAAGGGCATTCTTTGGTAGCTACCAGTCTGTTATCATGGTTATATTACAAATAGCGAACCAGTCTGCCTATTGTACCATGATGGTCTGTTGATAGCGATTAGTGAGAAGGTGAAGGTCATTCATTGGTAGCTAGCTACCTGTCTGTTACGAGAGCTATATTGCAAATCAGACTGATTGCTCTACTATGCGAGTTTATTCATGAGAATTCGTGAGAAGGTAAAGATCATTAATATCTCCCTGTCTATTACCAGGGTTATATTGCAGATGACGAACCAGTCTGCTTACTGTACTATGGTAGCCTGTTTAGGGTTATTAGTGAGAAGATGAAGATCATTCATTATCTACCTGTCCGTTATCAGATGCAGATTGCTAACCAGTCTGCTTACTTTCATATGCGAGTTTATTCATGAGAATTCGTGAGAAGGTAAAGATCATTAATATCTCCCTGTCTATTACCAGGGTTATATTGCAGATGACGAACCAGTCTGCTTACTGTACTATGGTAGCCTGTTTAGGGTTATTAGTGAGAAGATGAAGATCATTCATTATCTACCTGTCCGTTATCAGATGCAGATTGCTAACCAGTCTGCTTACTTTACTATGCTAGTTTATTCATGAGGGTTAATAAGAATGTGAAGGTCAGTCATTAGGAGCTAGCTACCTGTCTGTCATCAAAGTTACATTACAGATGGTGAACCAGTTTCCCTATAGTACACAGTAAATTCCGTATAAGTCAAAAGCCAAAAGCATCATCTCATGCCTGCCGTCGACATATACTGACCTTTGAAGGTGACCTTGGCCTGGATGCCATAGTTTCCGGTTCGGATGCCGGCTGACTGCCGGAAGCAGGACTTGAGACGCAGCGCCAGGGAGTTGGTGTTGGAGACGAACAGCGCTGCTGTCTCCACCGCAATCTCTTCACCCGCCTCCTCGTATCTGACAACCGCTGCGTCCTGACAAACGCCCAGGTTGAACTCCAGGCAGCCGTCCTGAAATCAGCACGGAGGATGTGTTAATTACTTGCTTACTTCTGTCCTTACTTGGTAAGGTACCAGCAATAAATACAAAAGCATCACACTCAACAAAAACACTGGGGGAAGGAAGTCTCTCTGTCCAAGGAGCCCAGCTCTTCAACACAATGCCAGCTTACATAAGAAATCAATCAAATTGCAGCTTGACAAGGCATTAACAGCAATACCAAATGAACCACAGATTCCAGGATACATCCAGCTAACACCAGCAGATTCAAATTCATTGCTGTGTAAAGTCGACGGCTGGCGGTTTGAGTGGTGTAGATAGGCTAATAAGAAATCACTACAGGCAAGGACGGAAAGTAGATACAGAGTGAAAGGTAGGAGAGTGAGACTCCCTCATTTATTGTATATATAGTTTCAAGAAACAAGATGGTGGTGATCATATGATCCAGTCTTCCAATCACTTACAGGCATTCCTCTATCCACCAATGAGGGTTCAATATCCTTGTAACCAAGGCATGGTTAGATCTGGCTACAGTGCCCTGTTGTGTCTGGTGTGAAGTGATCCATAAATAACACTTGGAGGGGAGGGGGTATGTGAGGAGAGTTCCAAAGACTCTCTCACAAGTCAAGAAGTGACCCTCTCTCAGGTCAAGAAGTGACCCTCTCTCACTATCTATATTGATATACAATTTCTATATTTAATTAGTAATGGATCACCAATGCCACATATACCTAATCCCTTTGGTTTTACATACCATCTACCAGAATATAGACTAGTTTGCAATTTATTATAGAGTAGTTCTCCATAGCCCATATTTAAAATATCGGAAAATTTTACAGCTGTACATGACAAAACTGAACAGAGCATCCTCACCACATGTAGTGGGCCCTGATGTAGGATTCTCCGACTTGCCCTGAGCATACAGCTCAAACACTCTAATCTAATCTAATGTAATTTAATTATTTACTTCCTTTCTTCCTTGCTTTCTTCCTTACTTCCTTCATGTCTTCCTTACTTGCTTCCTTTCTTCCTTACTTCTTTCATTCCTTACTTCCTTACTACCTTCCTTACTTGCTTCCTTACTTCCTTTCTTCCCTAATTCCTTCCTTACTGGTTCCTTTCATCCTTACTTCGTTCATTCCTTACTTCCTGACTACCTTCCTTACTTCCTTACTGCTTTGCTTCCTTTCTTCTTTCCTTCTTTCATTACTTCCTTCCTTATCGGGTCATGGTGTCAGCGGCCTGATTTCCCAGAGGGGCAGCACTAAAAAGTCACCATCAGTACATACCATCACAAGTCAGTATCTGTCCTGATTTGACCATAGATGTTTCTAGGACATAAACCTACCCAACAAAGAAACAATCTTGGTTCGCTGATGCAATCAACCTACTTATCCCTCACCTGTGCATGTGGCATTTCACCTGGGGAGGTGAGTGCACCTCACTGCACTAGTTCAGTGTACCGTGACATTTGATGTCACTCACCTTGATTGGGCTGACCACGCCAGCCAGGGCAAAGGCACTGGTGTCGAGGGCGACGAAGTATCCCTTTGGGGCTGTGATGACCCACTCACAGCTCAGATCCATCCCATAATAGTAGGGGAAGTTGGGAGTCTGAATCATGTCCTCTGACATCAACTGAACATTGCATTTCTCCTCTGCAAAGAGATTGATTGATTGATTGATTAGTGATGGGTTAATATTGTATTGGCAGCAAGAGCCAGATTCACAGCAAAAAGCTAGTGGTATTTATTCTGTCGCTCTTTGTTTCACGACAAAAAAACGTAGTAATCACATTTCCATGTTTGTATTGAAATTTACATGGAAATCTGAAATGGTCAAATTTGTCTCAAATGACAGTAAACAAAATCTCAGATGCAATTTTGACACAGTTATATTTGTTTCAAATGACAGCAAAATGTAATTCACAAAACATAGCTAAGTTACAGGAGGTGGTACAGTCCAGTTCTTCAGAATTTTTCATCCGCCATGAATTTTATCTGCCATGTCCCCATTCTTCTCAAATCTGGCCCTAAACCACGTGACTACTGCGAGACCAACCCTCCTCACCTCTGGTCCTGCTGAATGAGCAGATGACAATCCCCCTGGCGGCCGGCTGGGAAAGCGCGGGAGTAGGCAGGGCGGGCAGACGACATTGCCGACGACCCTCGCACAGCGCCATGGCGACCTGCAGATCGCTCAGCATGATTCCAATAGTGTCGTCGCTGGCGGCCTCACTCTCCAACCACTGGAGCTGGATGGCTGTGCCAGCCGGACACGTGATGTGAGCGTATTCCTCGCCGTCGTAAGACTGGGTCACCACGGACGCTGTTTGATTTAAAGGTTTGGTCACGTGATTTTAACATGTATTCCTTACATGAATAGTGGAATATGTCTTAATGAAAGATAACGCTTATTAGAATGTATGGGTTACTGTAGATAAAAGATTCACCCTTGTAGTACACGGGTGAACGACAACATAGTGTAAATACGGGCGAAAATAGCTTTACTATGGAACATGAAGTAGAAACAGTGGTTCCATGATCAAATGGCTACATATATAGGCACAGAGTTGGTGAAATATGTGAGAATGAAAAAAGATGAGATGGCGGCGCTAGAACGCCGTCGATTTCACTTTTAAATCTTATTAAACTATATATTTTATTATATTTTTCAACTCAAAGGTAGCGCGTAAACATGAAGACATATACAAAGAATAAATGTTGCTTCTTAGATTGTGAAATTAGGCTCTCATAAAGACTCAGTTCCTTAGCCCGATTTTTCGACCGTTTTTATATAAGGCTGGTCTTCACCCGTGTAGTGCGAGTACCGGGTGAATATTTATCTAGGGTTACTGGAGCTTGAAGCCAGTCAGATTGATGGTTGGTTGGTTTTTGGAGTTTTACGTCCTGACAACATCTAAGGTCATATCAGGACGGAAAGTTGCGATTGATCTTTCCAGAACTATTAGACTGATTACCTTATGATATTATTAGTTGTCATATGACGTCACACAGGGAAGGGAGGACATGGATAGGTTATAAGGCATACTCAAAACCCCATAAATTTGCCTTAAGTAATATATGCTAGTATTGCTAAGCTTATTGGCCCCCATACTAATCCACTGAGCATATGGTGCTGCCACCTGGTGAATAAATAAAAGAGTTGCAAACATGGCTACCATGACCCAACATGGTCTCCCGAGTCCCAGTCCCAGTTACTTAAAACACAGAGGCTACAATATTTATTTTACTTTCTAGCAACAACAAAAAAGAAGTAATTATCATCATCGTAACATGGAAACCAAATATGTGCTTGTGGGGTTGTTCGTAACATTACAACGGTTACCGGCTACAGGACTGCAGCAATATAGAAAGGCCCCGATAAATCGGTCCAATCTTTGGTTGAAGATTAATCTTCAGTAGTGACGGTTGTAGAAGCTGGGGATGTCTTTATAACATTCAAAACGGCAAAGCGTTGGGTGGGGCAGCTCCGAATCTCTCCGGTAGCACAGCACTCGTATCCAGTCGACAGCCTCAAGGATTTAGGAGGAAGGGATGGGTAAAGGTGGGTCCAGCGGTTCCAGCAACAAGAACAAAGTGAGAGAAACAATAAGGTAAAGGGCCCCACCCAAGCAAACAACTCCCTTGATCAGGGGGAGAAGTAAGCCTGGGAGAGAAAAAAAAGGGTTGAGTCTAGGAAAGAGAAATGAGGAGAGTTGAGTCAAAGGGCCGTGTCTATTTTCTCTATGGTGACCAGCCGGCGAGCCAAAGACACAGACAGAGTAAGAGTAGAAAGTGAAATGCTGACAGGCTCCCCCTCCTGGAACTCTTTTCAGACACAATCAAGGAGGAGCAAGGCCAGCAGAGAGGAGATAGAGAGAGGTGTGGACGAAGTGTGGTCCGGATAGCAAGTGTCTGTCAAATATGTGGTGCCCACTTTCAGAGACTGACCCTAGTACCATTTGTAAGGACAGTGACCATGTTGAAAACGTTGGATTAGCCCCCGCCCCCACCACCACCACCACCTCCTCCCTCCCCACCCACCCCCCTTAACTGGATCCTACCTCTCAGTCCCCCGTAGACCAGTGCAGTACACACTGACACGGGTCCGAGGCCGCGGACTGCTGCCGACAGGTGGCGTCCGGCCTGTGTTCCCATGCAGTTGAAGACGTGGGTGGCGCCCCCAACGGGAACACTGTTCTGAGCCCGGCAAGTGGTCGAGGCGCCGCCGCCGGACCAGCCGGGAACAGGTTCGGCGCCCACCGTCACCACGAAGGGCTCTGCAGAATAAAAAAGAGCGGGTTGTTGGGGTTTAACGTCCTAGCTCTTTAGTGTTACACTTACGGCGACATTTTTTTCTCCCTTTAATTTATTGTTAGTGATCGTTTGTTTATTCTTCTCATAACGGTTAAGTGCACTTGTTTTCGCTGCTGTGCAGTAGGCCCTACTGGACATAATCCATGCGGATCAATTTCCTTTGTCAATAATTTCTGTAAACTTAGTTATGGTGTAAAACTGGGGAGTTTGTAATTTTTAAAATGTTGGTTTTGATTTATATTTGTGTACACAGTCAACATTTGTAACACCTTTGTACCCATGTGATTAGTGTTTAAGTGCCTGTCACACTATGCCGGATTGAGCAACGGACAGAATTTTCTAGTCCGGTGGTGTTCGGGTGGGATAAGTATCAAAATGTATCAAAATGTGTCAAAATGTTGTGATATCGGGGCAAAGGCCGCCGGACGAACAAACATTAAACGGACATGAAATGTACATGAACGGATAGCCAACGGACGATAAGCGGACTAAACAAACTCAAACTGGACAAGAACCATAGACGTCAATCCAGCGGCATCCGTTCCAAGTTTGGTGTATTTTCAAAACTTGCCACCATAGATGCCGGACACCACCGGACACAGAATAGAAACGCCGGATGCTGACCGTATAGAAACCAGACATTGACGTATTCCACCGGATTTTATTCGGTTTCTTTCCGTTTCCCCAATCCGGTGAGGTGTGACAGAACCTTATCTAGATGCATGCTATGTTCCTTTTGTTGTCACACCTTTTGAAGGTTAGGTTTTTGCATAATTTGAACAGCTTTCAGGTATTCTATCTTTTGTTCTTGTTTTCAATTAATTCCGCTTTAGAGACACCTCCCACTGTTTCACCTGCAAGTCACCCTGCAAGTCACGTAATTGTTTGGTATGATGTCTCCTATTGGTTTGTGCTGTTCTATGGCTTACTTACTGTCCCCCCCCCCCCTGATCTTCCTATAGATACAGGAAAACTCTGGTATTAAAGTTGCATAGTCCGATGGTTTTGAATTTCAGAATTTTTTCTGAGATAAATATGTTAGATCGATCACTAGTATCTACTCTACATTAGTTCAAAGTTACTTTTATTTTAAATGGTAAACCTTTGAGATATTTTGAGTGCAAACATGGAAAATTAGTTTTGGCAAGCTTGCCAAAACTCTGACACCATAGACTTCTGCAGTAACAGGTTCTGTTAAATTGACTCAGTATTGCCTTTTAGGCAGAAACAAATGCTTAATAAATGCATCAGTATCTAAATTAGATATGTACAATCAAATCTAGATAATTGGTTTGGTTTTGAAAATTTGATATTTCATCGGACTATGCAGCTTTAAACAGAGGTGGTTGCTGCTGGTATGGTGGGCGCACAATCTCACCCACCCCCCTGGGACCCCTGGAAAATGCAGCAATGGAACACATATTTATTATGCAACTTTCAGCCAGCCAGTCATGTGAACGAGGCCCCTTTGAAAGGATGCTGGTGTTGCTGGTGTTGGTTGTTGGCTGGTTTGGTTGTTGAGGTTGTTGGTGAGTTTTACGTCCTGGCAACATCTAAAGTCATATCAGGACAGGTACCGACTTGTGACTGTGCACACTCATGGAGACTTTATAGTGCTGCCCCACTGGGAAATCAGGCCACTGGCACCATGCCCCAATATCCCACTCAGTCACATTATCCTAACACTGAGCTAACCAGTCCTTGCTCTATCCTATTAATGTCGAATACCAGGCTAGGAAGTGACAAGTATACATTTTATAAGTCATTGGTTTGACTCGACGGGGAACCGAACTTTCGATCTCCCGCACACGAGGCCCGCGCTCTACCGATTCGCCCACCGCGCCCGGTTTGGTGGTGTTGGTGGTGTTGGTGGTGTTGGTGGTGTTGGTGGTGTTGGTGGTGTTGGTGGTGTTGGTGGCGTTGGTGGCGTTAGTGGCATTGGTGGCATTGGTGGCGTTGGTGGTGTTGGTGGTGTCGGTGGTGTTGGTGGTGTTGGTGGTGGTGTTGGTGGTGGTGTTGGTGGTGTTGTTGGTGGTGTTGGTGGTGGTGCTGGTGGTGGTGTTGGTGGTGTCGGTGGTGGTGTTGGTGGTGTTGGTGGTGTTTCTGGCTCTGGTGGTGTTGCTAGTGGTGTTGCTAGTGGTGTTGCTAGTGGTGTTGCTAGTGGTATTGCTAGTGGTGTTGCTAGTGGTGGTGGCGGGGGCTCACCTCTTTGCCCGAACACCTGCACCTCACATAGGGTGAGGTATTCCTTCAGCGGGAGGACGATGACCAAGTATCGACCAAGAATGTCCCTGTCACCACACCGCACCACATGTGATTCGCCCGCCCCGAAGTACCGGTCGTGGGAGGCACACAGCCGGAAGGACGTCGTGTTGATGGCCTCCCCTTTGGCCGGGATGCTGTCTCCCAGCAGCAGTAGGAACTTGTCCAGGCGGTTATCTAATACGGAAGCATAAATAAAATAAAAATAAAAATAAATAAAGCTGGACAATCGGACGAAATCATCAAATATTGCTAATCAAATTCTAGAACCATGCAATACCATATAATGCGTATTCACCGAATGCATGATACTTTTATCAAACTGCAATTGTATGCAGTTACTGTTATGTATACGTTGGGTCAAAGGTCATGCGTGGGTCATGACCGATGCATGCTGGGATAACGTTCGTAGTAAAGTCAGTTACATTAATTAGCTCACGGTGTTCACACGTCTATTAGATCGTGTCAGATATAACAGACGAACCATACGTTATGGCGCTGTCGGGATTGAAACCCTTGGGTCTGTTGAATTTAGATGAAAAGATGGCCATTAATTGGATATCATGGCTCCATTCTTTTAAAATATATGCCAGAGCAGCGGGAGTATTAGCGAAATCGGAAAGAGTTCAGTGTTGTGTTTATCTGCATGTGGCTGGAAGCGAAGCACAGAAAATACACAGCACATTTGAGTTTGAAGCTTCAGACAAAGAAAAGATTGGACCGTTAATTGCAGCCTTCACTCGATATTGTGAGGGCAAGACAAACATCATGGTTGTAAGATATGAATTTAATTCTTACAATCAAACGAGTGAAAACATTGACACTTACATCCATGAGTTAAAACATCGCATACAGCAAGCACTGTTGCTATGACACTTTGGAAGGTTTGTTACTTTGTGACAGGATTGTGTGCGGCGTGAAAGATGAGGAACTGAGGAATCGATTGCTACAGACTCATAATTTGTCTTTAGAGCAATGCATTCAGATGAGCCGGTTAAGTGAGAACACAGCAACCCAAATAACTAGGAACAATAACAAACACAAGGATCGAGTGGATGCCATAGCAACCACCAACGTCAGAAGAGGAAGTCACACAACACTCGCATCACAATGGCGACGACAGTCAACAATGCAATATCAACAACGGCTGGTGGAGAACCGCAGAACTAAATCAAACTGACCAACTAAACCTAGATGGTGCCACCAGCGGCAGCCACTGACCAAAGCTGACCTCAGGGCTCCGGCCTGAGCAGTGCCACCACAACTGCCGTGGCTCCCGACCAGTGACCACCTACCTCACCTTCACCCACCCACCCACACCTGTAATAAACAACCAGAGCCCAGGATGGAGGATTCGAGTCCTGCCATCACGGGGAATTGATCTCCGGTGAGGCTGGGGGGGTGCTCCTGGGGGGGAGGGGGGGGGGGGGAAGACGTGAGCGGATGTCCGACAATCCACTGAACAAGGCGAACTGTAAAAAATCATAGCAACTCTGAACTAAAATAAAGACCTTAATTACCAACTATATCCAGTCGTGTTCCCGAGTCGTGAATTGTCATTAAATCTCACTCAAGTGAAACCCTTCGCATAATATATTATTACATGTACTAGCCTAAGTTTTAAAAAAATTTAAGAAAAAAAAAGAAAGAAAGGAAGATGCCAAGGTAGTCAGAAAATGTTCAAAAGCATATACGTAGACATGTACATGTTAGAATGCATATTGCAGTTAAGTTAATTAAGGATATTGATACGGAGATGTTATGTATACGTTGGGTCAAAGATCATGCACGGGTCACGACCGATGCATGCTGGGATAACGTTCCTAATAAAGTCAGTTACATTACATAGCTCACGGTGTTCACACGTCTACTACAGTTACTACCACAGCTGGTATTTCATTCATAATATATATAATGCTTTTATTATCGAACAGGATTTGCATGGAGTTACTATTACAACTGATAGTTTCATGTATGTACCAAGGAATTGTACTGTACGGCCAGAAGACCAGTGCTCTGGCGCTGACAAGAGATATTATTCAATGAATAAAAACCATTCAGTAAAGAAAACCCCACTGAACCTAGATTTTATCCTACATAGACAATTTAGATGCTCGTGCACTTATCAACAAGATGGTCCTACACGGGATCGAGGGCTAACTCAATTTAGTAGAACATATTACTGCTGAGATCTTTAAAGGCATCAAAATTGTTGTTATTATGATGCTGTCACACTATGATGTATCTTGCTGGCGTGCCACCAATGCGCAAAAGCACTTTTAATCGTCGAGAAACGTCAAACTTTTAGGCATCAGCGCAACATATTGGTAGCGTGCGGCCGACATTGTGGTAAAAGTTTGGCACACTGTCCTGATATGACCTTAGATGTTGCTAGGACATAAAACAACAAAAATCAACAGTTTGGCGCAACGTGTGGGAACGACCCTCACACACGCGCGGCGTGTGCCTATCGTTCACATAAAGTTATTCCAGCGATCTTGACGTGCTCCTAACGTCGCCATAATGTTGGAACCCGCGCGTTGTCGTGCATTGTCGGTCGCCGAAAGTTTTGTGCAAGCACAAAACTTCGCCGACCAACTGACGCGCGCCGCCAACCATCGCAGTGGATCAATGTATACCAACGCGTGCCTAACGCATTCCTAACGTAAACTGACGTATCCCGACATAGCGCCAAAAAATCACATATGTCGACACACATTGGCGAGAAGCATTGTAATATGACAGCACCATTACATTCGTAGGGGAAATTTCAATCGCGGACAATTGGTGCCTCTCATCCTACTTCTTTTTTGTTGTCTTATGTTGGTAATGCCGAGCGCCAGGCTAGATAGTTACATTATTGTATCAATTTTGTAAGTCAAATGGTTTGATTCGGGCGCGTTTCGAACCCACGCCCTGGCGCACGGGAAGCGGGCCAGCGTTTTTAAGGATCCGACAATCTCTTCGGGGCTCTTGTCTTATGTCATCATGTGATGATGTCAGACTAGCATGCATACTTAACTATGCAGTATCTATGGACTTAACAGGGTGGGCTGGTCGAATAGGTAGGACTGATGGCTGGTTTCTATATGTGAGGGGTCGTGGGTTCAAACCCCGGCCCATTCAAACATACAAAATTGATACCTGTTGCTCCCTAGCCTGGTGCTCATCACTAACAGGATAACGAAAGGACTGGTTGGCCTAGAATCCAGATAATGTGACTGAGTAGGCTACCATGTCAAGGTGCCGACGGCGTGGTCTTCGAGTGGGGCAGCACTATAAATTGGCCATGAATGCGCAATATCTCACAAGTCAGTATCCGTCCTAATAGGACCCTAGATGTTGCTAAGATGTAAAACCCTAATAAATACACGAACAACTGTAGGCATATTACTGTTTCTTTGTTTATGTAGTTATATTTGCATATTATTAAAGCTGTATAGTCCGATGAAGCATCAAACTTTCAAAACAAAAACTATTATCTAGAATTGATTCTGCATATCTAACTTAGATAGTGATGCACTTATTAAGCATTTGTTGCCTAAAAGAAGGGAATGCTGAGTCAATTGAATTGAAAGTGTTACTGCAGAAGTCTATGGTACCACAGTTTTGGCTAGATAAAGGATTCACCCGGTACTCGCAGTACATGGGTGAATACCAACCCTATATAAAAACAGTCGAAAAAGCGGGTTAAAGAATTGAGAGCCTAATTTCACAATCGAAGAAGCAACAATTATTCTTTACATATGTCTTATTGATAGCCCGCTATCTTTGAGTTGAAAAATATAATATAATATCTAGTTTAATAAGATTTAAAAGTGAAATCGACAGCGTTCTGCGGCCGCCATCTTGTCTTTTTGCATTCTCTCCCATTTCACCAACTCTGTGCCAATATAAGTAACCATTTGACACTGGAGGCAGGCATTCTACTTCTTGTTCCATACTAAAGCTATTTTCGCCCGTATTTAGACTACGCTGTCTTTCACCTGTGTACTACAAGTACCGGGTGAATCTTTTATCTAAGTTTTGGCATGCTTGCCAAAACTAATTTGACATGTTTGCACTTCAAATATCTCAAACATTCACCATTTAAAATAAAAGTTACTTCAAACTGAAGCAAGGTAAATTAAAACAATCAATTTAATATATTTATCTCAGAAAAATGACATTGACTCAAAATCATTGGATTATGCAACTTTAAGCGTAATACTGCAGAGTGAGTGAACTTACAGCAACAGTCCACCCTGTTCGTGACGATGACAGTCGACACATTGAACTCCTGACCCATGTCCACCGCCCACCAAGGACTGTCGTGCATTAAAGTGGTGGAGCAGCTGCAACGAAAGAGACCATAACACATTGCAACGAGACCGGACACAGTTGGTTGGATGTTTTACGTCCTGGGAACATCTACGGTCATATCAGGATGGCTACCGACTTGTGACAGTGCACACTCATGGTGACTTTATAGTGCTGCCCCACTGGGAAATCAGGCTGCCTGCACCATGACCCGCTATTGCACTCAGTCACATTATCCTGATACTGAGCTAACCAGTGCTTGCCCTATCCTATTAATGCTGAGCGCGAGGCTAGGAAGCTACAAGTACCAATTTTGTAAGTCATTTTGTTGACTTGACCGGGAACCGAATGCCCAACCTTCCGCACGGGAAGCCTGCACTCTACCACTTTGGCCACTGCATCTAGTACAGCCACGATGTCCGAATGGATAAGAGTGCTGGCTTCACATGCGGAAGGTCGGGGATTTGAATCGCAGCCCAGTCAAACCAATTGTAATATGTTGAGACTCAGCTGTCAGAGCCCCAAGATACCACTTACTCTCCCCAGGTGAGTTCTGACAACTGTCTGTCAGTTCACACCTGATGCCCCTCTCCAGCAAACTCATAATAAATCGCGCAAGATTGACAGTGAAGAAGTTGTGCTTTATTGGCATCAACTGTTCACCTACTAGCGTCATATCACCCTCACTCCTTACCTACTGTCCACACAGATCCTCATTACTCTCGTTAGTATGTATAGGAATCAGTGCCTACAGCCCATTGAACCGGAGTCCCATGGTTGTTGCACACAGCTCAGTGCCTTTTGAATAGCTGCTGCTAGTTTGTATATAGAAAGTGGAGCCTCAGATAGTATCTGGGTCCCTGGACAAGAGAAGAGTGTGTTCCCTTCAAGAGTGTCTCAAGAAGTGTCTCGCCTTCCAGAGTGTCTGGAGAAGTGAATGAAGAATAATATATATCAGAGTGAGGTCTGTGTGTCAAGGGGTGCAGGTGACTGGGCCTCCCACAGCCAGCCAATCAGCTACCCTCGACAGCCTGGGGGGGGGGGGGGGGGGGTGATGCCCTAATAGGGGGAGCTGTCACTCAACCCCAACTGCAGGTGGTGTCCATAAAGTATGCAGGATGGCTGGGTGTGCTTGCCCATCGGCCCTGTGGTAACAGGTAGTTGCAGACAGTTACAATAAATATATATTAAAAATGTCCTTCCCCTCCACTTGCATTCTTACTGGTGCATAGAGGGAACATTTCACTAAAGATTAACTGTCTCTTACATAGGAACATCTCATAATAATCTTGGGCACTATGTGTTATCATATTTTCCACATAGTTTCATATGTCACACAGCGAGTGGGACGCTCATTGCTTCTCTGTTAAATAACCTTGGTCCCCACTCTGTCGGCCGAGAATAGTAATGCTCTCTGTCAATATATAATTCCGAACCGAAAATCTGTATATTTTTACACAATGACTTTCCAAATTTATACTTGTCGCTACCTAGCCTGACGCTCAGCATTAATAGGATAGGACAAGGAGTTGTCAGCTCAGTGTCACGATAATGTGACTGAGAGGGACATCAGGTCATTGTGCTAGTGGCCTTCTACCCCAGTGGGACATCAGTATAAAGTTTCCATGAGTGCACACTGTCACAAGTCAGTACCTGTCCTGATATGACCTTAGATGTTACCAGGTTGCAAAACCCCTACAAACTAACAAACAAATATGTCCGTCCACATGAAAACGAGTCCAAAGAGTGGCGGTGGGGGAGGGAGGTGTGTCGTCTCCTTCTAATCAGATGCAATGTTACCATGGCAACCAAATAGATAATTTCCACCACAACCTAATCTGATGATCAGAAGAACTGATGTTCCGGTTAGTACTAGTAGCGCAGTGTGCATCATCTTCTGGGGAAAAGGTCATTTAGCGGCTTTCCACTACTAACTCGCCCTCTAGTGGCAGTCCGAGGAAGTAATATCGTCCTCACTGTGCATGCTCCTTGGAAAATGTTTATTTGACTTACTTCTTGGAATAATTTTCATTCATCTTATTGAGCTGAGTTAGATTTGCACTTTTACTGCATATTACAATAACAGTAATGATAAGATGTTAAACATCCTTCATGATAGCATCTGTGTGAACTATGCGCAACTTACAAATGTGATTTGATTTGATGTGGAATGAAAAGATCATGCTTCAGCAAATTGACACCATCAGCCACCACCCTCCATCTGGTGGCTCGCTTCTGATTGGCCGGACTAGAAAATTCTTTGTCCGGTGCTGTCCGGTACTCAGTCCGGTAAGGTGTGACAGGCGCTTTAAGACCAGTCTAAACAAACAGTTCAACATGGGAAACTGGAGCAAATAAAGCAAAAGAATACACACACAAATAACAACAAAAAGTTTAACGACGCCTCTAGAGCGCATTGATGTTTATAATCAACTATTCGACATTAAACATGGTCATTCTGACATATTTCTTTCAAGGAAACCAACTGCCACCACATAGGCTACTCTTTCCGATAAGTAGCAAGGGGTCTTTTATATGCACTTTCCCCACAGACAGGACACCACATACCACAGCCTTTGATGAACCAGTTGTGGACCACTAGTTGGAATGGAATGGAAAATAGCCCAAACTGCAAATGTGTCCTCTGAGCAGGATCGATAGGATGACTGACACCTTCACAGGTGGACACGCTACCGCTTGAGCTACGTGCCGCTCCTTGAATGGTATAAACAATGACCTACCTGCCCTCCCAGTAGTTTGTGGCATCGAATCTCCCATCAGTGGCTCTCCATGGATAGCCACTCCAACCGGCTGTTATTGCGTAGGTGTCCTTTCCTCCAGCCAAATTCCCTGCATCAAGACATGACACGGTGTGCAATTGAAGCCGATAAGCAGCTAGCTCTATTCCACAAGGGTTAAAAAAAAAGTGTTCAGAATCAAAAATCTAAAAATTCATTGTAGTTGTTTTCTGTCAAAATAGAATTCTGTGTTTCGCTTTCCAGTTAAAGTCCATGTCATATTGAGTAGGGTTTTATATAGATAAAGGATTCACCTGGTACTCGCAGTACACGGGTGAACGACAACGCAGTCTAAATACTGGCGAAAATAGCTTTAGTATGGAACAGGGAGTAGAATGCCTGCCTCCAGTATCAAATGGATACTTATATAGGCGCAGAGTTGGTGAAATGGGAGAGAATGCAAAAAGACAAGATGGTGGCCGCAGAACGCTGTCGATTTCACTTTTAAATTGCATTAAACTAGATATTATATTATATTTTTCAACTCAAAGGTAGCGGGCTATCAATAAGACATATTTAAAGAATAAATGTTGCTTCTTAGATTGTGAAATTAGGCTCTCAATTCATTGACCCGTTTTTTTGACAGCTTTTACATAGGGTTGGTTTGCACCCCTACTGCAGCAATACGGGGTGAATCTTGTATCTAGGTTTTCTATAGTGGATATGGCAGCTTCTGTGAAAAAAAACCCGGATTCCATTATCGACACGATAGCAGCTTCAGCTGGAATGTGGTAGTCATGGTTTTATTTTGGCGTGGATGGATTATAATTTACTTCACTTTTGTTTGAAATAACCTTTATTTTAAATGTCTAACCTTGAAGATATTTAAAATAAAAACACGCCAAATAAATTTGGGCGAACCCATTAAATTCCGATACCATAGGTTTCAACAAAAAAACAGGTTCTATTACATTAACTTAATATCCACTTCGATGCAACAACGCATGCGCAATAGGTGCATCAGTATCTAAGCTGGGTATTTATGTTCAAATCTAGCTAACTGTTTGTGGTTTAAAAAATATTACCCTTTCATCGGACTATGCAGTTTCAAAAAGAAAAATGATATATACCAAAAAAAACACGTACAGGCGAACATGAGGCCCGTTTCCATGACAACTGAGTGAATGCTGATGTCATCGCGCAGAGAGAGTGACCAACTGGCGTCCTTCTCTGATCGCGTCGCGCTGCAAGTCGTGACGTCATTGTCGGTTGAGTAGCTTGTCGGGCCCGAAGCTATCGCCGAGGTCTGTGACACCGCGCCCCGTCTGACGAGATTGTCTGTCGGGGAAAGAAGGGGGTCAGTCAGATAGGTCCAAGCAGTCTGGTGACAGTGGTTGTATTGTAAAGCAACTCGTGGTGTTCTCTGTGGCGGAGTGGTTAGAGTGTCTGACTTTTTTCTAGGTCAGACTCCTAATCTGAGGGTCGGCGGTTCGATTCCCCGTGCCCCCAGCTCTGCCAATTTGGATTTCCACCGCTGTGTATAACTTACAGCGTCATCAAAGGCCGGTTGGTCTCATACCATGTCTATGTGGTGTGGGAGGTTAAAAATCCCTTGGGTCGGTAAAAGTGTAGGCTCGGGCTTTCTATCAACCAGCAGTGGAATGAGGAAGACCAGTCGTCTATGACTGAAATTTCCCCTGCTTAAACAACTAATGGACCCAAAAAAAAAAAAAGGCTCCTGTGTTAGTGCGCGAATGGAGTTAAATGAGCGTGGAGGGGGTCATTTGCTGTCATTGCTGGGGATGAGGAGAACAGCGAAGCAGCCACGCCCACCTGTCAATCAAACCCCCTCCTCCTGCCAGGCAGGCCCCTACCACACCACCAACCTCCCCAGCCAATCACAGACTGGCTCACCACCCTCTCTTCCTCCTCCCTCGCACCTCCCTTACCACCTCACTTCCTCCTGCCTCATGCCTCCCTCACCGGATGCGGTGGCCAAATCGCTAGAGCGAAGGCCTCCTGTGCGGGATATCGGGAGTTCGATTCCCAGTCGAGTCAAACCAATGACGTACAAAATTTATACTAGTCAGGCACTCGGCATTAATAGGATAGGGCAAGAGACTGGTTAGCTCAGTGTCACAATAATGTGACTGAGTGGGATATCAGGTCATGGTGCTGGCAACCTGATTTCCCAATGGGGTAGCACTATAAAGTTGCCATGAGTGTGCACTGTCACAAGTCGGTACCCATCCTGATATGACTTTAGATGTTCCCAGGACGTTAAACTCCAATAACCAACCAACCGCGCCTCCCTGGACCACCGCATATCTCTTCCTAAAATTATGCAACACTGTTAAGCTAATGGAGTTGGTTGTCATGGGAATAAAGCTATGTTCCTCCCACCTCTACTTGCTCATTCATCCCTGGCAAATTCAATATTGCTGCTGAAGTTATATTATCATAATAGACCTGGGTACCAGTCTGTAAAACAACAAAAGATTACTTCTGGCTCATCACTACAACGTGGAGTATAACTTGTTATGCAAATATTATTTAGGATGGATCCTAGGCAAATTGTGCTCAGCTGATATTGCCTCGAACAACCTACCTGCATGTACCCCTAGCCAACTCTCATGTAGATTAGATTAAACCTAATAATTATATATATATATTAGTTTGTGGTTTATTGTCTTGCATGGTTTGTTAGTAATTTGCAAGTGTATTTATCTCAGAGTTACCTACGACCTATCTGGTCCACAATTACACCTTTTCATGGGTAACATGTCGACATATCACGTTAGACACTATACACCATCAAGGCGTTCGGCTGGCCCTGGGGGCATTTAGAACCTCGCCCGTCCAGAGCCTTTATGTCGAAGGCCGAGAGCCTTCCCTTAAGAGTAGAAGGCTCAAACTGTCTATGCAATATGTGATAAAATTAAAAGGAAATATTTTAAATCCTGCATATAACTACATTTTTAGGCCACCATATGAACGCCTCTATGAATCAAGGCCAACATACATAAAGCCGTTAGGCCTCAGAATAAAGCCTCATTTGGAGGCCCTGAGGGCAAATCTACATAACCTAGTGCCCTCACAACATTCAGATGTTCCTCCCTGGCAGCTGAGGAAACCAAACATCATCCTCCAGCTGGCCATGTCGAAGAAATCTCAAACGCACCCACTTTCATATCATGAAAGCTTTATCGATGTGCGAAGTGCTTTTAGCTCCCACCTAGCCATTTACACGAATGAGTCAAAGACAGACAACCGAGTCTCTGTGGCAGAAATCGTCCACAGACATTAATTAGAGTTCCATCTTTACTGCTGAGGCACGAGCACTCCTACTCGCGTTAGAGTGCATCGAAACCTCAGCCAGTCATAAATTCATCATTTTCACTGACTCTTTTTCCTGCCTTCAGGCTTTAAACAATAGGAAACTGGACCACCCAATACTACTTAAAGTACTCATTAAACTAAACTCTCTTTCAATAGCAAAATTTGACATTCACCTATGTTGGGTGCCCAGTCATGTGGGTATCCCAGGAAATGAGAGCGCAGATCAAGCGCCCACTCGAGCCCTGACTGCTCCTTTGGAACACTGTCATATTCCCCACTCTGATCTGAAACCTACCATTCAAAAATACATCTGGAACCTATGGCAGATCGAATGGGATGAACACACAAACAATAAACTCCATAGAATTATCCCCTCCTTGAACGGACTGCCGCAGAGTCGCCTGGAATGGCGACACGACCAGGTTGTTTTAACAAGATGCCATATTGGCCACTCGTGGCTAACACACCTTTTTCTGCTCAAGGGGGACCCTCCCCCTGAATGTATTGGATGTCAGTCCCCACTGACATTAAAACACACTTTATTAAACTGTGTGGATTTCATAGCCTTGCGCCAACAATTTTACACTGCAAACAACATGCATGACCTTTTTACTAAAGTAAAACAAGAAAACATTTTAGCCTTTTTGAGGGCAGCTGGTTTGGACCACCTCATATAGGTTTTTAAACAAATTTCATCAATGAATAATACTATCATTTAGAATTTTATTTAGCTTGACCACAAACTATTATGATTGTGAGTTTGCAAAATTCATAAGTGTCTATTGACACAAAATTGATTGTATGCTTTTACATGCGATGGGTTGAACAAAAACAAACATTTCTCGCCATGAATATGGCCTATGCTGCCGACACGGCGTAAAGCAACCACCAATCAATCAATCATGTCGACAACCCTGCAACTCAAAAGGCCATAAAAAGCACAAGTAAGAGTGACGGGAAGGAGTCGGTGTCAAAGGCAATCAGCGGGGACGCGGAGAACTGATGTGTGACATTGTTCATTGTTCTAATTACAGGTCTAACATTAATGCGCATTATGAGTTGGGTGGAACCATTGATTTTGTTGAACACCCCACTTTATCTTGTTTCACCGCCTGTGATACTCAATTATATGATGTTGCCTATGTGGACCCTCTCACTGCGTCTGACACCAGTAGCATACACGACAGCAGCCATGAGAGTCCAGTCTTGCAGGATGATTGTTCTGGTTTGGTTGTGGAAATGAAAGAGGCGGGAGGACAATTGTATACTAGCTTCATTAATTCGGAGCGCGGTCCGGACAGTGATGCGACTATTATATTGGAACCACTGATAATGTTGAATGTCTCCCTATTTTGCCTGCCATTGATTCTGTCAGAAAATGGCATGCTATAACCAATGTTGATTGTCTCATTGCGCCTCAGTGCAATAACAATGAAATTAATTGTGTGAATAAAATCCTTACAGGTGATTGTCCCACTTGAGTCTTCACACCCATGTTTCAGCGCCCAACAATTTGATCTTTGAAGGCAGAGGCTAATCACATGGTCGGAGTTGACTCAGGACACCTGAGGTGGGATAATGACATAATAAGTGTTAGGTCAGCTAGTGGTAGGCCCGGTTGGCTTTTTTGCTCGGCCATAAGCCCTGAACAAATCAATGAGGGTTTCCACCACACTAGTCATCTGACCATATCCTTGATTTACACACTTTGCAGAAAGACGAATCTATGCGAAATATAAACATTATGTGTATATAGATTGGCGGTGCTGACTTTTATTATTTATTATTATTATTTATTTATTTATTCGCTTCCATGATATACGATTTGCCCCGGGTCTGCTGTCGCCACAGTCACTTCCGGTGCCAAGCCACCCAAAATTGCCATTCGCTTGAACCCTTGTTAGCTTTATATTGATGTACGGTAGGGATTTTTTGCTCGGCCATGAGCCCTGAACAAATTAGAACTAATCCGAGTTTGTTTTCCCGAACACCTATACCGATTCCCTTTAAATAAACACAGGGGGCCTTCTGAGATCCAGCAAGAGTTTCACTTAGCCGACTAATCTCTTGTCTGTGTTCTATATATATGATAATATAAATAATAGTTAACACCTACCATACTCCTTGATGCATCCCAGGACATCAAACCTCAGACAGGCTGACGACAGGTTGGCAACGGGCTGGATGAGAACGAGGCTGGCTGTGACGTCACTCAGCAGGTGGTGAGTCTGGGGAGCCACGACGGAAGGATCATTCTGGAACATCTGCAGCAGAATTGAACCTCGTCAGTATTTGAATGGATAACCGCCGGGCAATGTGGATTACGAGGTACCATAGACACCTTGATAGTGATACAGGCATACAGCCTACTAAAACAGTATTACAATTTCCCGGTATTCGATAGAGGCACTTAAAGTTGCATAGTCCGATGGTTTTGAGCTTCTGACATTTTCTGAGATAAATACATTAGGTTGATTGTTATTATGTACCTTACTTTAGCTTGAAGTAACTTTTATTTTAAGTGGCTAACTTTTGAGATATTTGAAGTGGAAACATGCAAAATTAATTTTGGCAAGTTTGTCAAAACTCTGACCCCATAGGCTTCTGCAGTAACAGGTTCTATTCAATTGCCTCAGTATTCCCTTCTATGTGGTGAACAATGTTTAATAAGTGCACCACTATCTAAGTTAGATATGTAGAATCAAATTTAGATCATTGGTTTGGTTTTGAAAATTTGATATTTTATCGGACTATGCAACTTTAATGCGATGTCAGCAGCGAGAGATATTTTTTCGGTGAAAAGTTAGTGGTATTTATATTGTCAGTTTTGTTAAAGTTGCATTGTCCGATGGTTTTGAGATTTTCTCATTTTCTGAGATAAATATATTAGGTTCTATTAGATTGGCTCAGTGTTGTCTTCTATGTGGCAACAAATGGTAAAATATTCCAATAAAACGCATTGGTGGGGAATGCAAATGGCCTATAAAGGAATACAAATGGTCTATTAATGTAAATGATGTATAGGGCCAGGAGCATGAATGTATTTATGTAGTTGCTGGTGACTCTTTACTTGTGGTCAATAGTCATTGTGTATTAGATAGATAGTGTGAATGAGGCACTAGTGTTAGTGTGTAAGGAGCTCAAGAACTCTACTCACTACCCCCTCCCCCCTCCCCCTCCCCCCCTCCCCTCCCCCCTCCCCCCAACTGTTAGTCACGGATCACCACACAGGTTCTATTAGATTGGCTGAGTGTTGTCTTCTATGTGGCAACAAATGGTAAAATATTCCAATAAAACGCATTGGTGGGGAATGCAAATGGCCTATAAAGGAATACAAATGGTCTATTAATGTAAATGATGTATAGGGCCAGGTGCATGAATGTATTTATGTAGTTGCTGGTGACTCTTTACTTGTGGTCAATAGTCATTGTGTATTAGATAGATAGTGTGAATGAGGCACTACTGTTAGTGTGTAAGGAGCTCAAGAACTCTACTCACTACCCCCCCCCCCCCCCCCAACTGTTAGTCACAGATCACCACACACACACAGCAGGCAGGTGCAGGCCAAGCAGTCACACCGCATGGTGGTGGTGGGTAGATCACAGTAGCCATGGTGACCCAGGAATGCTTACTGTTCATTGCTGGAACTAGAAATGCTTGTTGCTGATTGGAGATAATGGTCAGGTGGTATGCCATATCAGATCCATGTACCACTATATAATAATAAACCTGAGGGTGCAAGCTCTCACTCTACTTTCACTCTTTATACTCTTCCTTTCTTTCCTTGCCTTCGTTGATTTCATATAGCCTGCCTACACAAACCACAGCTGCCAGCCGTCGACTTTACAAAATGCTAACTAAGTGGATATGTATCTAAGTTAGATATGTAGAATTAAAACTAGACAATTGTTTTGGTTTAAAAAGATTTATATTTTCATCTGACTATGCAGCTTTAATCATATTTAATCTGAAATCGGCAGATTTGTATCAAATAACAGCAAAATAAATGTAACTCACAAAATATAGCTAACATTTCATGATGCGATAGAGTCCAGTTGTTCAGAGGACATTCACTGGGCACCTTTAAATTAATATGGGGAAATTCGTTATGCACATTTATTAGAATTGATTAAAAGTATGCACCTTTAATAGAAGAGATTCACTATGCACATTAAAATAGGGCGAAATTCATTATGCACAATTAATAAGGGAGACTCATTATGTACCTTTAACTACGGAAATTCAATACCCAACTTTAAAGCTGCATAGTCCGATGAAAACATAAAAAGTTCAAAACCAAAACAATTATCTAGATTTGATTCTACATATCTAACTTAGATGCCGGTGCACTTATTAAACATTTGTCGTTACATATCAGGGGATACTGAGTCAATTAATAGAACCTGTTACTGCAGAAGCCTATGGTGTTAGAGTTTTGGCAAGCTTGCCAAAATTAATTTAGCATGTTTCCATTTCAAATATTTCAAAAGTTAGTGATTTAAAATAAAAGTTACTTCAAACTAAAGTAAGGTAGATTATACTGAACAACCTTATATGTTTATCTCAGAAAATGCGAGAAACTCAAAACCATCGGACCATGCAACTTTAATAGGGAGATTTGATTACCTTCGTGACTCCTGGGTACTCCTGATAGTACATAAGATCTGTCTCATAAAAGCCGAATTTGAAGCTGAAGACTGTCACCATGGCATCGCCAGCTCCATTCCCCTGGGTCACGATCGCCTGGATCCTTCTGGGGTAGAGCAGGTTCAGCTGGACCAAAGAGACAGGTCTCCTATCATGCCACAAATAGGACTGAAGGCAGCATTTTCTTTTTTTGGTAAATGAATTTTATTCATATATATCTTTTGTCAGTGCCATAGCACTGGTCTTCCGACCGTAAGTGTTACAGGTATATAGGTATTTAGACTTTTTTTGTACATGGTTTATATAGTAAATTGAAGTGTGAAATAAATCATAAATGGACAAGTACAGTAAAACCTCTCTAACCGCCCACCTCCACAGATCGACCACTCCCCTATATCGATCGCTTTATTTGGGTCCCAACAATACCATTGTAACCATATTCGATCTCCCTAAACCGACCACCTCCCTAAATGGACCACTTATAGTCGGTCCCAAGGTCGGTCGTTTAGAGAGGTTTTACTGTATAACGTGACGTCATCAAAAGACTATTTTCTTTTTTCATATACACAAGGATATGTAATAGTCAAAACGAATGGGTGTTGTGATTTTAAATGTCCCGAAGTCAAAGGCTGAGGGCTATTCTTAAAAGAAATTGTGGTGGGGTAACTATTTTATTCTTCAGAATAATACATTTGTCACCATCGCCGAGCCGAAGCACTGGTCTATCAGCCATCGACAGACGGAATGGCCGAATGAGTTGAGCGTCCGTCTGCCGCTTTGGTAGATCGTGGGATTCGAATCGATGGGTTCGAACCCTGTTCGAGTCAAACCAATGACTTAAAAATTAATACTTGTCACTTCCTAGTCAATCACTCAGCATTTTTAGGATATGTCAAGGACTGGTTGGCTCAGTGTCAGGATAATGTAACTGAGTAGGATATCGGGTCATGGTGCTGGCGGCTTGATTTCCCAGTGGGGCAGCACTATAACGCCACCAAGAGTGCACGCTGTCACAATTCGGTACCCATCCTTATGTGACCCATGACCTTAGACGCCAGGACGTAAAACTCCAACAACCAACTTTTTAACCTTACATGACCTAACATATCTGTGTCAGCTCTCTGCCAAGAGCACAAACTTGTACAACGGACCAAGTTCAGCTGAGACACAAATTAATTAATGTTATTCCCACCCATGCTTTCATGCTCTTTGTGCCTTACGGCAATGAATAAATATTTGTTAAAGAAAGAAAGAGTCATACCATCAAAAATGGTGCGGTGGAAGAGTCTTTCAGACACCATGCTTCGGGGCTATGCAGCCCGTACAGGTATGCTGGGCGCTGGACGCCAGTGTTGTCCATCATATAAGGCTGGATCTGATTGGCTACTGTCTGCTCCAATAGGCGACGCCCACAGAACGTATCTAATCATAGAGATAATAGAGGCATTCAACTGGGCCTCTCTATGCGAATATCAAAATATTTCCTTACAAATTCCTATTCGACTGGGACCGGAAGTGGGTTACTATACGTATGATTTGGATGTGTGTTGTGGCTCCATCCGATCCATCCGTAAATCTTGCGGATAGAAAGGGCCCAAGTCAAATGCCTCCATTGTGTATAATACAGTAAATTGTCACATCTATAGCAATTTTAAGATTTCAATCTATTTCTGAAAGCAATGTTCTTTTGTTGTTATGGTTAATACTAGTTTAGTAGAATAACATTGGTTACTCCCACATCACTGTCTCTGTGACAGGGCTGCTAGACAACCTATTAGAAAAAGGGCTGGACAGTCGGAGGCAGGGTTATAGAAATCAGGGATGAAAGATCTCCGCCATTTCGCGGATTTCCGGGATTTTTTTATATTCACCGATTAATGTTAAACAAAATTCCAAAAAATGGGATGGATATGACAACAGTTGGGTGGTTCGAATTCCGTTCTTATATGACCTTAGATGTAGCTAGAACATAAAACCCAAACAAGAAAGTGTTAGGTATGGGCGACAATACAAAACACAACAAGGCTAGTTGAAACCTGACTTCTGGTATTTTTCCGCGAATCCCTGACAATGCTAAGTCTATGGGAGAAGATCCGCATTATCGCGGAAATTCGCCGTCGGTGTAATAATCACTATCAGCATATACTACTAATACATGCTTCAAATGGTGCAGCACTATCAACGTATACCAATATGTATGAAACCTGACTTCCGCGAATTTTCCCTCACAACGCTAAACCTATGGGAGAATATCAGAATATTCTCATTTCCGCTTTTTTCCCCAGAGACCACTTTCATCCCTGAGAAATAACCAAATGATTTTGAAATCTACTGTGCTAAATATATCGTTCAAATGTTTATCTACCATAGCCCACAAGCTATTTCTACATTGGAATGGGTTTGAGGAATTCTGAGAGAAAGCAAAAATAAAGATGGCGACCACTGAATGCTCTCAATTTGATTTTAAAGTCTATTAGTCTACATGATTTCATAAGGGCCGTTCACACTGGCGAGTTAAGTCGGCTTAACTAATTCGCCTCCTTTAGTTCGACTCAAATTGGTCGTGTGGACGTGATGTTGGGGCGACTTAAGCCTGAGTTGCCTCATCTAGTTCGCTTCATCTAAAGCACCTCTCGAGGTAGTTTAGATGAACCGAACTAACTTAAATCGGCCCACCTAGCTTGTGTGGACGGTAGCGGTTTACTTGAAGCGGATTAAGCACATCACACTATATAATATAATTTGGTCTATGAACCGGCTAGAGGTGCACAGATATTTTTTTCATAATTTATTTTTAGGGTTTCACTGCCCATCAGAAGTTTTGACCGTTCCAAAACAATACGATTCAGTCAATACATATCTAGGTCGAACCCACACTCTCTTGTGGTGATGTCGATGAACCAAAACTGGCACTGGTTAGTATGGACTTGCTCATGCGCAGAGATCGATTTCTGCCTTAAACCGCCCCAAGTACTGCTTGTGTGGACAGGATGCCTAGTTCGCCTCCTCTAGTTCGCCCTATCTAGTTTGGCCTAAAGTTGTGCTGTGTGAACGGGGCTATAGATTCCTCAACGTGAAAGTATGACTTGCTGCTGTGGTTAGTCATGGATCAGGGATTATGCAGATAATGGTTGCAGGATACATTTGAAGTGTCTTAAAGTTGCATAGTCCGATGGTTTTGAGTTTCTCTCATTTTCTGAGATAAACATATTCGATTGTTCATTATAATCTACCTTATTTTAGTGTGAAGTAACTTTTATTTTAAATCGCTAACTTTTGAGATATCTGAAATGGAAACATGCTAAATTAATTTTGGCAAGCTTGCCAAAACTGTAACGCCATAGGCTTCTGCAGTAACAGGTTCTATTAATTGACTCAGTATCCCCTTATATGTGACGACAAATGTGCACCAACATCTAAGTTAGATATGAAGAATAAAATCTAAATAATTATTTAGTTTTTGAAAATTTGATGTTTTCATTGGACTATGCAGCTTTAATCAACTACAGCCTTGTGATTAGTATATATGACGGGCGTATTCGATTAATCAACTCGAGTCACCCGAGCCACTTTTTGGCGCATGCGCAAACTGTACATCCTCGAGTTGCATAATCGAACACTCTCCAACACACTCCAGCAAAATAGGATTTAAAGTATTTTTTGATTGCATAGTTTAGTTATATTTCCATTTCATTACTCTGAATTTTTACAGGACTTGTACTGCTACAGGACGGTACCAGCACAAATGTGACGTCATCGCTCCTAGCCAACCCCAGCAAAGATGTGGGTTACTGGGATCGGGTCGTTTTGCATACGGCACGTGTATTTCTCAACTCCACTCGCGGTGTTCGATTTGAAATTCTAGCACCTCGGATGACCCGAGTCGCCCGGTGATGCGGATTCCGAGGGACACCAGTTTGCCAGGGACACTTCCATTCAAATGCATTGTTAACGGCCGTGAGCAAATCTTCATACAGAAAAAGTCAAATATCTCCTAGAAGCAACCCACTTGGAACACATATAGAAAACATATTTAATGAATAGATTATACTAAATTGATAAGGTTAGGCTTCTGCACTTCTATTAATTTTGAATAAAACTAACATTTTGCACTGCGTGTACCGTCAAACTCAAGGCATTGTCAATGGTCGTGAGCAATCTTCATACAGAAAATACAGAAAAAGTGAAATATCTCTAAAACCACACCACCTAGAAACAAATCGCTTGGTACACATATAGAAAACATCTTTACCAAAAACATTATATTAAATTTATAAGGTTAGTGATGATGCTGTTCGATTTTGACACATGCGCAGAAGCGATGTGTCCCTCGCAAACTGGTGTGCCGCGGAAACTGCAACACAGGGTCCTGCTAATCGAATAAGGCCTACTTGTTCGGTCAAGTGATACAGGATGGAGGTTATGCTTTGCTTATGTTTTGGGTTGATGTGAAAAAAAGGGGGAAATGGGAGAAAAGGGAGGATTGTTCTATGTATCCTACATATATCCTGTACATACATACAGTTCTAAGTGCAATTTTATTGATGTTTCTCAAATCTGAAAATGTTGGTCAGATATAGAAAATTGTTTATGTGAAGGAATACTTGCTTAAAATCAGATGATTAGATCATTAGATCAGTTTAGATAGTCCGATGCTTTTGAATTTCTGTTTTCTTTTAAATTCAATGAATTAGATTGATCGTTATAATGCTTACTTTAGCTTGAAGTAATTTGATCGTTATTATCTCCCTTACTATAATTTGAACTAAATTTGATTATAAACTTTGGAGATACTTGAAGTGAAATATGCCAAATTAATGTTGGTGTCCACATTGAAATTCTGAATCTGTAGGCCTCAGCAATAACAGATTGAACAGAATTGGCTCAACATTCCCTTCTATGCAGCAACAAATGCCTAATAACTGCACAAGTGTCCAAGTTCGGATACTTAGGATCAAATCTAGGTGAATATTTTTGGTTTTGAAAATTTGATGCTTTCTTCGTACTATGTAGCTTTAATGAGAGCGAGTTATTGTTAGGGAAATTCATCAAAAGTGTCTCGCGTCCGGTCTAAAACGATGAGAGTCTGCCATGCGCCATACTGCCGAGGACAATAGTGCGAGGAGGAAAGCCAGTCATCAAAACGAAGAAGTTACTCCCACAGAATCACACGATGCATATGACTTCACGTGTCAGAGCTGCAACAGATTGTGCAAATCGAGAATTGGTCTCTACAGCCATACAAGAGGATGTTTCTCAACCAACTCTACAGGCGCTACCCCGGTACTCCATAGTCTGGAAGACTGAAGGATGCCAACAATATATTTAGCAGGCGGACGGTCAGTGTATGAGCCATCTCCGATGGATGTTGAGATGGTTTACTTGAGGAAAAAGTATACAATATGAAGCAAAAATGGTTCAGCACCAACCTTTGACATACACGGTAACCTCACACATAATAAAGCACTTCTCGTAGAGATCCGTGTAAGTCTCAAACTCCAAGTAAACGAGGTTGTCGATGGTGACGTGCTGACCCCGCACAGGCTGCACACACCTGCAACAAGAATCAAAATAACTATACCTCATCAGCAAGATTCAGAAAACAGGAGGTTCCAAATAAGGTGCACCAGAAGCAACAATGGCTCCTTATTAGCAATGGTAAAACTAAAATGCATTGCATATTGTAAAATATTTCGGATTTCTACACAGAGTTACATTATAAAATAGATTCTATTTGTTTTAGTTAGTAGATAGAAGAATGTGTAAACCATTGCTGAACCCAGACTGATAGGGTGGGAGACAGTCATGTTTGGTGTTTAATGTTTAATGTGTATTGGATCCGGATTGAATTTGTATGGAGTGCATCGGATATGATTGAGGTGTCTGGTCAAGTTGCCATGACCTGGTGGTAGCTGGGATGTGGGAATGAGGGGGGCACCTGAGCTCATCTCTACTGTCCGGGAATCTCAAGATGGCCACCATAAAGAGTAAAATAAAAATATGCTGTGGATCAAGGACATCATGTACCTTCAATGACATGCCTGTAGGAGTGTTCGAGAGATTAAAAGCCTGGGAGAGCTGGCAGTCACCACTGGGCCGTTCATGTGACAAGACATACTTTTATGTCCATCCTCTATTCTGTGCTATACCCACTGAGGTCACTTCACTATTATAGACAGGCAACTATAGGACTCAGCTACACCACACCATTTCCTATACTACACCCTCTGGTACTTTATGAAACGACTGTCTACCAGATGGCAGCGACCAGCTTTTAAAAGGGATTAGCCCATAGATTACAATATGATCGCAGTGTAGCTAACATGAGTGCAACTATCTGGAATAGACTGCCAGCTGTAACAACAAATGCAGAAAACTTAGCGGTGTTTAAGAAACTTTCTTTTTTTTGTAAAAATGTTCAAAGGTATATGTCACCTACCTCGTCGTTGCCTCACCCATAGACCCAATGGTGACGTTGCGGTTACACAACAGACCTCCACTTGTCTTAAAGTCGTCGCTGTTCAACCCCACATAGATATTGATGAACCTCAGCACACACAGGTCAACTGGAAAACAAAAGTTTTGGGGCGTCCATTGGTTGTCATTGCTGGGAGGAGGGAGGGGGGGGTGGGCTTGAAGGCAGGGCTGGTGCCAGACTATTTTGTGCCCTAGGCAATACATACTACTTGCGAAAGGCTGAAAGCTGCTCACCGTTTTGCCGGGAAATGCCAATGGCTGCCACTGAGTAGATTCCTTGTAGATCCACCTGCCACCAGGCCTTTATCTCGGCCTGGTTGGAGCAGGTCACTGAAAAAAAACACAGGGGTCAAGGGTCAAGCGTCAAGGGTTAATCATAGCTGGGAGATGCTGATTAATGTTATGGAAACAGGCTACGGTGGGCAGAACTTGATTAATTTTACTCAGAGAAACCACAAAGTCGTATCAGAGGTTGATTAACACCAGTGATTCATATATATCATTGGTCTGAAGTTGATTAACATTAATGACACAAACCACAGTAGGCAGAGGTTGATTACCATCACTGACACAAACCACAACAACCAGAGGTTGATTAACATCACTGACACAAACCACAGCAATCAGAGGTTGATTAATGTCACTCACACAAACCACAGCAGTCAGAGGTTGATTAACATCACTGACACAAACCACAGCAGTCAGAGGTTGATTAACATCACTGGTACATGCTACAATGGTCGCTGGTTGATTAAAATCAGTGACACAAACCGTAGTCATCTGAACTTTATTAACATCACTGACACAAACCACAGTAGGCAGAGGTTGATTACCATCACTGACACAACCCACATCAGGCAGAGGTTGATTAACATCACTGACACAAACCACATCAGGCAGAGGTTGATTAACATCACTGACACAAACCACATCAGTCAGAGGTTGATTAACATCACTGACACAAACCACAGCAATCAGAGGTTGATTAATGTCACTGACACAAACCACAGCAGTCAGAGGTTGATTAACATCACTGACACAAACCACAACAATCAGAGGTTGATTAACATCACTGACACAAACCACAGCAGTCAGAGGTTGATTAACATCACTGGTACAAACTACAATGATCGCCTATTGATTTAAATCATTGACACAAACCACAGTCACATGAAATTGATTAACATCACTGACACAAAGCACAATTGTAGCAGGTTGATTAAAGGCACTGATACAATCAGCAGTCAGGGGTTGATTAACATCAGTGACACAAACTACACCATTATCCACTCAGCCACATCATTCTTACAATGAGCTAACTAGTCCTTGCCCTATCCTAGTTATGTCAAGCACCAGGCAGGGTAATGACAAGTATCCAATGGGGGACCTCCGACTTTTTAGTTCAAATTCCTGCCGTTCGCATCGCCACTGAACCAGTGGGCCTATTCAGCACACTGTCACACTGCAAACCCAATGGCTATGAGCAATCTTCATACAGAAAAAGTCAAATATCTCTAAAACCACAACACCTACAGACAAACCGCTTGGAATACATATAGAAAACATACAAGGAATAGATTATATTAAATTTATAAGGTTAGGGTTCTGTATTTCTATTAATTTTGAATGAAATAGACGTTTTTCACTGCGCGTACCGACAAACTCAATGCATTGTCAATGACAGTGAGCAATCTTCATACAGAAAAAGTTTAATATCTCTAAAACCACACCACCTAGAAGCAACCCGCTTGGTATACATATAGAAAACATACAACGAATAGAATATATTAAATTTATAAGGTTAGGGTTCTGTATTTCTATTAATTTTGAATGAAATAGACGTTTTTCACTGCGCGTACCGACAAACTCAATGCATTGTCAATGGCAGTGAGCAATCTTCATACAGAAAAAGTTTAATATCTCTAAAACCACACCACCTAGAAGCAACCCGCTTGGTATACATATAGAAAACATACAACGAATAGATTATATTAAATTTATAAGGTTAGAGTTCTTCATTTCTATTAATTTTGAATAAAAATTGACCTTTTGCACTGCGCGTACCGGCGAACTCAGTGCATTGTCAATGGCCGTTTAGGACCACTGGTACCGATGCGCCATCTAGTGTCAACAAATGAACTACCCCGGATGTCCCCCATTTGTAAGTCATTGAATTGACCCGGCCGGGATTCGAACTCTGGACCTTCTGCACATGAAGCCTCCACTCTTAGTCTTACTAACTTGGCCACCGCTTCCGGTGACCCCACACAGCAAGTGGGACACTACCCGACTCAGCCCTCCTGCATGGCCCCATGATATGGTCTCAAATGTTGCTAGGACGTGAGGCCCCAGTTGATGCTTACTTGGGTCTCCGTCGACTGCCAGCTGTGCCTCTGCTACAGTTCCGTATTGCTGGCGGGCGGCACGACCTGTGCCCATAACCACCAAGTCCTCAAACCTGCTCTCTGCCAAAGGCAAAATGAAAATAAGACATGTGTATGTTCACATAGTTATATGTGAAACACAATTTAAATGTTCCGGTGTGGCGGTTTCAGCGCCTGGTCAGTTTCAGCGCCCTGCCGTGGCTTCTGCGCATGCATGGATTTTAAGAGGCCCTGCGAGCACTGCTATTTGTTTAGTTTACACTCGGCGATTCGACGCCGATCTAGCTGCTATGTTAATATCGCTTGGAATTTAAGGTTAATTTAATTAAATTTCATTATTTGAGTACGTAATTCTGTTAAATATGATCACATTCAATAGATTTCGGCCTAATCGGTCCCTAACACTGCCGGGCACCAGCTGAGCTTGTAGCCAGCGAGGCCACGGGTGTTTTGACCATCTCTTAAAATCCGTGCATGCGCAGAAGCCACGGCAGGGCGCTGAAACTGACCGGGCGCTGAAACCGCCACACCGGTTTGGCAGGTCAACCGCACCTCTGCTGCAGTTCCGTATTTCTGGCGGGCGACACGACCTGTGCCCATAACTACCAGGTCCTCAAACCTGCTCTCTGCCAAAGGCAAAATGAAAAACAACATACATGCGTATTGGGCACCTTCACATGGCGATCATGCTATCGAGAAATGCCTGATGTAATGTTCCACAACCATCTATTTTAATAACGTCATAAAACAGTAACCAATGGAGGTATTTAGTTGGGGACTTTTCCCCTTAATAATGAAAGATTGATACTGTAATAATCAATAGAAAAATCAATTTTGAAAGTATGTGATGGTCATGCTGGGTATTCCCGATTGATTGATTGATTGATTGATTGGTGGTTGCTTTATGATGTATTGGCATCATAGGCCATATTGACGGCAAGAAATGTTTGTTTTTTGTTCAAACCACCGCTTTTACATGTAAAAGCAGACAATCAATTATGTGCCAATACACATTCATTAAATTAAAAAGCTCACAATTATATATTTGTGGCAGAGGGAAACAAATTCCCGTAAAAAAGGAAAAGTTTATTAATAATTGTTAGAATTTATTTAGCAAACTATATGAGGTGGTACAGACCAGCTGCCCTCAAAATGGCTAAAATGTTTTCTTGTTTTACTTTCGTAAAAAGATAATGCATACTGTCTGCAGTGCAAAAATTGTTGGCGCAGGAACAAAAAATCAACACAACTTAGTCAAATGTGTTTGAGTATCAGCGGGCACTGACACCCAATACATTCAGGGGGAGGCTCCCCCTTGAGCAGAAAAGCATGTGTAAGCCACGAGTGGCCAATACGGCAGCAGCTAAGGACCACTTGGTCCCACCGACCTCCCGTATGAGTATGTGGTGGTTTTCCCACAGATGGTTCAATTTCTTGAAGTTTATTAATGTTTTCATCCCACTCCTGTTGCCATTTGGATGTTATGTGGGTGGCTATTTGTGGTTTCAGATCAGAGTGAGGGATCAGACACGGTTCAAGATCACAGTTCAGGGCCTTCTTCGCAGCCCGATCAGCTCGTTCGTTTCCTTGTATGGCGGCATGGCCAGGCACCCAGCACAGGTGGATGTCAAACCCATCTGTTGCCAGTTGGTTCATTTTATAAATGACCATTGCTAGAATAGGGTGATCTGTTTTCAGTCCGGCAACAACCAGGAGGCAGGAGAACGACTCACTGTATATAACATAGTTAGTGTGGTTGGATACCTCAATACACTCCAACGCGAGAAGGAGTGCTCGGATTATGGCGCTATGATGATCAAATTTGCATCATCTGATAATTCTGAGTCCTTGCTATGGTTTTATTTTAATTGAATATATTAAGTTAATTTATATAATCTACTTTCTTTTACTTTTATGTAAATTAGATTACAAATTACGATTTTTTTTATATTTCAAAAATGAAACCATCAAAGAATCAATTTCTTGTGCACACCGAAATGCTGGGACATCATATGCGTGTAAAACACACAGCAGTGGCAGGTGCTATCAAATTGACATAATATGTCGTATATGCAGCAAAACATGTTCAATAAACACACTAGTATCTAAGTAAGATACGTAGGAACAAATCCATGCCCTTTTCCGCCTATTTTTATATCGGATTTTGCAACTTTACCTCGGTAAGTCATCGATTAATCAACTCGGGTCACCCGAGCCACGTTTTGGCGCATGCACACATCCTACAGACCAGGGTCAAATAATCGAATACGCTTCTCCATGCTTGGGGTGGACAAGATGGTGGCTTAATCCAAAACTTTAAAAAAAGTAAAATAACCGATAACTACAGCAAAATAGGATTTAAAGTATTTTATGATTGCATAGCTTAGTTATATTTCTTTTTCATTAATCTGTGTTATTACCCAAAATAAAACCATGAAGGACTGGTACTGGTATCTATTATCCTGCAGGATGGTACCAGTGAGAATGTGATGTCATCCTTCCTAGCAAACCCCAGCCAAGAGTTGGGTTACTGGGGTCGGGTCGTTTTGCATACGGCACGTGTATTTGTCAACTCCACTCGTGGTGCTCGATTTGAAATTCTAGCAACTTGGTTGACCCGAATCGCCCGGGCCGTGTTAATCGATTACGCCCTCAGTGAGTAACTAGCAGGTTTTACGCCATGACAGCAGCTATGGTCATATTCATGGTGAGACAACTTAACCTTTGACCCCTTATGACTTCTAGCGGTGGTAGATACGGCCGTAATCGATTAACACAACCCGGGCGCCTCGGGTCACCCGATTCGTCAGAATTTCAAATCGAACACCGCGAGTGGAGTCGACAAATACACGTACCTTGTGAAAAACGACCTGACCCCAATAACCCACCGCTTGGCTGGGTGTGGCTCCGAGCGATGACGTCATATTTGCGCTGGTACCTTCCTGCAGAATAACAGCTACCAGTATCAGTCATCCATGTTTTTATGGGTAGTAACCTAGATTAATGAAATGGAAATATAACTAAACTATGCCATCATAAAATACTCTAAATCCTATTTTGCTGTAGTTATATTGGTTATTAAAAAAAAAGAAGAAGGTTTTGGATTAAGCCACCATTTTGCCCACCTCAAGTGTGGAGAAGCATATTCGATTATTCGACCTGAGTCTGTAGGATGTGTGCATGTGCCAAAAAGTGGCTTGGGTGACTCGAGTTGATTAATCGATTACACCGTAGATTCCATCAGGCATCCACGAAGACAGGCATAACCCACCACCTACCGTCGCACTGGGGAACTCCACAGAGCACTTTCTGCCCACTTGCATAGCACCAGGGCTGGTTCTTGAAGTTGAAGAGGAGAGTGTTGCGGCAGTAGTTCGTGTTGTCCAGCCCTACGTGTTGATAGTGCTTATAATGGTCGATCTTTGAGATGGCACTCCACGAGGAGCAAGGGCCCTGGAACAGACAAGTAGGCATTTTTTAAATGTTGTTGTTGTTGTTGTCAACTTAGTTGTTTAAGCAGGGGAAATTTCAGTCATAGACGACTGGTCTTCCTCATTCCACTGTGGGTCGATAGAAAGCCCGAGCCTACACTTTTACCGACCCAAGGGATTTTTAACCTCCCACACCACAAAGACATGGTATGAGAGCAACCGGCCTTTGATGACGCTGTAAGTTATACACAGCGGTGGAAATCCAAATTGGCAGAGCTGGGGGCACAGGGAATCGAACCGCCGACCTTCAGATTAGGAGTCTGACCTAGAAAAAGTCAGACACTCTAACCACAGAGAACGCCACTATTTAAGGTTGCATTATACATAGTCCGATGGAGCAGATTCTTTAAAGCTGCATAGTTCGATGAAAACATCAAATTTTCAAAACCAGAAACCATTATCGAGATTTGATTCTTCATATCTAACTTAGATATTGATACACTTATTAAACTTTCATCACCACACAAAAGGGAATACTGAGGCAATTTAATGGAATCGGTTACTGCAGAAGCCTATGGTGTCAGAGCTTTGGCATGCATGCCAAAAATAATATTGCATGGTTGCACTTCAAGTATCTCAACACAAACTACTGCCGCAACACTCTCCTCTTCAACTTCAAGAGCCAGCCCTGGTGCTATGCAAGTGGGCAGAAAGTGCTCTGTGGAGTTCCCCAGTGCGACGGTAGGTGGTGGGTTATGCCTGTCTTCGTGGACGCCTGATGGAATCTACGGTGTAATCGATTAATCAACTAGGGTCACCCAAGCCACTTTTTGGCACATGCACACATCCTACAGACTCAGGTCGAATAATCGAATATGCTTCTCCACACTTGCGGTGGGCAAAATGGTGGCTTAATCCAAAACCTTCTTTTTTTTTTTAATAACCAATATAACTACAGCAAAATAGGATTTAAAGTATTTTATGATGGCATAGTTTAGTTATATTTCCAGTTCATTAATCTAGGTTACTACCCATAAAAACATATATGACTGATACTGAGTGATTGACTAGGAAGTCAATTACAATAAAAATGAATTCAAATTAAAGTAAAATAGATTGTAACAATCAAGCTAATGCGTTTCAAACTAAAGTAAGATAGATTCTAAAAATCAACCTAATGCGTTTATCTCAGAAAATGACAGAAACTAAAAACCATCGGACTATGCAACTTTAATCAAAACTAAAACACTTAAAGTTGCATAGTCCGATGGTTTTGAGTTTCTGTCATTTTGCTGAGATAAATAAACTAAACTGATTGCTATAACCTACCTTACTCTACCTTGAAGTAGGCCTATATTTTATTTTAAATGGCTAACTTTTGAGATATTTGAACTGTAAACATGTCAAATTAGTTTCATCAAGCACGGCAAAGCTCTGACACCATAGGCTTCTGCAGTGACAAGTTCTATTAAATTGACCCAGTGTTCCATTCTATGTGCAAACAAGTGCTTAATAAGTGGATTAGAATTTAAGTTAGATATGTAGAATCAAATCTCGGTAATTGTTTTGGTTTTGAAAATTTGATGTTTCATCAGACTATGTAGCTTTAATCTACATTTGAGCAAATATCTCTAACTTAGACAACTTTTAACTCATTGCTCACGGACACAGCTGACTCAGAGGCATGAGTGGGTTAATCAAGGCTTTTATTCGGGCGCTGCCCACCCAACGGCATGTACATTGACTGTGTATCATCGGGCAGGAAGCGAAGGAGCGAAGGCCCCGATATATTGGGGAAATGAGATGTGATGAGGGCATATGAGTCATGTGAACGATTTAACAAACGAGTAATCAATTACCTTAAAGTAGAATAGCAATAGTTAATGATAAACATATGAGATAACAGTACACGGTAAATTATCAGAAATGTGACATTTAAGTAGGTGTGATCTGTCAACTGCGCGGGTGTCAGTTGCTCATTAGATGGTATCCTTTATTTTTCACTTTAAATGCTTGATTGGTTTTCGGTTTTGTTGATTGTTGTGGGCACAATCAACTGCAGGTGTGGGTGGGTGGGTAAAATTGGAGGTGGGACGTGGTCAGTGCGGGCGTTTGGAGCAGACTGACCAGCTTCGGTGGGTCCGGAAGATACCAGGATAGTCCCTTGCCCTGATGGTTGGCAGGAGTTGTTATATAGGCTGGAGGGGGGGAGATGGCTTCCCCCCCCCCACCGGTGGGGGGGGGGGTGAGCAAGTGTGGCACGCATCACTCCCCCCCCCAACCCCCCACCACAGAAGTGGCAGGGGGGAGAGGGCTTCGACCCTGAGTCCGCTGTGTCCAGCAATGACACTGAATGAGCGACCTCGCTCATTCAAGACAATGATTTGGGACAGCGTATAAAGAATAATTTGTGAATGTATGGTGACATTCTTTTGGACAAGTACTTTGAGTAAACCAATAAGCAGGGAGCTCACTAACCAATTACCGTATATGTCCCAATAGACGCGCACTGTGCAGACACATGGATGCGCGTCTATTCAAAGCTAAAGAATTTCATGGATTTGTTTTTGTCGTGCCTCTGAAATTAAGTGGGATTGTCTTATTTTATGTGCATTCGGTCTGAATATGATCGTAAATTTGTGCGTGCTGTCAATCTTGAAATGTGGGGTGGGAATCTATTGGGTAGGGTGCTTCTATTGGGACATAAATGGTAGGTCAATCTTGTGACCTCATTAGTCCTGCCCTCATTCTAAGTACCATATGTAGCTTAGTCAGACCCCACGAGGCTACTTACATTAGTAGGTCAACCTATATCACGTGGCCACCGCAAGATGGGAATCTGGATCATAGCCACAGGAGTTTTGGTAAGCTTGAACAATTATTTTGGGCTCTTTCAATTCAATTTGCTCCAAAATTAGCAATTTTTAAATCAAAATTACTCCAGACTAATGAATAGTACTAGTAAGTTATAATGGTGAAACTGATATATTTATCTGAAAAAAGGGTAAAAATTCAAAATTCAGCAGGCTATGCAACTTTAATGATCAATGATTTGTGTTTGCCTTCACATCATCGTGACAGCGAGGACATATTAATGACGACAAATCAGTCGTATTTATTCTCTCCCTTTTGTTTGATGAAAAAAAATGTGTTAATCCAATGTATATGTCTATATTGATGTGTAAACATTTTAAACTATGTATTTAGGGTCAAATCAACTAACACTTAAACAAAATTAACCATCACCAAAAAAAATCACCGAAAACCAATTATCCACAGATAATCATCCAATCAGATATGGGTAATTAATTTTATGTCGATTTTATTTTGGGGCTCTTTTTCCACAAAATATTGTTTTATTACATGTGTTTGATCGAGCATATGAAATTTCAATCCCTTCATGTTACTGATCTATTACTAGTATTCGGGGTTTTACGTCCTAGCAACATCTAAGGTTATGTCACAACGGGTACCTACCGACTTATGATAGTGCGCACTGGTGCGTTACTTTTGGGTGACTTTATAGACCTGCCACACTGGGATAACATGCCATAAGCACCATGACCCGATATCCCATTGAGTCACATTGCCCTGACACTGAGCCAGGTAGTCGATGCCCTATCATAGTGATATAAGGAGTACCAGATAATATAGCGACAAGTATCAAGTTGCAAATCTTTAAGTTGACTCAGCTGGTGATTGATCTTTATAAGTAACTGTAAATAACTATAAATAACTACAAGTGATGTATTTTTTATTTTATTTTTTGTCCATTAGTTGCTTAAGCAGAGGAAATTTCAGTCATAGACGACTGGTCTTCCTCATTCCACTGCTGGTCGATAGAAAGCCCGAGCCTACTCTTTTAACCTCCCACACCACATAGACATGGTATGAGAGCAACCGGCCTTTGATGATGCTGTAAGTTATACACAATGGTGGAAATCCAAATTGGCAGAGCTGGGGGCACGGGGAATCGAACCGCCGACCCTCAGATTAGGAGTCTGACCACAGAGAACGCCACATGACTTACAGATTTATTGTTGATGCTTCCTAGCCAGGCAGTCAGCATTATTAGGATATGGCATGGACTGGTTGGCTCCGTGTCAGGATAATATGACACAGTGGGGTATCAGGTCATGGTGCTAGCGGCCTAGGATTCCAGTGGGGCAGTATCATAAAGTAACCGTGAGTGCGCACTGTCACAAGTCGGTAGCCATCCTGATATGACCTTAGATGTTGCCAGGATGTAAAACTCCCAACAACCAACCAACTATCAGTGATATACCCTGTCGGCCATCAGATGTAGCTAGGTACAGTTGGTAAAGAAGGTATCTGCAAGGCTTTGGACATTAAGAAGCGAACTGCCATTTACCTGTGACGTCATGTTGACATCACCACGATACCAGAGGCCCCGGTCCATTTTGTACCAACAGGGTTCTGGGGCTGAAGTGATTACGCATCATATGAACAAAAATAAGTCAGAAGGAATTAGCATCAATTATAACTAATTAAAATTAACTAGAATTAAGTAGGATTAATTGGAATTAATTGCGATTAACAAAATTGAACTAGAATGAACTAGAATATACTAGACTGCAATAGAATTAACTAGAATTAACTATGAGTCAGTATGAGTAAGTATAAATAATCATAAATAACTCCGAGTAAACGCAGATAAATATAAGTAACTATTGATACGCATCAGTAAATAAAATAACACAACATATTGGCCATAAGTATAAATATGAATACGATTAACTAAAAAAAAAGCTAAGTCATTATAAGTAAGAAGTAAGTAGATTAAACTATTAGTAACTATAAATAACTATGAGTAACTATAAGTAACTATAAGTAACGACAAGTAACTATAAGTAACAATAAGCAACAATAAGTAACTGTAAGTAACTATAAGTAATGATACATGTATATAAGTAACTATAAGTAATTTTGAATGTTATTCATAATATGGGTTATTTACGGGCGGAGGCGCGAGACCCCACTGCCCTGATTTAACCGGCCCGCTGGCGCCACCGACTGGCTCGCCGTCGAACTAGGCCTGAACACTCCCAGTGGAGCCACCTACCGGCTTTAACCAGAATCATGTTACCCGGACACTGGAGCCACCACACCCTTCCCGCCAAAAAGGCACGTGACGGTGGATTCAAACCCAACCCCCCCTCCCTCCACAGTCCCATTTCTACTGCCGCCACCATCCAGCAAGGACCTACACCACCTTTCTTCACACACACACCCACACCGAAGATAACAGACACTGCGTATGGTTGAGGGTTCGAACCCAGCACTCAAGCGACTCTGAATTCTGAGGAAAAAGGGGGGGGGGGATTTACTATTGCTCTGTTCTGACCTATGTGCTTGAAAAAAACAAAAAAACACTGTATATGTGACCCTGCCTCCGCCTTCGTAAATTATAAGTAATTATAAGTAATTATAAGTACTTATAAGTACGTATAAGTACGTATAAGTACATATAAGTAATTATAAGAAAGTATAAGTAATTATAAGTAACTATAAACAATTATAAGTAATTATAAGTAATTATAAGTAACTGTAAGTAACTATAAGTAACTATAAGTAACTATAAGTAACTATAAGTAATTGTAAGAACCTATAAATAACTACAAGTTCCGGAAATCTCACACAATCACATTATCCTGATACTGTGCCAACCAGTCCTTTCCTTATCCTATTAATGCAGAGCACCAGGCTAGGTGGCGACAAGAATAAATTTAGTAAGTCATTGTTGGTGACTCCCTTGAGATTCGAATTCCCCACCTTTACCTTTAGTAGAACAGAATACTGCACTACATGACCGACATGTCAACGCTAGCAAACATTCCTGTGACCTACCGTTATCTTCATAGAAACAGAAGTTGAAGGTCACATTTCGGCCTGTGAAGGTTAGCGGAAGGTCATCCCTGGGTCGGCCTGTGTACCTGTACCTGGTGCCATCTCCTAGCGGCACTGTCAGCTCCTCCATTCGGGAGGACATCCCAGCCACATCATTGCAAGTCCGCCCCATCTGAACCGATTTGCAAGACAAATTTAAATTCCGATACTCCGATGGTTTTGGGTTAATATCATTTTTTATGAGATAGACATATTAAATTTATTATAATAATCTACCTTACTTTAGTTTGATGTAATGTCTATTTTAAAGGACTAACTTTTGAGATATTTGAAGTGCAAACATGCAAAATTATTTTTGACAAGCATGCCAAAACTCTTACACAATAGGCTTGATTAGCTCAGTATTCCCTTCAGTATTCTATTCTATATGGCAACACATGCTTAAAGTTGCATGGTCCGATGGCGTTTGAATTTTTGTCTTATTTTTTAGATAAATATATCAAATTGATCGTTATGAGCTATTTAGTCCGGAGTCATTTTGAGGAAAAATTACTAGTTTGGAAGCAATTTGAGCTGAAAGAACCTACAATAATGGTGGCAATCTTGCCAAAAGTCCTGTGGCTATGACCCAGATGGTCATCTCTCAGTGACCATGTGATGTGACATAACCTACTAATCTTGGAACCTGACAGGGCTGTAGGTAGGTATTTCTGTTTAGGAAAAGAACATTCTGGGAACGGATTGGTGCCATAGGCCTGTAGCACTAGGGTTTTTAACAAAATATTATTTTATATAAAGGTTAATTTGATTTATATCTATCGAATTGACCAAGTAACATCGAATATCCAACATCACATATACATCGGTATATGATTGACATCGTCCCATTGGCAGAGATTTCAAAACATCAAACTATGCAACCACCCACCAAACTGTACATTCTATGATTCAGCCGGGTCTGAACATTAATGGTTTGACGGGATCTGCCGCAATTGCACAGGTTTCTGGGTTTAATGCTATGATTGCAGCAGTCGTTCTGGTCATGCCTATATGTTATCGTTTGGACAGGATCCATCGCAAATGCGTTGTTCCACAGCATATGCGTCGGAGGACAGCCTGGGGTCGTAGCACCATATCAGTTTCTACACTCACCTATTATGAACTGCATGCTCTGTGATCCTGAGCGTCCGCTGGTGCATATGCCGCGGAACGGCTGCTGCCATCATAGCATTAAGCCCAGAACCCGGCGCATTTAGGATGGATCCCATCCAAATGATAACGCATGACCAGAACAGTTGCTACCATCATAGCATTAAACCTGGAGATCTACACATTTGTGGCGGATTCCGTCAAGCCATTAATGCTCAGGTCCGGCTGGATCGTAGAATATGACTGCTGCCATCATAGCATTAAGCGAAGAACCCGGCGCATTTGCGATGGATCCTGTCCAAATGATAACGCATAGGCACAACCAGAACGGCTGCTGCTATCATAGCATTAAAACCGGAAACCTGTGTATTTGCGGAGGATCCCATCAAACTATTGATGCTCAGGCCCTGCTGATGTGGCCAGCATGGAATGGCTGCTGCATTAGCTAATACAAAAGATCTGAAAGTCAAAAACTTTCAAATGCACATATCTCACTCCATATGGTTAACTCCTTTTTACAGTCAATAGCAAAGAAATGTTTTCCTTTTATATACAGTGTAACTGACAAATTTCAAACAGATTCATGCCAAACACATGCATGTGCATCCTCAGATACATTTAGACTGCCAAGGATATGCATACTGGTTACATTTCTCATATTTGTTTAGTTGTTTAAAAAAAAAGAAATTATGCTGTGTTTATACTGTCCATAGCGTGTAAGCTTGAGTGCTCGGGCTTGTTTTCAATACTGGCCAGCTCTAGTAGTGGTTTAATCTTATCACACAGTTGGAGGTGATAAGATTTTTTGTTTCTCACACAGAAGCAGCTAAGTGGTGATTATTTTGTATCAGGTGTTCTGATAGGTATATTGTTTTTATTTTCTGATCGCCCTTGTAGTGTGTACGAATATATTAGTTTCATTTGTTTTTGTTTTTTGTTTTACTACTGCTTATGAACTAGCCTACTCTACATTTATATGCTTGTACATAGTTTGTAGCTGTTTGTTATCTACTGAGGGTGATCCAGATTACCCCCTTGGGTAGCCCAGTTTGTACATATCATTGCTGTGTTATTAATTACTGTTATGTCATCCATGTCTCATCCTCCCTCATACCATACATAGTCCCGATGGCAGATGCAATTTTAATTGACAAATGTAAAAATTTCCAAATTTTAATTACCCAAATTGTTTAATTATATTAATAGAATTGACCAAACAGCATTGAATATCCAACATGGAGGGGAGGGGCAACATCCACCTCATTTCCCCTTCCCCTCTATGGTCGGGGGAGGCTAATGAGGTCATGAGATTGGCCTAATTGGTTAATGGCCTCCCTGCATAATGGGTGTTTCAAAGTGAGTGAATAAAGCATTGCTGGGAATTACTTTTTTTTTATCAATATAAGCACTACATATTTCTGTATATTATGCCATGATTAATATGCTTCTCAGTATGAAATTATTTAATTCTGCTTAGCTTTTTATTAAGCAGACTGTGTCGTGCCTTAAACATGTGCTATGTTTGAGTAACACATGCTATACTGCCATAAGACATAGCTTAATCATGGACTACACCTTTATTTTTTATCTCATCAATTTATATTTTAGATAGTTGTAAAGGGGAGATTTCCAGCTTTCATTTGCAACAACAAAAATTTAAAAAATTAAAATATTAGATTTTAACTCTCCCTGTGACACTTCTGGCCAGTTTTCAGGAGAGTGACCAATATTGACAGAACCGAAGGCTAGGGAGCAAACCCTGAACAGAAAACCATATCACTGTGGCAGCATCAAGGGCGGTTGATGTATGGAACTCCCAACATCTCCCAACCAGTCACTGCAGGGACAAATAGTTTTGCGCCTGTCTGGACATGTTCTTGCCGGTGTGAGACCTCTATTTGCTCCCCAAGAGAGTGTCGCTGGTAACTTGCAAAAGCCAGCAGCACTTCAACACTTTGCAGGCAGCTTTCATGAAATGTCTCATGGACCTCACTCTCACACCAGAGAGCTAAATGGAGAGCGACAGTCAAGCAATAAAAGCAATCTTTGTCGCATCATGACCGACAGCATGATGATGATGATGACCCATATGTACATACACAAAGTAGCTTCAACAACCATATAGCACATAGCTTGTATGGGATCCAGGTCATGAAAACCAGTGTCCTGTGGATGATGAAAATGGGAAATATTGCACTTCGAGCAAGATGCAAACCCACCCTTGTTGCTTTTCCAGGGCTAGTTTGCTAGCCAATACATAATCTAGTCTCCCTGATGCAATCACCTTATCCATGCCTATACCTCCAATCTCCCGATTTCCCACTTTTAATTTGTAATCTCCCGCCAAAAAAGTATTTCAGCTTGTTTTATTTTTTGCACATATTTTTCATAGAAATGAACCATAATGTACCATTCTGTATCACTTTAAGAAAGAAAAATGTCTGCGGTAGGCTTCGCGACCTCTCCCTTGTAGGAAGGGCCAAACCTTCCTGCATTGCTCCTAATTTAGCCCGACTATTTCTCCATATTTACAGAGTTCAATATACCGTACATTGTTGGAAGGGAAGGTGAATGGCAGCAGAGGGAGAGGGAGACCAAGAACATCATGTTTTACAAATATTTCACAGTGGACAGGCTTGAATTATTCACAGTCTATCAGAACAGCACACCATCGGGACAAATGGAGAACCATTGCATCCAACCCTCGACTAGAGGACGGAACTATTGATTGATTGATTGACAAGTTGTGTATTAGCTGATTAGGGAGATCTCCCGCCTCACACTCTTATCTCCTTGGGACTTCTGTAAAGGAAACAGGCTTACCTTGAGTAATAGAAACGGGACAGCTTTTGGAAGTTGTATGACGTCATTATGCTGGCCGTCTTCCCGGCAGCAAATCGACACGCTAAGGCAGTGTTCATCTAGGTCACATGACCGATTCCAACCAATCGTTGTGTAGGACGAGGATGCGCCCAACTCAATGACGTAATCGATCAAGGAAAAATCTGTGATGGAAACAGAGAAACATAGCATGACTTTCTAGGTACCACTTAATTAGGCGACATACATTGCCTAGGCTTGGATTGTCATCCCATCTCAAATTGTCTTTCTATATTTTTTTATGAATGACATACTCTTCTATATTAATTATCCTATCAAAAACCTTATCTAAATTTACTGTAATGCTTAGGATTTTGTCAATAAAAGTGTGTTTAAAGTTGCGTCATCCCATGAAAGGAGGATATTCTAGAAACCAAAACATTTGCCTAGACTTGATCGTGCAATCCCCACGGCCAATCACAAAGCACCCTCAACAACACCCCCTAGCCTCGCACCAGCGAGCCTTCTACTAGCCACTCGCACAGGGACCACCGTCGGAGCAACAACACTTCTCAACCCACCCACCCACAACCAATGCACTTGACTCGGTATACACAATAAACCCAAGCAAAATAAAAACAAACTAAAAAAACTTTAAAATAAAAGATTGACCTGATAAAAGATTTGACCTGATATTAATGCAATGCTATTATTGACTTGATTGATGTAGAATTGTTAATTGTGATTATTGATGATATAAAATGTACTGTGATTATTATTGAACTGTATTGCGATACATCATGTACTCTATTATATTTGGTATTACTGCATAACTTTACTTGCATGTCTGACATTGCGTAATGGTTCCTCACAGCTGCATTGAGTAGAGCTGGGCAAGAAGCCGGAGACCCTGCCTGTCATGAAAATAAAGTGGTGTTATTCCCAATCCTGCTTCCTACTTCTCCGTTCCCTTTTCGAACTGATGGTCCGAAAGACCAAAGCCGGGTAGTTGCTGCGGCAGTCTGCCGATGGGAAAGATTTGGCGTATGCTTGCCCGATCAGAACTCGATTTTCACTGCAGAAGCCCAAGCACTCCTTCTCGCGTTGGAGTGTATTGAGGTATCCAACCACACTAACTATGGTATATACAGTGATTCGTTCTCTTGCCTCCTGAAAACGAATCACCGTATTCTAGCAATGGTCATTTATAAAATGAACCAACTGGCAATGGATGGGTATGACATCCACCTGTGCTGGGTGCCTGGCCATGCCGGCATACAAGAGGAAACGAACGAGCTGATCGGGCTGCAAAGGAGGCCCTGACCTGTGATCTTGAACCGTGTCTGATCCCTCACTCTGATCTGAAACCACTAATAGCCACCCACATAAAATCCAAATGGCAACATGAGTGGGATGAAAACATTAATAAACTTATAGAAATTGAACCATCTGTGGGAAAATCACCACAGACTCATGCGGCAGGTCAGCAGGACCAAGTGGTCCTTAGCCGCTGCCGTATTGACCACTCGTGGCTTACACATACTTTTCTACTCAAGGGGAACCTCCCCCTGAATATATTGGGTGTCAGTCCCCGATACACTCAAACACATTTAACTAAGTTGTGTTGATTTTTTGGCCCTGCACCAACAATTCTACACTGCAGACAGTATGCATGAGCTTTTTACTAAAGTAAACAGGAAAACATTTTAGCCTTTTTGAGGGCAGCTGGACTGTACCACCTCATATAGTTTACTAAATAAATTCTATCAATTATTAATAAAACTTTTCTTTTCCTATGGGAATTTGTTTCCCTTGACCACAAATATATGATTGTGAGCTTTCTAATTTAATGAGTGTCTATTGGTACATAATTGATTGTCTGCTTTTACATGTAAAAGTGATGGTTTGAACAAAAAACAAACATTTCTCGCCGTGAATATGGACTATGCTGCCGACACGGCGTAAAGCAACCACCAATCAATCAATCAATCAATCATGTTCCCCGGGAAGCAATCATGGGTAACTCTCCTTGAGATCCAATGCCTACTAACCCTTTGGACATGGCTGCTGACTGGCTCGGTAGAAGCAGTACTGACCAGCCGGCCATATGGTCTTGGAGGGCAGGCTCAGCTTTTCCACTCTCTCACAGAACCTGCAATGTCATAAACGCACATTATTTATATGAGGTGTAAGTTATTATACAAATATTATTATTATGGTGGGAAAAGGACGAGACAGAAAGCAGGGGCGGAGGTAAATAAGGTAATTTTAAGCAAAGAGCCCCCCCCACCCACCCCTAAACGCTATGAAGGTCGAGGTCAACGTGGTAGCGAATGGTAAAGGTTTGTTAAATAAAAGTATGCAAAGTCTGTTAAATATATTTCTGTCATGGGGGTGATGAAAATGGGAAATATTGCACCTAGAGCGGGACTCGAAACCACATCTCTTTGCATTCCGGGCCAGTGTGCTAACCATTACACCACCTAGGCTCCCTGATGTCAACACACTACCCATGCCTACCTGTCTATGTGGTCACTTGCCTGAGAGGTCAGCGCACACTACTACACTCGACCCCCTGGAATTGTAAGTTTTTAATACTTACAATTACATACATACAGGCAATGCACTAACACATACATACACAGGGTAGGTTCAACAACCATACAGTGCATAGCTTGTATAGGATCATGGTCACGGCAACCAGTGTCATAGGGGTGATGAAAATGGGAAATATTGCGCCTAGAGCGGGACTCGAACCCACATCTCTTTGCATTCCGGGCCAGTGTGCTAACCATTACAGCACCTAGGCTCCCTGATATCAACATACTACCCATGCCTACCTGTCTATGTGTGCACTTGCCTGAGAGGTCAGTGCACACTACTACATATCTATATAGGCAGGTGAGGAGGCGTGTGATCAGTGCGGTGACGACCGTAGAAAGGGGCTCTGGTCAGGGGCGCTCGTCGCGAAGAAGGAGGATTGAGGCGACACCTAGCGTGATCGAACCCGGTAATACAATGGTTATCATTATTAACACTAGGGGAGGCCTCTGCGCTCTCCCTACACAGGTACATCAAGGATATAAGCGTGTATACATGTATATATATATAAGCTTAAAAGCAACTCTCCGCTTAAAGCTTACTGCTGTGGAGGACTACTTGGTCTTTTGGCCCATATAAATACTGTATATATCCCAATAGATGCGCACTGCACAAGTGCAGACACATGGATGCGCGTCTATTCAAAGTTAAAGAATTTCATGGATTTGTTTTTGTTGTGCCTCTGAAATAAAGTGGGACTGTCGTATTTTATGTGCATTCAGTCTGAATATGATCATACATTTTGATTAGTTTTGTCATGCCTCTGAAATATAGTGGGTTTGTCTTATTTTATGTGCATTCAGTCTGAATATGATCATAAATTTGTGCGTGCTTTCAATCTTGAAATGGGGGGTGTACTTCTATTGGGTAGTGCGCTTCTATTGGGACATATGCAGTAAGTGCTTAGAATTTAAAGTAATTCAACGAATTTCAATGGGGAAACAATTGATTGGAGTAAATAAAAGCTATAAAATATGACTATCACAATCAATTCGAGATCATTGTGAACACACAGACAAACAACACACACATTCACTTTTATTTATATATTATAGTTATGTAGGTGGGTGTAGAAAATTAGTTTCCTGCTTTTCCGCCAGAGTACTTTTGTTGTCGGCAACAGTTTAGTTAGCAGTTCTGAGGAGTGGCTGTAGGAGTCGTGGTTACTGTCTCTGATTGAAGTCATTCATGTCATGAGCATCATGACAATTAGTAATTTGATTGATATTCGTATACCCACCATTCATATTTCTAACAATAATATTGTTAGTAGAAATATCATTAGTATTATCAATATTATCAATGCCCATGGAGTGTCTAATTCAGGACACGACACGAGACTACTTAGTATGGAATTTATTAATCTAGAAAGGAGAATACATCGATAGGTCAATTTCACAATCGGTAAGGTCAGTCTCTGCGAGAATCGTGCACTCAACCACATGTCATCTCAGAGTAGGGTCGGGTGGGGCGGTGAGAAAAGGCCGGAGGAGGTCTCGGGTCGGCATCTGGAGGTGAAGTGCCATCTGGAGAGGCTGGTGGGCGGAAGTGACGTCACAGGGGCGGGCCGGCTACAAGCGGGGCTACGAGCGGCCAGAGGGGGCACCACCTGGAGTTGCCTCTGGGCCCCTATAGTTAAAAGGGGGAACTAAGATGTAGGAGGGGAGGGGGAAAGTGGGGGAGAGAGGAGTCCCGTGTCGATCCCAAATTACCCATGTTGCCTATGCAACATGACCAATGTAACTAACATAATTAAATACGAAACTAAACCTTAGGGTGACCGCTGATGGTGCATAGGGGCCCGCTGGGTGGAAGATGTCCGACCAGGCGGCAGTGGCGCCCCCTGTCAGGCTGAGTGTGAGTGAGGTGAGCCCTGTCTGCCACTCCATGGCAGGACCTCCGGCACATCCGAACCCCGGCATCGGCAGCGCATAAGAACCGCGCGGCCAAGTGAGCTCTGTCACATGGGGAACAGGTTATGTATTAGCTAATCGCCATATAGCATATCATACAATTGATTTCATATACTAGTGGTGCCACCTGGGAATTGTAGCAAGAACTGTGTGGCCAGGTCGGCTCTGTCACGTGGGAAAAGGTTAAGTATTACCTAATCACGATATAGCATATCGTACAATTGATTTCATATACCGGTGGTGCCACCTGGGAATTGTAGTAGGAACCACGGGGCCAGATCAGCTCTGTCACTTGGGGAACAGGTTAAATATTAGCTAATTGGCATATAGCATAACGCACAACTGATTTTGTATAGTAGTGGTGCCACCTGGGAATTGCAGTAGGAACCACGGGGCCAGATCAGCTGTGTCACTTGGGGAAGAGGTTAAATATTAGCTAATCGCCATATATCATAATGCACAATTGATTTTGTTATAGTAGTGGTGCCACCTGGTAATTGCAGTAGAAACCACGGGGCCAGATCAGCTCTGTCACTTGGGGAACAGGTTAAATATTAGCTAATCGCCATATAGCATAACGCACAATTGATTTTGTTATAGTCGTGGTGCCACCTGGGATTGTAGCAGGAACCACGGGGCCAGGTCAGCTCTATCACATGCCACGGGGAGCATGTTATGACTCATGTTAACTAATTGTTATGTATGATACCAGTGGCACCACCTGGATATTGTAGTAGGAACCATGTGGCGAGGTTAACACGGGGAGCAGGTTACGTGTTACTGTTAGCTAATTGTTATATAGCATATCTGAAGAACTAATCTGACAGAATGCACTATCAAGCAATACTACATACATATAAGTTACTTAGAACTTGCCATCAGAAATGGCTATGTAAACCGCTTCCCGCATGGTAGGTCATGGGACTGTGTTCTAAACCCTGACCAAAGACCCTATAAATACTAAGACGGCTCACTCAGCCTGTACTGTGTAATCAAATTGATCAAACCCACCACTTGGTGCGCTAGCTGTTCTCTTGGTTAAACAGTTGCTCTATATTATATGTATAAATGTATATATGAATGTGAAAGATGTGTGATGATGGCGATGATGATGCTGATGCTGATGATGATGTATATTTGTTCATAGCAATTTCATATTGATGTGTATTCATACTTAGCTATCTCATGTATAATATAATTGTATGTGTTTACATGTGAAACACCAACCAGCAGCCGGGCTGATCAAACCCACCACAAGGTGGCACTGCGAAATTTACATTACAGAGATAGGGAGTGAGCCGTCTTAGTATTATAGGGTCTTTTCCCCGACCAAGTCAAACTAATGATTGAACAATTTATACTTCCCGCTGCCCAGCATGCTTTTCAGCATAACTAGGATAGGGAATGAAACCGTGGATTGAGGAAGAACAATATTTTAGCGATTCTAATTTCCCTGCTTGATCAACGAATATAATAACTTTAAAATATTAAGTAACACAAATATAGGTCATCTGTTTTGGGGGGGGTTTCTTTTGTAGCATAGCTAGTTGTGAATCCCCAAAATGTTTTTATTGGCACTGCGGCTGCCACTGACCCTCGTTCTGGTTCCAGCTGCAGTCCTCACGTGACAGGCAGCACACGAGGCCCTCAGCAGCACACAGCCCCGTCACGTAGTAGTTGTCGCTGCAGCATCCGGCGCCGACGCAGACGCCGCCCTGCTGCTCGCACTTCCGGTTTGGCAGGACTGCAGGCTGGTTCTCGTCGTACTGCCGCTCTGCGCGATAACAGGCTCTTGTAAATGGTTCAGATATATATATTTGTTGGACTTTTCTTTTTGGGGGGCGGGGTAGGGGGTAATTACCAGACACAGTGACCCAATCGTTTAGAATGCAGGCTTCCCGTGTGGAAGGTCAGGCGTTTGAAAACCCAGTCGAGTCAAACCAATGACTTACAAAATTGATATGTGTTGCTATCTAGCCTGGTGCTCAACATTACTAGGATAGAGCAAGGACTGGTTAGCTCAGTATCAGGATAATATACTTGAATAGGATATCAGGTCATGGAGCCAGTGGCATGATGTCCCAGTGGGACAGCACTAGAAAGTCGCCATGAGTGCACACTGTCACAAGTCATTGCCCATTCTGGTATGGCCATAGATGGTGAAATAAGCTAACTGTTGTTGATGGCTGAGGGGGGGGGGGGGGGTATTATGACATTTTGCAAAGTGAGTGAGTTGCAAGAAGGAAATCAGGGCAGTAGCTAGGAATTTCTATTTGGCTTCTTTTTAAACCCCTTGCACCCCCTCCCCCTCTAGCTTTGTCCCTGGAAATGTTCTGAACAGTTTAATTGTATTATAGATTGTAGCAAGGGTATACAGGTTTTTATCTGGGTATAGGATATGTGGAGACAAAGTTATGTTGATGCCTCTGGCACGATGTACTCCCCAGTGTGATGGGTTAGTGTCCACAGCTCTCAATAGGGGTACAGGAATAAGGACCGACCCCATCGATGTTTCGATCCTCTAGGGGGCCTTCCACGGTTTATTCCAGCCTATCATGTCAGCATAGGTATCTAGGTCAGTGCGCGTGCCTTTTGGCTGCAGGATGACACACTGTCACACTGCAAACTCAATGGCTATGAGCAATCTTCATACAGAAAAAGTGAAATATCTCTAAAACTACACCATCTAGAAACAAACTGCCTGGTACACATATAGAAAACATATTCAACCAATAGATTATATTAAATTTATATGGTTAGAGTTGTGCATTTCTATTAATTTTGAATAAAATAGACATTTGCACTGTGCATACTCACAAACTCAATGCATTGTCAATGGCCATGAGCAATCTTCATACAGAAAATGTGAAATATCTCTAAAACCACATCGTCTAGAAACAAACCGGCTGGTACACATATAGAAAACATATTCAACCAATAGACTATATTAAATTTATATGGTTAGGGTTCTGAATTTCTATTAATTTTGAATAAAATATATGTTTTGCACTGCACATACCGGCAAACTCAATGGCAGTGTGCCTTCATTCTGCAGCCAAGCTGCGTGCGCATACACAATATTTATAAACATTGAAAGGGCTCTATAGAAGTGATCAACCACTGCCTAGTTACTCCCACATCACTGTCTCTTTGACAGGGCTGCCAGACAACCGTATAGAAAGTGTCGTAAGGCTACGTTATGGATATAACCTCATGAACTTGCAATCCAATATGCTAAATATATGATTCCAATGCCTATTTATCATAGCCCACTATGTTTGATAGAACTTCCTGTGGCTGTCATCTTGGATTTTCTTTTCTTTGCATTCTTTTCCAATTTCTCAGCTCGAAGGAGAAAGTGACAAATAAAGAAATACTCGAATGGACGGGGCTGCCCTCTATAGAAGATCTTCTGATCAAAAAGAATCTCCGGTGGACTGGACACTTCATGAGGATGTCATCAGACAGGCTACCAAAGCAGATCCTCTATTCTCAACTGTCTTCTGGTTACATAAAGAGAAGGTGCCCTCGTCTCCGGTTCAAGGATACCATCAGGAGAAACCTGAAGCTGAGAGACATTAAGACTGACTCATGGACATCACTCTCACAGCAGAGAGCTAAATGGAGAGCAGCAGTCAAGTAATGAAAGCAGTCTTTGTCGCATCGCGACCGACAGCATGATGATGATGCCTATATAAATAAACACTGCGTTCCGGCACCACCACACACATCCACAGCTTGTTTATAGTTAAAACTTAAAGCAGTGTTTGCTCAGATTTACGCAAGCTTTTCATTTACCCATGACCAGACGAATGGCCGAATGAGTTGTTCGTCCGTCTCCCGTTTTGTTAGATCGTGGACTTCGAACCCATCGAGTCAAACCAATGACTCACGGATGAAAGTGTTTGCCGGGAAAAAAAGCGGAAATGCTGATATTCTCCCATAGGTTTAGCATTGTCAAGGAATCGCGAAAAATTCCCGGAAGTCGGGTTTCATATATATTGGTATACGCTGATAGTGCTGCACCGTTTGAAGCATGTATTAGTAGTGTATGCTGATAGTGCTGTGGTGCTTGGAGTATTTATTAATATTAGTAGTGTACACTGATAGTGCTGCTAGTGCTGCGGCATCTGCACCATATATTAGTATACGCTGATGGTGCTGCGGATTTGAAAAATCCCGGAAATCAGCGGAATCGCGGAGATCTTTCATCCCCGATGACTTAAAAATTTATACTTGTCACTTCCTAGCCATACGCTCGGCATTAATATGATAGGGTAAGTGTTTGTTAGCTCTGTATGGTGCGGGTGGCCTACTCTCCCAGTGGGGCAGCACTCTAAAGTCATCATGCGTGCACACTGTCATAAGTCGGTACCCGTCCTGATATGACCTTAAATGTCGCCAGGAGGTAAAACTCCAACAACCAGCCAACCAATACAATGTGTCAGAAGGCTGGGTTATAGATATATAACCACACGAATTTGTAATCAAATATGCTAAATATATGGTTCCAATGCTTGTTTACCATAGCCCGCTATGTTTGCTGGAAGTTCCTGTGGCTGCCATCTTGGGGGTGTTTCTTTTTTTTACATTCTTTTCCAATTTCTCAGCTCTATGCCAATATAACATCCACAGCTTGTTTATAGTTAAAGCAGTTTTTTCTATGATTTACGCAGCATTGTCATTCAGCCCCTATTCCGACTATGGGGTGAATCTTTCTTTCATCTGAAAATGATTTTATTTACTCTGTCGAACCCTCAAAGGGTATGCGAGTAACAATATATAACAATATAGAATGTCAATCAAATAGCAACTCAAAATGGCATGTTCCTTCATGTAAGCCAGGCTGGATGGCCGAATGAGTTAGAGCGTCCGTCTCCCGTGATAGTAGATCGTGGGATCGTAGGCTCGAATCCTGGTCGAGTCAAACCAATGACTTAAAAATTGATACTTGTCGCTTCCTAGCCAGATGCCCGGCATTACTAGGATAGGGCAAGGAGCAGTGGAATGAGGAAGACCAGTTGTCTGCGACTGAAATTTCCCCTGCTTAAACAACTAATGTACCCCCAAAAAAAGCAACAATGTTCCAGAATTTGTTCTACATCGACACACGTGTGTCTAACTATATTCAAAGACCATATAATACTAAGACGGCTCACTCAGCCTGTATAGTGTAATCAAAATGATCAAACCCACCGCTTGGTGCGCTGGCTGTTCTCTTGGTTAAACAGGTGCTATATTATGTGTATAAATGTATATATGAATGTGAAAGATGTGTGATGATGGTAACGGTGATGACGATGCTGATGATGCTGTGTATTTGTTCATAGCAATTTCATATTGATGTGTATTCATACTTACCTATCTCATGTATGATATAATTGTATGTGTTTACATGTGAAACACCAACCAGCAGCTGGGCTGATCAAACCCATCACAAGGTGGCCCTGCGAAATTTACATTATCATGGGAGAGATAGGGAGTGAGCCATCTAAAGCCCCAGTCACACATAGCCGGACGAGCCCCGGATTTTGAGCCGGACCACCCACAGACCAACGGCCCGGACTGTCCTGGACTGCCACGGATAAAATCCCTGTTTTCGTCAATTTTTGCCTCGCAGTCACACTTTCCTGGACGAGCCCCGGACGAGCCCCGGACCGAACCGTACCACCCCCGGACTGCCCCCGGACTGGGCTGGACTGGCCCCGGATGAGGCCGGACCACTCCCGGACTGCCCCCGGATTGGGCTGGACCAGCCCCGGACATGGCCGGACCACCCCAGGACTGCCCCGGACCACCCCCAGACTATCCCGGATCACCCCCGGACTATCCCGGATCACCCCCTGTCTTATGGGGGCAGTCCAGGAGTGGTCCGTGGCCACCCCGGATGGCGGTCCGGGGCTCGTCCGGCCCCTGATCCGGGTATTTGTGACTGGGGCTTTAGTATTATAGGGTCTCTGCTATATTATCGCCCACCTACTCACCACACAGTGGGATGTCACAGAACTCCCAGTCGGCGTCTGGGTTGGAGCTGTAGCACCACGGCCTCTCCTTGGATGCCAGCGGGTTGCGGCACTGGTTATGGTTGAGCTGGCCGTCGGGGAAGCGAACCGTGTCGAGCCGCAGGTAGCCGTAGGCGGAGAACTCCTCCACGTCCGACCAGGGGGTGCAAGGGAAGCCCGAGGTGGTGACGGCGTGGGCGCCCATGTACCCCGTCCCGGCAGGACTGTCAAGGCACCCCGTCACGTCTGTCAATGGGAGGGGGGGAGGGGGTTTACAGGGAAGTGACGTCATGGTGGTGTGGTGACGGGGGTGGGGGTAAGGCGTAGAGTGGGGGAGGTGAGGGGAGAATGGGGGGGGGGGGTGACGTGTTACAGTGGAAGTGATGTCATGGTGGTATGGTGACGGGGGTGGGGGTAAGGGGTAGGGTGAGGGGAGGTGAGGGGAGAAGGAGGAGGGGGAGAGGTGATGTGTTAAACAGGAAGTGACGTCATGGTGGTATGGTGACTGGGGTGAGAGTAAGGGGGAGAATGGGAGGGGAAGGGGTGAGAGGAGAAGGGGGAGGGCGTGACGTGTTACACAGGAAGTGATGTCATGGTGGTATGGTGACTGGGGTGGGAGTAAGGGGGAGAATGGGAGGGGGGAAGGTGAGAGGAGGAGGGGAGGGGTGACGTGTTACACAGGAAGTGACGTCATGGTGGTATGGTGACTGGGGTGAGGGTAAGGGGTAGAATGGGAGGGGGGAAGGTGAGAGGAGGAGGGGAGGGGTGACGTGTTACACAGGAAGTGATGTCATGGTGGTATGGTGACTGGGGTGGGGGTAAAGGGTAGGGTGGTAGGGGTGAGGGGGTGAGTTGATATGGGGTATGGGAGAGATGGCGGAAGGGGTATGGGGCATGAGGCATGGGAAGAGCTATGGGGGGAGAGGTGAGGGGGTATGGGGCATAGGACATGGGACATGGGGCATGGGACATGGAACAGGGGGACTGAGGCTGAGGGCACAGAGACAATAATAATTATTTGACTTGCTATCAATCAATAAAAGAAAGAATTAATTATCAGCATCGTAACGTGGAAACCAAACATTTGGTGCCCAGTTTGAGAGAATTACCCCAGTACCATTGACAACAATATAAAATCCCTAAGAAAACTAGGGCGGTGCGGGCTTATGTCCGCCTAGAAAATTGTTTAAACTTATGATTAAAGTGGTGCAATCTGTCACCTACATGGACATATTTTGGCCTGCGAATTCCAATTGTTTTAAGACTTCAAGACTAACAAATAATTAAAAGCAAAAGTTTTTTCGCAGACCGGATATCTTACCCGCTGATTTGGAAATTCAGTTTTTGCTGAAATCAGCGATTTTGCTGAGAAATGGGATCCCTGATATATATATATATATTATATATACTATATATATTATATATATTATATATATTATATATATATATATATATATATATATATATATATATATACGCACTGCACGTCGGGACGTCGCAGTAGTCCCATTCGGTGTCTGGTTCCGTCGTGAAGCACCAGGGGCCGCCAGGGTCGAAGTCGGGCGATCGGCACGAGTTCCCGGCGGCCATGACACTTCCGTCCGCCATCATGGCGTCCCCGACGACGTGGCGGTGCGGCGCCTGCGCACTCCAGCGCTGGCAACTGAGGCCGCCACGCGTGGTGCTCACACTTCCGGTGTAGCTCGATCCCCGGATGTTGGACTTACAGTTGAAATGCTGAGTCATCGTCAACGTCACTTCAAGACGAGGAGGATATGGCAGTTAATTAAAGTTGGATAGTCCGATGGTTTTTTATTTTTTTAGATCAATGCATTATATAGGTCATTATAATGTACTTTACTTTCGTTTGAAGTAACATTTATTTTAAAGGGTTAATTTTGGAGATATTTGAAATGAAAAAAATTGCCACATTAATTTTGGCGTGCATATCAAAAGTCTGACACTATAGGCTTCAGCAGTAACACATTATATTAAAGTGACTTAGTATTCCCTTCTATTCAACAACACATACCTGTGTCTTAGTTGGATATTTATGATCAAATCTAGATAAGTCCTTTGGTTTTGAAATATTGATGGTTTTATCATCGGACTATGCAGATTTAAATCGCAATAGCGGAAGTTGATGAACAAGTGGTTGGAGACAGAAAAGTGCCTTTAGAAACAGCTCTTAACCATAAGCCGTGTTCACACGGGCAAAATGTGAGGCGATTCAGGCAAATCGAATCAGGTGAGGCGAATTAGCGGCCCGTTCACACGGGCAGTACTGAGGCCGGAAATCGAATGCTGCGCATGAGCAAGTCCAGGCTAACCAGCGCCATTTTGGGTTCGACGATGCTGGCACCAGAGAGTGTGGGTTCGACCTAGATATGTAATTACTGAATCGTATTGGTTTGGAACGGTCAAAACTTCTGCTGGGCAGTGAAACCATACAAATAAATGATGAAAAAAATATCTGTGCTTAGATAGCGGTTTCATTAATTAAATTATATAATATGCGCTTTTGATCGACTGGAAAGTCAACAACCTGAGGTGTCGACTGCGCATGCGTGTGAGGTGCTTAATCCGCCTCAGAGCGTCCACACGGGCAAAATTATCCGCATCACAGGAATCGATTCACGTAGACTACCTCGCTTAGGTGGTTTACAGGATCCGCATCACGTGAGTCGAATCAGCCCTAATCCGCATCAGACGTGCGTTCACACGAGAAATGTGAGGCGAACTAGGCAAGTCGCTTTCTACGAATCGATTTACATTGCCCGTGTGAACACGGCTATAGAAATATAAGACCGCTTTCCTGGCGGTTCCTTATTATCGCCCACTTTACTCCCGATTTTCACATAATGATGATCATTGAACATAGCTATCTATAGCTTGTGTAACTTGAAACTACCTAGTCTTTGGGCATTGTTTAAAGTCTAATCAAGGCTGTGGGGCCTCTGGTGGCTAAGCTGGACAGTCAGGAGAGTCAATCCTCTTAACCCTTCTCAGCGATCAGGATCAGTAAAATATCACAAAGCCTACTTCGACTAGTAATGAACTTGAACCCTTTTGACAATACAGCCTACGCAATTCCCACCAACCTCTTGACACGTGTTTGATTGTGTGCTTTTACATTCTGTGTAAAAGCAATGACCCAATACTAATATGGCAGAATAAGATTCGAACACTTCGCGTCATGATTACGGCCTTTGCTGTCGATACAGCGTTAAGCAATCACCACTAAGTAACTAATACCCCAGTCACATGAGGCCTGCATTCCCTTACGATCATTTCGCGATGTCCATACGTCTTCCTTTCGACTCCCTTATGCCCTCCTTACGCACTAAGTGCCACGAGATCACCGACCTCCCTGCGACCATTTCGGAAATTTTGGACGCAAGGAAGTTGCAGCTGCTGCACTTGCAACCTGCTTGTGACCAGTTTGGTCGGCGCCATTAAAAAGTGGTTGGCGACCTGGTACTGCCCTGGCACCGCCCTGGCACTGACCTGGTGCCGACCTGGTCCTGCCAGGTCACCGGCCCCTTGGTTGGCGAGTTGGAGAGTTGGCGCTGACCTGGCGCTGATCTGGCGCCGACCTGGCGGCGTCAACACATGCCATTCCGTGCTCACCGTGTAGTCGGCGCCAGGGCGCTGACCAGGCATCGCCCTGTCGCTGACCCCACGCCAACTCCGTGCTGACCCCGCACCGACCTGCCCCCGACCGTGTTTTTAAATCAATGTATTGAGTGGGACGCTGGGAGGTTGGCAACCTTTTGGTCGTAAGGAGGTTGGCAACCTTTTGGTCGTAAGGAGGTTGGTGGCGAACGATGGCTCTCGTGTGACTGGGGTATAAAGCAATCTCTTCATGCCATGGCCTTCACAGAATGGGCTATTAGAGCGATTTGACCTCCAATCCGGTGAGTAAAGCCTGAACCATTCAGGAATATTATACAGCATATCATATGCCAATTCTAATTGCAATGCAGTTAATATTTCTAGAATATGAGTATGTTGTTAAGATATAGCAAATAATTATGCGAGGAATACAGTCCGTGTACAATTCAGATGACCAGATCTTTAATTACTTTGTTGCAGTACTGACCTGTATGCATTCCTTGAAAATCCAGGAAAAGATGCAGACAAGCCTGAATGAGAAGGTTCCTGAAGGTAGCCATCTTCTCAGCTGAAAGACACAGAATTTCCTTAAACAAATTAATTGATGCATAATGCGTAGCATTTAATTTGATTCAATCGCCACCACTCTTCATTCACCCTCCCACTGGACTCTCGTCTCGAGTGTCATTCACCAGAGGAGCCCCTTGCTGCCTCCCTCCAGAACCTGCCACCGCGTTGTTCCAGGTTCTGGTGGGAGGCAGCACTACACTACACTAACTTCACCACTTCTCCTCCAGCAGCCAAGACTTCAGGGTCATCTCTTTTGCCCACCCACCCGACTTCTCCTGTATTTACTCCTGTAACCTGTGGTGTTCTCTGTGGCGGAGTGGTTAGAGTGTCTGACTTTTTTCTAGGTCGGACTCCTAATCTGAAGGTCAGTGGTTCGATTCCCTGTGCCCTCACCTCTGCCAATTTGGATTTCCACCACTGTGTATAACTTACAGCGTCATCAAAGGCCAGTTGCTCTCATACCATGTCTATGTGGTGTGGGAGGTTAAAAATCCCTTGGGTTGGTAAAGGTGTAGGCTCAGGCTTTCTATCGACAAACTGTCTAATGGTGAAAACAAGCCTATTCAGGCTTATCCATGATAGGCAGTATAAATCTTCAACAACAAAAACAAACAAAAAACAAACAAAAACCATGTCTTTACTCTTGTAACGCTGCCTTTTATCCTAGCCGTTGGGCTTGAGGGCTTCTCAGGTCTTGAATCAACACTTTTTACCTCAACCTTACAAGAAATTACTTAAAAAGTAAAATGACAAAGTGTTGTGGATTACCTGTGTATTACCTGTTCCTTATTTGTGGTTTACCCATGGTATACGTGTGGTTTATATCTGGCTTACCATTGTATAATCTTTCTGGATGCCTGTGCGTCTGAGCACCAGATATACCACAAACTCTTCCCATGTGCGTTCTGACAACTGTCTCTCAGTTCACACCTGATGCCCCTCTCAATAAACTCATAAGGAAGAAAGGGAAGACAAGTCATGCAAGATTGACAGTGAAGAAGTTGTGCTTTATTGGGCATCAACTCCTGTTCACCTACTAGTGACCTATCACCCTGACCCCTTTCCTTCTGTCCACACAGAGTCTCATTACCTCTTTAGTCTGTCTATGAATCACTGCCTACAGCCCATTGAACCGGAGTCCCCTGGTTGTTGCACACAGCTCAGTTTGCATATATGAAAGGTGGTAGCATCAGACAGAGTGGGTACCTGCCCAAGAGAGAGTGTGTCTCACTCAAGAGTCAGGAGTAGAGTGTACCTTCCCAATGTGTCTGGAGCAGTGTCCAGAATAATCAATATCAAAGTGAGGCTAGTGTGGTCAGGTGGAGTAGGGGGGTGCAGGGAGGTGGGCCTCCCACAGCCAGCCAATCAGGCACCTCCACAGCCTGGGATGTGACGCCCCCCCCCCCCCCCATGGACAGCAGTCACTCAACCCAGCTGCAGGTGGTGTACAGAATGTATGCAGTATGGCTGGGGTGCTGGCCCATCGGCCCCGTGGTAACAGGTAGTTGCAGACAGTTACAATAAATATCTCATCACAATCTCGGGTACTATGTATTAACATATATTTCCCATAGCTTAATATGTCACACAGCAAGTGGTACACCCATTGCTTTTCTATTCCATAACCTTGGTCCCCACTCTGTCGCCCGAGGATAATAATGCTCTCTGCCAATATATAATTCCGAACCGAAAATCCGTATATTTTTACAATTGGTTTACCTTTACTTTATCATTGGATTACCTGTGCTTTATCTGTGATTTATTCTAGTGTACTGGCAGTTTACCTATGACATACATGTAATCTATGGCATACCTACCGTTTACCTGTAGCATACCTGTCGTTCACATATCGTACAGCTGTAGTTTACTTCAGGCTTACCTGTGGTTTATATGTGATATACCCTAGGGTTTCTGTAGGTTACCTGTGGCATACATGTGGTTTACTTGTGGTACGGCTGGACGCGGTGGCCGAATTGGTAGAGCGCAGGCTTCCCATGCGGAAGGTCGGGAGTTAGAATCCCAGTCGAGTCAAACCAATGACTTATAAAATTGATACTTGTTGCTACCTAGTCTGGAGCTTGGCATTAATAGGATATGGCAAGGACTGGTCAGCTCAGTGTCAGGATAATGTGACTGTGTGGGATATCAGTTCATGGTGTTGGCTGTCGGGTCTCACAGTGGGGCAGCACTATAAAGTCGTCATAAGTGCACACTGTCACAAGTTGGTACCCATCCTTGCAAGGATGTTAAACAACAACAAATAAAGTTGTGACACTCCTATGGTTTACCTGTAAGGTGTGTCCAGTATGTAGACGGGTGATCAACCCGTGCCCTGTGGGATGGGCACATGATTACTGAGGCGTGTGGCGTCATCCAAGATAACTTGTGGTGTTTGGCTCTCCATACATTACATGGACCGCTTTCAGAGTATACCTCCGAGACGACTCCGAGATGTCTCGGAGACACCTTTTGGTTTATTTCCATTCAGGGTACGCCTCTGAATCATCTCGTTTTTCAGACTGGAGACAAAAAGTGCCTAGAAAATGGCTGCTGGATTCAGCGGTTTCAGCCAATTAGAGCTCTTCTTTTCCATTGCAAATGGCTGCCCCAAATGGGGGCCGCCATTTTCTAGGCGACTGAATGCTTTTGCCATTCAGAAACAGGGTGACGTCAGGAATTTCTCCGAGACGACTTGGAGGCGTACCCTGAATGGCGCCCAGGTGTCAGATAGGTGAATGAACACAAAACATGGATTCTGACATATTTCTTTTGAGGAAATCTGCTGCCACCACATAGTCTACTCTTTCCGATAAGGAGCAAGGGGTCTTTTATATGCACTTTACCACACACAGGACACCACTTTGATGAACCAGTTGTGGAGCACTGACCAGAATAGAAAATAACCCAAACTGCAAATGGGTCCACTGAGCAGGATCGATCGGATGACCTTGACAGGTGGACACTGTACCGCCTGAGCGACAGGAACAACCTACCAGACGACTGGGTACCCAACACACTACACTTACTTTGGGGGTGGTTTGTAACCTTACGATGGTTACTGGTTGCAGAACTGCAACATTTATAGAGAGGCTCTGATAAATCGGCCCAATCTTTGGTTGAAGATTAAACTTCAGTAGGGAGTGTTGTAGAAGCTGGGGACATCTTTACAACTTTGTAACGGCAAAGCATTGAGGCGGCCCCGAATCTCTTCGGTCCGGCGGTAGTTGAGCGGTAGTTGGGCACTTGTATCCAGTCAACAGCAGCAAGGGTTTTGAGGAAGGGCGGGTAAAGATGGGTGCAGCGGTGGGTCCAGCAACGAGAACAAAGTGAGAGAAAACGTAAAGGTACAGGGCCCCACCCAAGCACACAACTCCCCTGGTCAGGGGGAGGAGTATGCCTGGGAGAAAAAGAAAAGGGTAGAGTATAGGAAAGAGAAATGAGGAGAGTTGAGTCAAAGGACCATGTCTATTTGCTCTATGGTGACCAAGCAGCGAGGCATAGACACGGACAGAGTAAGAGTAGAAAGTGAAATGCCGGCGGGCTCCCGCTCCTGGAACTCTTTTCAGACATATCAAGGAGGAGCAAGGCCAGCGGAGAGGAGATAGAGAGAGGTGTGGGCAGAGTGCGGTCTGGATAGCAAGTACACAACACAGCAGATGGTGAAGAGGATACCGACCAGTTCGACGTGGGAGGGAACCCTGGCGGAAAATGGCGGCGTTAAATCAGATTTATGGTCTCAAGATACCCGTGTTTACAATGAGATTGCAGTGATTACAGTGAAATTTGGCCATTACGTCGAGATACGTCGAGGAATGTCAAGATATGTTACACGTTTGTTAAGCCTACGTCAAGATATGTCATGTTACGTTGTGTTACGTCAACACTCGTCAAGGTTTTGGACATACCCAAAACTTTCGACATAGCTCGACGTAAGACAATGTCTGGCTTATACGTTAGCATGCGCTATGTATATGTTAGACATACGTCGAGTACTCTAGACATACTTTACACATATGTTATACATACGTTGAACTACGTCAGGCGTAATTCAAGCCAGCAGAAATGTACAGTCCGCATATTGACAACGTATTGAAAATGTATGGATAACATATGTCTAACATACGTTTGGCGTTTCTCCACTGTGGTTTGATGTATTTAACATATAAAGGGGTACTTCTGGCGATGGAATAACATATATAACGTTCACCAGCGTTCTGCGAGCATTCCGTGAGCGTTTTTTTAATGTTCTCAGCCGTTACCACTACGTTGGATCGACGTTTCTCCTACATCCATTACGTTGCACTGAAGTCCTAATTGGCCCTGCAATGCCGAGAATGTTGACTATCTCGATGTAAATAAGTGATTTCTACGTTCCCCACTCGCTGGCCCGTTACATCATAGTGTGACAGGGATATAAGTCAGAGAGAGGTTGTGTCTTGAAGTCCTGAAACTACCAAATGGCAGCCCCCCCCCAAACAAAGTTAGTGAATCTTAAGGAACTGGCATTGTAGGTTACATTGGAATATAATCTACTCATTCAGGACCATAATTATTTTATCATTTGAGAAAACTAGTAGCTGAACTGTTGGGCCGAACTGGTCGAGTCAAACCAATGACTTAAAAATTGATACTTGTCGCTTCCTAGCCAGATGCTCCGCATTAATAGGATAGGGCTAGGAGCAGTGGAATGAGGAAGACCAGTCATCTGCGACTGAAATTTGCCCTGCTTAAACAACTAATGTACAAAAGCATGATTGTGCTCATATGAAATTTATTAATGCAGGAAGGTTTAAAAGCATTTGCTTTTTTCTCTTATCTTGTTCTTTAAATGTCATTCATGTGCCGATGTTTTGCTTATTTCCCTTAATTGTCTATCTAGATTGTTGTAGATTTGTTTACTGTGTAGTGGCAATTGTCATTAGGGCTGGAAGACCAGTGCATTAGCACTGACAACATGTTATTCAGAGGAATAAAAAAACTTGAACAACAAAAATAAGAAGCAAACCCTAAAGTGTAGCCTACAAACTACATTAGAAGTAACCACACCCTCAGTGACCCTGTGAGAAGGCAGGATTACAAAGGTTCTTAGAGATGATAGAGTATGTGAACAAGTTTATAAATACCAAATTTATCCGAGATAGCAACACCTTTGAGAATCCTCCTCAGTAAAGAAGTAGAGGGCCTATGCACATGGGAGGTAAACCACATTACTACATTTAACCAATTATAAACCCTTCTGATTAAAGCATCAGTATTGAAATATTTCAATGTCCAAAAGGATGAATAAGATATGAATAAGTAATGCTTCGGACCGACCCCCCCCACCCCCATTACACACACATTTTGTGTAGGCCTATTTGTTTCCGCTGGTGTTCAAGCATGTTGTTGTATTTATGGGTATAAGTTTCAGTACTGCTTAAACCGATTCTGGGCAAATCTGCGCTTATAGATTGTGTGGACCCGCTGGTGACCCACTAGGAATCTACCTTACTTTAGTTTGAAGTAACTTTTATTTTAAATGGCAAATTCTTTCGATATTTTAAGTGCAAAGATGTAACATTAATGTTGGTAAGCATGCCAAGACTTCGACACCATAGGCTTCTGCAGTGAAAGGTTTTTATTAAATTGACTCTGTATTCCCTTCTATGTGGCAACAAATGGTTAAAAAGTGCATCTGTATTTAAGTTAGATGTAGACAATCAAATCTAGATAATTATGTTAGCTTTGAAAATTTGATGCTTCATCGGGCCATGCAAATGAGCACTTCTAGCATACAGAAACATGATGCTCCAGGGGGTAGGTTGGCTGGTTGGTTGTTGGCGGTTTACGTCCTGGCAACACCTAAGGTCATATCAGGACGGGTCCTGGGGGTAGGTGTTTCACTGTCACAATTGCTCGTGAGCAAGAAACTAAGGTCACGGATCCTGCAATAAAACAATCCTTAAAACCACCACTGATAAAATCTAGGATAACACAATTCAAACGAATACAACAAATACAAAAGCATTATTACAGGGTATGTACAGGGCCTAAAAAGTCTTGAAAAGTCTTCATTTGCCCCATTTCAAGGCCTTAAAAAGCCTTGAAGTTAACCTATTTTGGGTAATTAATCTTGAAAAACCTTGAATGCCATTAAACTGTTCCAAATTATCTAAATTAGTCGTAAATTGCCATTCAGCATTGTTTCTCCCCCCCCTGCAATCCAAATGAAAACAGTCTTCAATTCCTAACAAAACCAGCCTTGAAAAGCCTTGAAATAATCTTGAATTCCATATATTCACATGTGTGCAGACCCTGCTATTATGACAAACATGCCAGAAAATAGGACAGGAAATTGCAGCCTGGGGAAACCTAGATAAAAGATTCACCCGGTACTTGTGTAGTACACGGGTGAAGGACAATGTAGTCTAAATACGGGCAAAAATAGCTTTAGTATGGGACATGAACTAGAAACTGTGGTTCCAGGATCAAATGGCTACATATATCGGCACAGAGTTGGTGAAATGGGAGATAATGCAAAAAGACAAGATGTCGGCCACAGAATGCCATCGATTTCACTTTTAAATCTTATTAAACCAAATGTTTTATTATATTTTTCAACTCAAAGGTAGCGGGTAAATATGAAGACATCTACAAAGAATAAATTTTGCTTCTTAGATTGTGAAATTAGGCTCTCATTTCATTAACCCGCTTTTTCAACCGTTTTTATATAGGTTTGGTATTCACCCATGTACTGCGAGTACCGGATGAATCCTTTATCTAGGGGAAACCATAAAATAACTCACAGAAAAATAAATAAGGCAAATTTCAGAATCTTAGGCACAAACAACCAGTTCAATCGAGACTATCATATTCTAAATGCAGAAGGTCAAAAGATACGTAGAAACAGAAAATGAAAAGTCGTCGTCTGGCAGCTGTAGTTGTGTAGGCAGGCTAATAGGAAATCACCACAGGCAAGTATAAAGCCGTGTTCACACGGACGATGTAAATCGATTCGTAGAAAGCGACTTGTGTAGTTCGCATCACATTCGTCGTGTGAACGGACGTCTGAGGCGGATTAGGGCTGATTCGACTCACGTGATGCGGATCCTGTAGACCACCTCCCGAGGTAGTTTACGTGAGGCGATTTCTGTGATGTGGTTAATTTTGCCCGTGTGGACGCAACCGACTTACGTGATGCGGACTAAGCACCTCGATCTATATACTATAATTTGGTCTATGAACCTGCTAGAGGTGCACAGATATTTTTTTTATCATTTATTTTTAGGGTTTCACTGCCCAGGAGAAGTTTTGACCATTCCAAACCAATACGATTCAGTCATTACATATCTAGGTCGAACCCACACTCTCTGGTGCCAGCATCGTCGAACCCAAAATGGCGCTGGTTAGCCTGGACTTGCTCATGCGCAGCATTCGATTTCCGGCCCAAGTACTGCCCGTGTGAACGGATGGCTAATTCGCCTCACCTGATTCGATTTGCGTGATGCGCCTCACATTTTGTCCGTGTGAACACGGCTTTAGAAAGGCAGAGTATAAAGTGTGCAGGAAGACAGAGAGCTTGCACCCTCAGGTTTATTATTACATAGTGGTCTCTGGACTTGATATGGCATGTCACCTGACCATGCTCTCCAATGAACAGTAAGCATTTCTAGGTCCACCAATCAACAGTAAGCATTTCTGTATCACCATGACAACTGTGATCTACCCACCACCACCACCATGCCTTGGCTGCTTTGGCCTCACCTGCCCTGTTGTGTCTGTGTGTGTGGTGATCCATGACTAACAGTTGGGGGGAAGGGGGTTGTGAGTAGAGCTCTTGAGCTCTTTCCACACTAACAGTAGTGCCCCTCTCACATTATCTATTGAATACACAATGACTATTTAATATAAGTAAAGGATCACCAGCACCACATAATACATTAATGCCCCTGGCCCTATACATCATTTACCTCCATAGACCATTTGTAATCCCTTATAGACCAGTTCACATTCCCCAGCATTGTGTTTTATCAGAATATTTTACGTGTTCAAAGCGAACCCACGATCATAACAGATCAAGATACTCCTGAAGCCTGACCCACTGACAAACCACAACACCCAGCCTACACAAACAAATGCCTAGCTATTATCAAATCAATCCCAATGTGGAAATACAAACAAGCGAAAACACACACCTATATTATATTTATATAACAATGTGATTTATCTGTGACATATCTATTAATGTTATACATTTTATTTACTTTTACTTACCTTGATTTACCTGTGACATGTAGGTTACTTGTGATTGACATTACTTACCAGTGGTTAATTATTCTTATCTGCTACTTACCTGTTCTTTACCTGTTTCTTATCGGTGATTTAGCTATCACTTACCTGTGATTTATCTTGTATACATCTGTGATTTACTTGTGATTTTACATTGATGTTCCTGCTACTTACCTGTTACTTACCTGTGATTTACATGTTACTTACCTGTGATATATCTCATACTCATTTGATTTACATTGACTTAGCTGCTATTTACATTGATTTACTTGCTACCTGCCTGTGATTTACCTGTTTCTTACTTGTCATTTAACTGTTACTTACACATGATTTATCTCTTCTACGCGTGTTATTTACCTGGTACTTATGTGTGATTTACCTGTTACTTACATGTGATTTATCTCTTCTACACATGTGATTTACCTTTTCTTTACCTGTGATTTACCTGTTACTTACATGTGATTAATCTCTTTTACATCTGTGATTTACATGTTGTTTACCTGTGATTTACATGTTACTTACCCGTAATTTACCTGTTACTTACAAGTGATTTATCTCTTCTACACCTGTGATTTACATGTTACTTACCTGTCATTTACCTGTTACTTACATGTGATTTATCTCTTCTACATCTGTGATTTACCTGTTCTTTACCTGTGATTTACCTGTTACTTAAATATGCTTTATATCTTCTACACCTGTGATTTAAATGTTACTTACCTGTGATTTACCTGTTACCTACATGTGATTTATCTCTGCTACATCTGTGATTTACCTGTTACATACCTGTGACATACCTGTTCTATACCTGTGATTTACCTGCTAATCACATGTGATTTACCTGCTAATCACATGTGATTTACTTGCTAATCAATTGTGATTTACCTGCTACTTTTATCTGTCTGTAGCTGTTGCAATCAACAGGACTGAACTAAGCAGTCGACAAATTGGCAAAGTGCGTCACTTACTTGTGTCTTAATGGCGGCTTGATGCCCTTGTTTTCAGGCAGCGTCTGCCTTCGCGATAGCGTCTCTCTGCTCCAGAAAGACGCTTTATACAAAAGTTTACAACTCTCCCCACCCTCCCACCCCCACCCCCCACACACACTCACATGCATTTGCATTTGGGAGGAGTCAAGACATGCGACCGGTATGGTCACACCCACAAAACGGCACGCCCATTAAACATATTACTGCTCGGGATGTCACGTGACACCTTGACAGCGGTCACGTGATATCACTGTCTTGAGCAACGGGAGAAAAGCAAATCGCTTTGATGTTTGGTTTTCTTTATATCAATTGGGCACAGCTGTTAGTATAGATTAATGATATCTATTTATTTATATATAATATTACATGCACATATATACATATACATGATGTATATTCCCTCTTCCTTACTTCCCTCTCCTGTACCACCTCTCCAATCTTTCCTGCTTTTCCTCCATTCTCTCCTTCTGCTTCTCCTTACCTACTCCCTCATTACAAGTTCTCTCTCCCTCTTCCCATCTTCACCCCCTCCCCATTCCCCCCATTCTCCCCCCCCCCCCTCCCACTTCTCTCCTACCCCCCACCCCGTCGCGCCCCACCCCTCTCGGTATCCCTCGTCACGCCCTCGCCGGTGTCGCAGTTTGAGCGCCCTGCCAGTTTGAGCTGACTGTCAGTTTCATGCGCATGCGTCAAAATCTGACAGCATCGTCACTAACCTTATGAATTTAATATAATGTTTTCGGCAAAGATGTTTTCTATATGTGTACTAAGCGATTTGTTTCTAGGTGGTGTGCTTTTAGAGATATTTCGCTTTTGCTGTATTTTCTGTATGAAGATTGCTCACCACCATTGACAATGCCTTGAGTTTGACGGTACGCGCAGTGCAAAACATTAGTTTTATTCAAAATAAATAGAAATCAAGAACACTACCCATATAAATTTAATATAATCTTTTTGGTAAAGATGTTTTCTATATGTGTACTAAGCGATTTGTTAATAGGTGGTGTGGTTTTAGAGATATTTCACTTCTTCTGTATTTTCTGTATGAAGATTGCTCACGACCATTGACAATGCCTTGAGTTTGAATGTTATGCAGTCAGCTGAAACTGGCAGGGCGCTCAAACTGCGACACCGGGAATCGGCGGATGCGGTATCCGAATAGGTAGAGCGCAGGCTTCCCGTGCGGAAGCTCAGGAGTTTGAATCCTAACCGAGTCAAACCAATGACTTATAAAATTGATATTTGTCGCTACCTGGCCTCGCGCTCGGTATTTTTTTGTGTGTTTTTTTTGGTGATGAATTTATTTACCCTCTCATAACGGATAAGTGTGTTGACACTTGTTTTGGCCGGTGGACAGCACTAGTCCAATTTGATTCAAATCTCTATATTTGTCCGTTCTGATATGCCCTTAGATGTTGCTAGTACGTAAAACAACAACAAACAAAATTTACTTTTTATATTTTTGTGTAGGTATTATTAAGATAGGACAAGGACTGGGTAGCACATCAGGATAAGGGTGTTCTCTGTGGTGGAGTGGTTAGAGTGTCTGACTTTTTACTAGGTCGGATTCCTAATCTGAATGTTGGTGGTTCGATTCCCCGTGCCCCCTCTGACAATTTGGATTTCCACTGCTGTGTATAACTTACAGCGTCATCAAAGGCCAGTTGCTCTCATACCATGTCTATGTGGTGTGGGAGGTTAAAAATCTCTTGGGTCGGTAAAAGTTTAGGCCCGGGCTTTCTATCGACAAACTGTCCAATGGTGAAAACAAGTCTATTCAGACTTATCCATAATAGGCGGTATAAATCTTCAAGAAAATGTGACAGTGTGGGATATCGGGTCATGGTGCGTGCTGGCAGCCTGGTTTCCTAGTGGGACCGCACTATAAAGGTTGCTATGAGAGTGCACTGTTACATGTTAATATCCGTCCTGATATGACGTTGAATGTTGCTAGGATGCAACAAAACAACAAACAAACAAAGCCTCGAGCGGTGTCTGGTTCTTGGGGAATGATCATGTGTCCCGGGTCGATGGCAGCGTCTCCCGCCGGGGGCACTGGGTGTATTGCGGGGTGTAGTCGGCGTCGAAAGAGAACCGTAATCGTCGTGTCAAACGGAGAGCTGTTTGAGAAACCGAGTCGATGTTCGTGATACAGCAACCACAGGCCGTGTTAACAGAGACCGCGAGAGACAGTCGGCAAAGTGGTGAGGAGCGGCGGGTGGGGGGGGGGGGGGGGGGGGGGGGGATTGGGGAGAGAGAATGGACGGCGGTAGGGGAGGGGAGTGGTGGACAGGGGAGGATGGGAGGGAGGAGGAGACGGGACAGGAGGTAGGCGGAAGGGGGGATAGGGGAGGCTGGGGTGGGGGGAGGGAGTGGAAGGGGGGTGGGGTGGAGGGGGCTGGGAGGGAGTGGTAGGGGAGGAGGGGACGGGACGGGAGGTAGGCGGAGGGAGGAAGGGGGGAATGTGAGGGAAGGGAAGGGAAGAGGGAGAAAGAAGGAAGGGAAAGGAGGGGTGGTAGCGGGGAGAGGAATGATGGGATAGGGGTGACAGAGGGGAGGGGGCCGGGAAGGGGGGTGTGTAGGATGGGGAAGGGGTGTGAGCGGGGAGGGGGCAGGGGGAGGGAAGAGCGAGGGGAGGAGGGATGGGGAAACTGGTGGTGGATGATTAATAAGGGGATTGGGAGGGAAGGGGGAGGGGGAAGTAGGGTGGGGAGGAGGAGGGATAGGGGAAGGAGGGAGGGAATGAGGGAGATGGGAGAGGGATGGAGATGATTAATAAGTGCAGTAATATTTCAGTTTGAGATGAAGAATCAAATCTGGATAAATGATTTGATTTTGAAAATCTGATACTTTAACGATTTGGTCACGATTATGGTTTCCCAACATGAATATTTGCTATAGTATAACAAGATATTAAAAATCTTGAAACGTTAACAACATTTAGTTTCAAAATATTGCATGTAATATGGGATGGTGGAATGAGTTCAGCACCCACTTCCCAAATACCAAATCGAGGGATACATATATGACATAGCCGATTCAAAATTGCCAATGACTTTAAGATGCCAACTTGTGTGTGACTTCATAGCCTGTCGGTCGGCATCACTACTATACTAGGACAGGCCAATGAGTGGCAGAATAAGGAAGACCACGGTTGGAATCGTGCCTGCTTAATCACTGTTATTTGTTAATCAACAAATCTTTAAAGCCCCAGTCGCACCTCACCGGATTGGGGGAAATGGACAGAAACCGAACAAAGTCCATTTTGTGTCCATACAAGTTTTGAACATGCACAAAACTAAGAACGGAGTCCGCCGGTCTGATGTCTACGGTTCTTGTCTGGTTTGAGTTTGTTTCGTCCGTTGGCTATCCGTCCATGTCCGTTTCATGTCCGTGTCATGTCTGTTTCATGTCCGTTTGTCTGGCGGCCTTCGCAACACTTTGACACATTTTAGTACATTTTTAGACTTATCACCACCGGACTAGACAATTCTATCCGTTGCTCAATCCGGTGAGGTGTGACTGGGCCTTTAGCTGTGTGGGTAACCTGTCCATTGTACTTTTAATATTTCGGGATTTCCACTTTAATCTTCAAGGCGGTCCTGTATGCTAAGAACTTATTCTGCTGGTGAGACTTTTTGCGGATTGATTCTAACATTACATAACCCCCGGCCCACACACCCCTAATCCACCCCCCTCCCCCTTCAATTCCCAAGGCCGTAATCGATTAACACTACCCGGGCGACTCGGGTCACCCGAGTCGTCAGAATTTCAAATCGAACACCGCGAGTAGAGTCGACAAATACACGTGCCGTGTGCAAAACGACCCGACCCCAGTAACCCTACCCTTGGCTGGGGTTGGCTACGAGCGATGACGTCACATTTGCGCCGGTACCGTCCTGCAGGATAACAGACAAAACTACCAGTCATACATGTTTTTTTTTTTAATAACCTAGATTAATGAAATCGAAATATAACTAAACTATGCCATCATAAAATACTTTAAATCCTATTTTGCTGTAGTTTTATCGGTTATTAAAAAAAAAAAAAAGTTTTGGATTAAGCCACCATTTTGTCCACCCCGAACGTGGAAAAGCACATTCGATTATTCGACCCGAGTCTGTAGGATGTGCGCATGCGCCAAAAAGTGGCTCGGGTGACCCGAGTTGATTAATCGATTACGCCCCCAGTGTCCGTTCTGCAGGTCTTCTGCTGCGTTCATACAGTCCTCGTGAATATGGTGAACTTCCCACTTACTGCTGGTGAACACGACCATGTAAACTGAGAGTGTTCATTTGGCAATTCGCGGTAAACACGGGCGTAACCGATTAATCAACTCGGGTCACCCGAGCCACTTTTTGGCGCATGCGCACATCCTACAGACTCGGGTTGAATAATCGAATACATATCGAATTGGGGTGGAAAAAATTATTTGTTTAAAAATAACCGATAAAACTACAGCAAAATAGGATTTAAAGTATTTGATGATGGTCTCTTTTAGATATATTCCATTTCATTAATCTAAGTTATTCTTTAAAAAAAAAATGAATGACTGGTACTGGTAGCTGTTATCCTGCAGGATGGTACCAGCGCAAATGTGACGTCATCGCTCATAGCCAACCCCAGCTATGAGGTGGGTTACTTGGGTCGGATCTTTTTGCACACGGCACATGTATTTGTCGACTCTACTCGCAGTGTTCGATTTGAAATTCGGACGACTCTGACGAAATTCTGGTGACCCGAGTCGCACAGGTCGTGTTAATCGATTACGGCCCTTATTTCATGCTGGGTGATAATAGAGGCATTGTCAAATCTTCATACAGGAAAACTGAAATATCTCTAAAATCACAGCACCTAGAAACAAATCGCTTGGTACACATATAGAAAACATCTTTACCAAAAAGATTATATCAAATTTATGAGGTTAGGGTTCTTGATTGCTATTAATTTTGAATAAAACTAATGTTTTGCACTGTGCGTACAGCGGACGGCGGAAACTGCGACACCGCCATTTCTTCACAAGTGGTGAGTAGCGAGCTGCTTAAAAAATCTCCAGTTCACAGGTGGAGTTCACCAGTTGTGAAGTCACTTGAACGCAATTCACAGGTTGTGAAATGGGAAACACCATATTCACCAGTTCATATGAATGCAGCATAACAGACACGGCAAATAACTCAGGGTTCAGAGACGGTTCCGTGTCGAGTATGGTGGCGCCACCTGGTGGAAAGCAGCGACACTATTCACGAGGATCATGTCCTGGAGTTAATGCGAGTGGTAATAGATGGCGCCACATGCACGCGCAGCCCGCTGTTGCGGATTCCGAGGGACACCAGTTTGCGAGGGACACATCGCTTCTGCACATGCGTCAAAATCGAACAGCATTGTCACTAAAGTTATAAATTTAATATAATGTTTTTGGTAAAGATCTTTTCTATATGTATACCAAACGATTTGGTTCTAGATGGTGTAATTTGAGAGATATTTGACTTCTTCTGTATTTTATGTATGAAGATGGCTCACGACCATTGACAATGCCTTGAGTTTGACGGTACGCGCAGTGCAAAACATTAGTTTTATTCAAAATTAATAGAAATCAAGAACCCTAACCTTATCAATCTAATACAGTCTTTATGGTAAAGATGTTTTCTCTATGTCTACCAAGCGATTAGTTTCTAGATGGTGTAATTTGAGAGATATTTGACTTCTTCCGTATGAAGATTTGCTCACGGCCGTTAACAATGCATTTCAATGGAAGTGTCCCTGGCAAACTGGTGTCCCTCGGAATCCGCATCACCGCATTGCGCCGTTTAGCGGAGATCGGTGATGAGGGCTCAGTTGCATAGTTCGGTGATTTGGGGCTTCTGCAATGTTTGTGAATGTGTCGTTTCATGATAAATGGGGGCCAATGTATTTTCTAGTATGTAATGGTCAAAAACAATTGTTGAAAGAGTAGAATTATTTTCTTTATAGAAATGTTACTGTTACACTTTGGAGGGATAGATATGATAAAATTAAGACCTAATCAGGAAAAACGCGAACACAGCAAATATAGTTATGGCATTTTTAATTAAGGAAAGTTAAACGTCAGGTTATACAAATGTCAGCTGACAAATGCTTAAGAAACGAGGCTAGAGATGGTATGGCCCTACTTTCCACTTTCACATGTAGGGTGGATGGGAGGCCAATTTAAGGCTCGTTATTGTCTCCTGGCTCCTCCGGCCGTAATGACCAAACCCCGTCGCTGCGCCGCCTTATATAGCAAAAGTCTACCCGAAAAGGGGTCCATCGGCAGTACGAGTGCACTGCGTAATACGTCATCAAGTACTGTTTACCCGATCAGCGACCAGGTTTATAAAAGACCCGCAAGTCGGCGTTTGAGTTTGTTACATAGTTCTAAAGAATTCCGCTAGTCGGCGACACAATAGACGTCCTTAGTACTGGCACGCCTTGGTCTGTATTCACGATTCTGATTACCCGCAATGCCAAAGCATTACGCACAATGTGGCATAGTAAAAAGATCCCATGTTCATAAAAAAAGATATAGGGTGTTTTAAGGGCATGAATATGTGAAGAGTTCAGGTGTAAAACCATGTAAACACCGATCCAAAAATGGAGATAAACATTGGAATCAAGCCGACCAAAAGGTAATTATTGTAACATGGAGAATGTGGACTTTTCTACAGCCCACAAGACTTTCATTTTGCATAGAACATTACTTGTTAATCAATGAAGTAATAAAAGGACAGTCCCACTTGAAATAAGTGTCCATCTTGAATGCATATCTTTGTATCTTTATAAAAGAATTCCATGGTGATTAAACTTGTTCTGGACGTAACTGTGGTGTCCCCTGCTTGTCCCCTGCATGTGATGCCAGGGAATATGCTATTCTGCGAACACCAGAGCTTCAGTGAGTAAAAAATTGCAACTATTGCATGTGTAACTTGGAAGTCTATTTTATAATACCATGACCCCACCGACTTTTTTTATATGATAAATGGTAGTATTTTGCCAGACCGCAAAACAAGTTTGGATTAACCGATCCTTTGGTTTAACCGAGCTTGGTTTAATGGGGTCATACTGTATATGCATAACAATTTTTTTTTTTAAACAATCAAAAGTTTTAAAACAAGGTTGGAAGTTTTCATAGCGGCAAGTCCTATACAAGAACCCTCTCCAAGTTCCCAAAACCTGTGTTGTGCAATAAACTCATCATGAAAGCTGCCTGCCAAAGTGTTGAAGTGCTGCTGGCTTTTGCAAGTTACCAGCGCCACGCTCTCGGGGAGCAAATAGAGGTTTCACACTGGCAAGAACATGTGAAGACAGGCGCAAAACTATTTGTCACTGCAGTGGCTGGTCGGGAGATGTTGGGAGCTCCATACATCAACCGCCCTTAATGCTGCCACAGTGACATGGTTTTCTGTTTAGGGTTTGCTCCCTTAGCCTTCGGTTCTGTCAAGAACCTGTACCACAAGGCAGTGGTTTACAACTCTGCAGGGCAGGGGTGTCAAACTCCCTGAGGTATTGCAATACCTGCAATACCTGCATACCGTGCAATAAACTAAGCTGTACTTAAATGTCTATATTTTCTATTCATATTAGACAAATTATCTTCACTTTAAAAATGCTCTTCACACTATATATATATAACATTGATGGAAATTAGTTCGGTTCCCGGTCGAGTCAAGCCAATGACTTAAAAATTGATACTTGTCGCTTCCTAGCCTGGTGTTCGGCATTATTAGAATAGGGCAAGGACTGGTTAGCTCGGTGTCAGGATAATGTGACTGAGTGGGATATTGGGTCATGGTGCTGGTGGCATGATTTCCCAGTGGGGCAGCACTATAAAATCGCCATGAGTGTGTACTGTCACAAGTCTGTCAATTTGTTCATGCTCTGTCAGTATCGTATTGCACGGATGTTTAAAGCTGCATAGACAAAGGAAAATCATTGAATTTTCAAAACCAAAACACTTAGCTAGATTTGATCATGCATATCCTACTTAGATACGGGTGTGCTTATAAAGAATTTGCCATTGCACTGAAGGGACAGCTGAACCAATTTAATGGAAGCTGTTACTGATGAAACCTATGATTCAGAATTTGTGTGCGCATGCCAAAATTAATTTGTCATGTTTTCACTTCAAATATCTCTAAAGTTAATCATTTAAAATAAAAGTTACTTCAATCAAACTAAAGAAAATTAGATTATGGTAATCAATCAAATCCATTTATCTCAGAAAATTGCCGAAGCACAAAACGATCGTACTATGCAGCTTTAATAGTAAAAAGTATTATATATATTATAGATATACATATATATATATATATGTATATATATATGTATATATATATATATGTAGTAGTCTGCACTGAGCTCTCAGGCAAAGAGCCGCATAGACAGGTAGGCATTGGTAGTGTGATGACATCAGGGAGCCTAGGTGGTGTAATGGTTAGCACACTAGCCTGGAATGCAAAGAGATGTGGGTTCGAATCCTCCTCTAGACACAATATTTCCCATTTTCATCACTCCCCAGGATACTGGTTGCTGTGACCAGGATCCTGTACAAGCTACGTGCTGTATAGTTGTTGAACCTACCCTGTGTATGTAGATGTAAGGGCATTGCTTGTATGGTTGTTTGTTGGTGTTTTACGTCCTAGCAACATCTAAGGTCATATCAGGACGGGTACCGACTTGTGACAGTGCGCACTCATGGTGACTTTATAGTGCTGCCCCACTGGAAGACCAGGCCACCAACACCATGAACTGATATCCCACTCATTCACATTATCCTGACCCTGAGCCAAATAGTCTCTGCCCTATCCTAATAATGCCGAGCACCTGGCTAGGAGACGGACGCTCAACTCATTCGGCCATCCCATCTGGTAAATAATGTCTATTAAAGATCAGCCAGCCAGACTAACACTAATAGCCACCAGACACATGCCGATAGCACAAGGATCCTAAGGCTCATAAGCCTCAGCGAGAGGATCATAAGGATCAGGATCAGAACTAAGTCTTGATTGAACACTTGGTTTGTGTTTGTTTGTTGTTGTTTGTTTGTTGTTGTTTTACATCCTAGCAACATCTAAGGTCATATCAGGACGGGGGTTTGTCTAGCGCATCAGCTCTCATAATTAGCTCAGGAACACCGAATCACGTGATATCCAATATTATATGTACAATCAAATCAGAAGCGCAATTTAAGGTGGCCGAATCGGTAGAGCACAGGCCTCGCGTGTGTAAGATCGGGAGTTTGTGAGTTCGGTTCCCAGTCGAGTCAAGCCAATGACTTAAAAATTGATACTTGTCGCTTCCTAGCTTGGTGCTCGGCATTATTAGTATAGGGCAAGGACTGGTTAGCTCGGTGTCAGGATAATGTGACTGAGTGGGATATTGGGTCATGGTGCCGGCGGCCTGATTTCCCAGTGGGGCAGCACTATAAAATTGCCATGAGTGCGTCCTGTCAGAAGTCGTACCCGTCCTGATATGACCTTAGATGTTGCTAGGATGTAAAACAACAAACAAACAAGCTGCGAGTCTCACATGCCTACACACTCACAAACACACACACCCAGCCATTGCGCCACTGAACCAGACTACGATCAAGACCATGAGGCAATTTGGTTATTTCAACTGAGCCAAATCAAAATGTCACTAAGCTGAATTAAACTATGGCACCTGTATGATATTTACAAGTTCATACAATGCAGCACGCAGGTTGACTAGAAGGAAAAGTGATAAGTGTAGTTTTGTCTCCTCAGAATATTCCTTTGGCAAAACTGGCAAATGCACTTGATCTCAGTTCGCCGTGATTGTGTGTAACTGTCCAATGCTTCTGAAGGCTTGTGAATAAATCAATAATGTCACTTATCGTTCTATGGTTGCATCCTTTACTGGCATGTATATATATAGCATCGGCATTGACTGCACCATGACCCGATACCCCACACTGTCACATATCCTGGCACCGTGCTAACCAGTCCTTCTTCTATCCTATTAACGCAGAGCGCCAGGCTAGGTAGCGACAAGTATCAATTTTATAAGTCATTAGTTTGAAATGGCTGGGATTCAATCTCTCGATCTTTCGCATGGGAAGCCTGTGCTCTACCGATTCGGCCACCACATCCGGTATAAGTCTTTTAAATGGTTTACATATGTAAGTCATTTAATGCTTTCAAGTACCCACATGCAGGCTAATCACTTAAGGCCCTGTCACACATCACCGGATTGGGGTACCGGATAGAAAATGGACACTGCCCGGTGAAATACGTCAATGTCCATTTATTTTACCGGTTGGCATCCGGTGTGTCCATTGTCTGTCTGGTGTGTACGGTGGGAAGTTTTGAACATGCACAAAACTTGTACCAGACACAACCGGACTGACGTGTATGGTTGGTGTCCATTTTAAGTCTGTTTTGTCCGGTTCATGTCCGTTACCCATCCGTTACATCTCTAGTTTGCTTCCTGCAGACTCTGTTGATGGTGCTGTAGGAATTTGGTCTGTCGTTTTTTTAATGTTTTCGGCGTGTCCACGATCAGTCCGGTAGGTGTCTGGTTGGTGTCCGGTTGGTGTCCGGTCCGTCCGTTTGACATTCGGTTTTCACCCGTTGGTTGACCATTGCTTGTGCGTTGTTATCCGGTGTCGTCCGGTTATCATCCCTTCATCGTCCTGTGGCTATTTGTTAATGTATGTTCCTTGTCCATTCAAAGCACAACATTTTGACACATTTCGGTACATTTTGATACCGAACACCACCGGACTAGACAATTCTTTGTCCGGTTATGGCGGTTGCTCAATCCGGTAAGGTGTGACAAGCACTTTACATATATACATACATACACAAGCTAGGTTCAACAACCATACAGCATGTAGGTTGTAAAGGATCCTGGTCACGGCACCAGTGTCATGGGGGTGATGGAAATGGGAAAGATTGCACCAAAAGCAGGATTCGAACCCACCTGTCTTCTTGTCATTCCGGGGCTAGTGTGCTAACACTACCTAGGCTTCCTGATACAATCACCCTATCTGTCCATCTGTCTATGTGGCTCGTTGCTTGAGAGGTCAGTGCACACTTACTACACATGTATTAAATTAATAACATTGTGATTTGGACTAATGACTAAGTGCACTATTGTTGGGCTACCTAAATCCCCCACAATGCATCATGGATGGGCTCGTTTCTGCCCAGAGAAAATGTCAAATTGATGATTTTGATGAAACTGGATGAGAATATTAGTCCCCTTCGATAATTCAGTAAGGAACGACGCGACAAGGAAGTGCGGGGGTAAACAGTTTGTTTAAGGCTGGGTGATGTGCCCAGGCCCAGCCATGAAGGAAAATAATATGTTGTAGTAGGGTGAGTGGGTGGAAAAAAGTGGGTGAATGGCTGGGGATGGCTGGGGAAAAAGGTGTGAAAGTCCTCTGGCCAATTAGGTGGATGGATGGTGGAGTCGTCCGTCCACCCAAAGTCAAGGCCAAAAGCACAGCAGGTGGAGGTTGTGACATGGCATTCCTCTAAAACCTCTCTAAATTGACCGACCTTGGGGACTTTAAGTGGTCCATATAGGGAGGTGATCGGCTTAGCGAGTTAGAATATCCTTACAATGGTATTGTTGGGACCCAAATAAAGCGATCGATATAGGGGAGTGGTCGATCTGTGGAGGGGTCGGTATAGGGAGGTTGTACTGTATATGGGTTATTCTCCGAAACTGGGCACCACATATTTGGTCTCCATGTTACGCTGCTGATAATTAAGTCTTTGTTTTATTAATAGCAAGTCAAATAAGTATTGCAGCCTCTGTCTATAGACCCCTTTCAATGTTTGTAAACATTGTGTCTGCGTGCCCAGCTTGGCTGCAGAACGAATGCACACTGCCACTGAGTTTGCCAGTATGCACAGTGCAAAACCTCAGTTTTATTCAAAATTAATAGAAATCCAGAACCCTAACCGTATCAATTTAATATAATCTTTTTTGTAAACATGTTTTCCATGTGGATTCCAATCAGTTTGTTTCTAGGTGGTGTGGTTTTAGAGATATTTAACTTTTTCTGTATGAAGATTGCTCACCGCCATTGATAATGCATTGGGTTTGCCGTACGCGCAGTGCAAAACGTCAGTTTTATTCAAAATTAATAGAAATCCAGAACCCTAACCGTATCAATTTAATATAATATTTTTAGTAAACATGTTTTCTATGTGTATTCCAATCAGTTTGTAACTAGGTGGTGTTGTTTTAGAGATATTTAACTTTTTCTGTATGAAGATTGCTCACTGCCATCGAGTTAGCAGTGTGACCGGATGTTGCCCTGCAGCCAAGCAGCATGCGCACTGACCTAAATACATGTGCTGATGTCATATAAAATTGGTCAATTAGGTATGTTAGCAGTTTTACATGTATTGAATTTATCCCACAAAAGATATCAAAATTATAATTGTATGATTTTGCACTAGAGTGAAAATGTGAAAATTTACACATTGACACCATACATGTGTAGCCAAACTTTTTTCAACTTATTTTTCAACTTTTGTCTTGTAAGTCGTAAGCTTGTCTGCTTAACAGTAATCAAGAAAATCTTGTTTGACTATATTGTATATGCTAAAATGAGATTCTTGTTGTGTCTTTGATTTTCATGTTACATGCGTGACATTAATGTATTGCTCAATTTGTATAAGATCTAATTCAAAAAGTGAAACTCATTTTTTTCCAACTCTGACATATGCACAACATGCATACCTTCATAGGACATTGGATTAGGCTATTGTTTGGAAGGATCTTTGCTATTATTTGGAAGGTTTTCACTTTTGGTTTCCATGTCACACTTTGGTGCCCAGTTTTAGAGAATGACCCATATATATATACATATATAAGTTAGAAAGTGTAGTGTTGCTTTGTTGCATCGTGTATCATATCAAATGCATACAAATGTAAATAATTGAGAATTGACACATTAAAATGATCTATCGCTCATAAACAAACAACACATATTCAGAGGAATAAATTACTTACCAAAAGAATAAGCCTACCTTTTTACGAGAATCGAATACTGCCATTTTAAAATTTGTTGTTTTTAAACTGTCAGCTATAATTGATCTATTCACGCATTTATGCTAGTGACTTGGAATTGGTGGTTCAATGTGTGAATATTTGATTATTTATTACATTCATCGATTAAGATGGGGAAATTTCAGTTACAGACAACTAGTCTTTCTCATTGTACTGCCCCTTTCCCTATCCTAGTAATGCCAAGTGCCAGGCTAGGTAGCAACAAGTATCAATTTGTAACTCCCTAGTTTCACTCAGCTGAATCCAATGTGCTTATGTCATGTGCAAAGAATTTCATTCCTTAAAGTTGCATAGTCCGATTAAAGCATCAAATTTTCAAAAGCCCTTATGTCAATTTGAACCTATATGCAACTTTTCTTTTTCTTTTTTTTTAAAGATTTATACTGCCTATCATGGATAAGCCTGAATAGGCTTGTTTTCACCATTAGACAGTTTGTCGATAGAAAGCCCGAGCCTACACTTTTACCGACCCAAGGGATTTTTTACCTCCCACACCACATAGACATGGTATGAGAGCAACTGGCCTTTGATGACGCTGTAAGTTATACACAGCGGTGGAAATCCAAATTTGCAGAGGTGGGGGCACAGGGAATCGAACCACTGACCTTCAGATTAGGAGTCTGACCTAGAAAAAAGTCAGACACTCTAACCACTCCGCCACCGAGAACAGCACCACATTTTGGTGCCCAATTTTAGAGAATGACCCATATATATACATATGTAAGTTAGAAAGTGTAGTGTTGCTTTGTTGCATCGTGTATCATATCAAATGCATAAAAATGTAAATAATTGAGAATTGACACATTGAAATGATCTATCGCTCATAAACAAACAACACATATTCAGAGGAATAAATTACTTACCAAAAGAATAAGATACTGGTGCAGTTATTATAAACATTTGATGCTACATAGAACGGACTACTGAGGCCATTTAGCAGAACCTGTTACTTCTGAAGCCTATGTGGTCAGAGTTTTGGCAAGCTTGCCAAAATTAACTTAGCATGTTTGCACTTCAAATATGTCCCAAATTAGTCATTTTCAAGCAGAGTTACTTCAAGATAAAGTAAGATAGATTATAATGATCAATCTAATATATTTATCTCAGAAAATGACAGAAAATCAAAACCATCAGACTATGCAACTTTAAGTATGTGAAGAGATGGAATAATAAAATTCTCGTTCTCAGTAAAAATCAGAATTTGCAAAAACATTTGATTTATTCAAAAAAGAATTGTTCCTGCATGAAAACATAAAGACTTAACTAGATTTGATCCCTCATACCCAGCTTATATCCTGTTGAACTCATTAAAGGTGTATTGCTGCATAGAAGATATGGTAAATGAGCATGTTGGCGGAGGCTAACATGTATAATTTGCTCACGAGGCAAGTCCGCCCTCTGTTTTCTTCGCTTTGTACTACGCCTTTCAATGCCAGTCCTGCTGCTGTGCACTTCGCTTCCCCACCCTCCCACCCACTCTCTGGGGGGGGGGGGGGGTGAGCGCTGAACACTCCTGCCTGCTCACCGATCCTGCTAACCCTCTGATGCCTGATACCGATACAGCTGCCTGATGTCTGATCACGTTATGTAGGGTCTGAGTGACCCGCCTGACAGCCTGCTCGCCAGGTCCCGCGATGTTTATTAAACTATAAAAGGTTTCTCTGACTCTGTCCTCTTTATCCTCTCGTTCTTCTGCCTTAATTATACTGTGCTGTGCTCTGCCGAGTGAAGCGAATTAAGCTTAAAGTGGCATATTCCGATGGTGTTGAGTTTCTGTCATTTTCTGAGATCAATTTATTGAATCGATTGTTATAATATACCTTTACTTTAGTTTGAAGTAATTTTTATTTTAAATGGCAAAGTTTTGAGATATTTGAAGTGCAAACATGTCAAATTAGTTTTGGAAAGCACACCAAAACTCTGACTCCTTACGCTTCAGCAGTAAAAGCTTCTATTAAACTGTCTCAGTATTCCCTTATATATGGCAATAAATGCGTAATAAGTGTATCAGTATCGAAGTTAGATATGTAGAATCAAATCTTGCTTTGGTTTTAATAATTTTATGTTTCATCGGACTATGCAGCTTTAATACGAAATAGCTCACTGTTGGAGCGAGCCTACGGGGTGCACATTTTAGCATAAGAACCGAAATTAATTTATAATGTCTTCTTTTAAAACAACTCCAAACGTAAACATCTAAAATGAAAGTTACTTCAAACTAAACTATTGTACTGTATAATTATCAACATAATATATTTACCCAAATAGGATGGATGAGTGCGTCAAACGTCCGCTTCCCATGTGGCTGATCGAAGCCTGGCCGAGTCAAATCAATAACTTAAAAGTGTATACTTGTCACTACCTAAAGACCCTATAATACTAAGACGGTTCACTCAGCCTGTACTGTGTAATCAAAATGATCAAACCCACCACTTGGGTTGACAATAAGCAATATCAACAATAACCATCAAATGGTAGATCAGTAAATTAACGACATCTGGCTGGGCAACTGCCCTACCGGTAAGAAATAGTCATCTGGTAGAACGTAGGGTAAGACAACAAAATTAAAATAATAAGAGAGAAAAACTAAATCAGGAGGTGTGTCCCTCTTGAGTGACGGGAGCCGAGTGGAGTGTCCAGTGCCTCGAGGCGCAATGTACAGTGCGCGACTGCAGCGCTGCATGTGCGCCTAGCGTCAAACCCGAAAATCACAATGGTAAAGCCCAGGTACAGGAATAGAGTTGCCGGAGCCCCTTCGCTCTACACCCATGTACAGCGTGCTGTATACAAGCTATATATATACATGGCAGACACTTTAATCAATGACCATAGCCACTCAGATTGCATATCACAAAATTAGCATTCGGTGAATAAAATAAGGAAGACCAATTGTCTGCAGTTGAAATGTCCCCAGTAAATCGATGAATGTAATATATAAATATATATATATATATACATTGCAGACACTTTAATCAATGACCATAACCACTCAGATTGAACATCACAACATTAGCATTCGGCGAGTCCTCTGATTAAAAGCACGTGACTTAACACGTGACTTAATGCTTCTAATCCCATCGTCGACTTTAAACCACACATTACACAAACCAACGTCTACGACTAAACCTCGGCGCCAGTGTTTAGAACTAACAGCTGTATTTGTGTGTGTGTGGGTGTGGGTGGGGGGGGGGGGGGTCAGAGGGGGAGCTATATATCGTTAGTTGTGTCCCAATTCCGTATGGGGGCAGCAGCACCCAGCAATCACCCTCCTCGTGCCGGTGTGGTGGTTTCAGCGGGTTCCCGTGCTCAGAGGTGTCCCTCGCTTCTGCGCTGCTTCTGCGCATGCGCGGATTTCGCATCAACTCGGGTCACCTGAGCCACTTATTGGCGCATGCGCATATCCTACAAACTCGGGTCGAATAATCGAATACGCTTCTCCGCGCTCGGGTGGACAATCTTTTTTTTTTTTTAATAACCGATAAAAATACAGCAAAATAGGATTTAAAGTATTTTTATGATGGCCCAGTTTACTTATATTTCCATTTAATTTAATCTAAGTTATTCTTTTTATGCACATGGCACGTGTATTTGTCGACCTCCACTCGCCGTGTTCTATTTGAATTTCTGACGACTGGGATGACCCGAGTCGCCCGGGTCGTGTTAATCGATTACGGCCCGTTGATGCGAAATCCGCGCATGCGCAGAAGCAGCGCAGAAGCGAGGGACACCTCTGAGCACGGGAACCCGCTGAAACCACCACACCGGTGTTGCAGTTTCCGCGGTACACCAGTTTGCGAGGGACACTTCCATTCAAATGCATTGTGAATGGGCGTGAGTGATCTTCATACAGAAAAAGTCAAATATCTCTCAAAGTACACCACCTAGAAACAAACCGCTTGGTACGCATATAGAAAACATCTTTACCAAAAAGATTATATTAAATTTATAAGGTTAGGGTTCTTCATTTCTATTAATTTTGAATAAAACTAATGTTTTGCACTGCACATACCATCAAACTCAAGGCAATCTGCATGCAGAAAATACAGCAAAAGTGAAATATCTCTAAAACCACACCACCTAAAAGCAAATCGCTTGGTACATATATAGAAAACATCTTTACCAAAAACATTATATTAAATTTATAAGGTTAGTGACGATACTGTTCGATTTTGATGCATGCGCAGAAGCGATGTGTCCCTCTCAAACTGTTGTGCCGCAGAAACTGCAACACCGGTACTATATGCACTCTCCATGCGCGCTGATACCCTATAACCACCACTTGTGCTGGGAGAGTGGGGTTCAGGAAGGCCGGCAGAAAAGTGTTGGCACAGATCACAAGTTGAGCACTGTGGGCTGCAGTCAACGTCTCCCCCTACCCCATCTCCAGCACACACACATATCCACATACCTCGAGCAGCTCACCTGGATACCGGAAGCAGCCATAGGACACTTCCGGTTTGCTCAATTCAGCTGAAAGTGCTGGAGGCGGTGTTGGAGTTATCGGGAAATGCCCACATTATCGCCCAGTGACTAGACGCAGGCTTATAGTGATATTTGTGTATGTGTATGTATGTGCGTATATATATATATGTGTTTATATATATATACTCGTGACACTGTCCGAACTAAGTGTTTATTGTGTGTGTTGTACATAGGCTCTGATCGGATATGCAACTACAATATGTCATCCTCACTCGGGTTGGAGACATGTACTGCACTTTTATGGGAGGATCAACATGAAATATGACCAACCAGCACGTCATCCACCACATGTAGTAGAGTAACCATGTGCCCCTCCCGCCCGCCACCCCACCCCCACTCGCCCACCCCCGTCCTCATTAGCATACGTCATCGTCGTCACGTTGCTCATTAGCATATATAATGATGATCACGATGCACCTCACGGATGCCCCCGGAGGTCCAATGATAACCCAATCAAGTTAAATTAAAAAGCATCAATGATGAATCACAGATTCCAGGATACACCCAGCTAATACCGTCAGATTCAAATTCATTGCTGTACATGACAAAACTGAACAAAGCGTCCTCACCACATGTATTGAGTGGGTGGGCCCTGATGGTGGAGTCTCCGACTTGGCCTGAGCATACAGCTCAAACACTCTAATCTAATCTAATCTAATGATCACAAACACCTACTCAAAACAATAACATAACTAAAAATAACAATTTAGCAACAATAACAAAACCTGAACAAGCACCTATACCTCCACACAAATAAACAAAACAAAGGTAACCTTCACTGGCGCCAGTGAAAATCTAGTCGACAATCGCTTAAATTCAGCCCTCGCGCACACACACAAAATGGACGCCGGAAGTGACGTCATTGTCAAGGACTGGCGGACGGAACCGGAAGTTGGGCTTCCGGAATTCTCTGCATTCCTTAGTGGTCGGTTTGAAAAGTGAGCGCTGAAGGCCCAGATTTAAGCATATTGAATGATGAGAATGATGATGATGATGCTGAGTGTATTGGTTTGTACATAGGAATATCCCGTAGTGCCAATCATATTTTCACACTGAGCATGGCAGGCAGATTTATCAGTCATCCCTTTTAAGAACCAATTGCCAGTGAGCCAGTTTACACGCGCCTCCCGCCACCATTGGCCATCCTACTAGTGTGTGATGGGTGAAGCACACTGCATCGCTGCGCACTGCTACACATACATACAGGAAGAGTCGTTTTATCTAATGTAGAATAGTTGTTAGCACAATGTTCGCGGCAATGTACACCTGCAAGAAAATGTAGGGCAAGTCTCCCCCCTCCCCCTGTCTATCGAGTATAGTCGTCAGGAAGAATGGGTTCATGGGTTCAAAGCGACCTTAACATATAGGACCTACAGCGAAGGACGCAGCAGACGAGAATGCGACAAGCGCGCCCCATTCATGGGTTCAAAGCGACCTTAACATATAGGACCTACAGCGAAGGACACAGCAGACGAGAATGCGACAAGCGCGCCCCACTTCCGTTATGCAGCAAACACACCGCCCAGGTCGCAGCTTCGGGCCTTACCCAGACATCAGTGGGGAATGCTGATTGAGAAGACGCGTCCTAGAACGCTGAACCGGAAGTACCTCTCCTGGTCTCCCGCACAGCGCGCCACCTGGTGGAGCGGGACATCTCAGTAGACCGCAACGGTGGGGCCACGTACCGGCAACGGCAGCGTCTTCCACTGAGTGAGGGAGTGAGTGAGTGAGTGAGTGAGTAAGAAGATTATAAACACTGAACCTCCCCCGTCTTCCCACAATTCCTCACTGCTCAACTCAGCCATGATCTCTTTCTCTCCGGCTGTCTATCAGAGTGGCATCCGAAGGTGTTTGTGGGATGCCTAAGTAAATATTCACACGAATCTGCAATGTCCACACAAAGAGAGAGTGCGCGAGCGGATGACAGATAGAGAGAGATAGAGATAGAGATAGGGAGAGAGGGTGGAGTGAACTGGATACCAATAATCAAGAAGAAGATATCAGTTGTATAAACTTGACCTTATTAGAGACAACCAAATAACTCAGGATATATCTGCTTTTATCCATGCACACACATTGTGGTGTTTACTGTACAACACCCATGCCGCGGAGACAACACTGATTGTATCGCCATGACTGGAAGTGGCTACTAACCAGCAAGGTTTGCTGGAGGAGGAGGAGGAGGAGGGGTAGGGTGATGACCGCGACGATGGAGGGAAACTGTCCCGACAGACCCTCCTGGAATCATTTGATACCTGAAGGCAGCAGCTGACGATCACCACACCTGACTTGTTAGTCTACTGAGGGCAGAGTTGGAGGCAGGGGTACAGGTGTTCCATATGTGTATATGTTAGGAAGAGGAGCAGGAGCAGGAGACGGAGGGAAAGGGAGAGCAGAAAGAAGGGGTGGGGGAAGGCGGGAAAGGGGTGGAGTAGGAGGGGAGGAGGGGAAGGGGGAGAGGTAGAGCAGAAGTAGGGGGCGAGAAGAAGGAGGGAAAGGGGTGGAGTAGGAGGGGAGGAGGAGAAGGGGGAGAGGTAGAGCAGAAGTAGGGGGGGGGGAAGAAGAAGGAGGGAAAGGGGTGGAGTAGGAGGGGAGGAGGAGAAGGGGGAAAAGGGGGAGCAGAAGTAAGGGGGTTATGTGCAGGAATATGTTTGGGGAAGGTGGGGGCAGCAGAAAGAGAATGACGGAAGGGGGGACAGGAGCAGCGGGAGAAAGGAAAGTGGGTACAAGTGTAAGTAGGGGGAGGAGCCGAAGGAGTAAGATGGAAAGAAGGACATGACGAGTAGGGAGTAGGGAGAGTATGTGCAGGAGTCAATAGGGGAGAGGAGGAGAAGTGGGCGCAGGAGGGAAATGGGGTGCAGGAGGAGCAGAAGTAAGAGAAGTAGGGGGAATGAGGGGTAGCATGAGAAGGAGAGAAGGACTAAGGGTGGAAGAGGAGGAGTGAGAGAAGGAGCATAAGTAGGGGAGAATGAAAAGTAAGGGTCAACAGAAGGAGAAGGAGGTGGAATTAGAGGGCGCATGAGGAATGTCAGGAGAAAGTAGAGGAAAGGAAGGAGAGGAGGAATAGGAGGATAATGAGGAGTAGCAGGAATGGCAAAAGCAGAAAGAACAACAGCGAGAACTGGGGAATGAATGAGAGGAGCAGGAGCAGGTAGGAGATACAGAGACAGAGAAACTGGGGTAGGATAATAATGTGTAGCTCGCTGAGCAGGAGTAACAGGAGGTGAATGAACAGAAGGAGAAGGCGGCGGAAGAGCAAGTAGAGCATGTAGAGAGGAAGGGTGCCGCGTGTCTACCCGATCAGTCAGAGCAGCAGCAGTGTTGGAAGAGGCAGGGGGGTGGGAGGACTCACTGGCTTCTAATGCCTACTGCTTTATGATGGCGAGGGTGATGGGTAGATGAGTGGGGGTTGTGGGTAATCATTAGGTCGATACGTGGGTAGGTGAGTTAGGTAAGTAGGTAGGTGAGTTAGGTAAGTAGGTAGATAGGTTGATTCATCAAAGAGGTAGGCTCGGCGTTCGCTGTTCGCTCCAATAAGGACTGCACCTTGCTTCTTGCGATTGCATACGAATTAGCGCAAGTCCGTGCTCGCGTGTGCTTGTGTGTGCACGCGTGTGCGTTGTGCGCATGCGCGTGCGTTGCGCGCGCCTATATTGAGGCAATCGCAGCAGCGCTGTTGGTGCAGGCTCGGGACACAGCGACACGGCGGGAGGGAGGGTGGGTGGGTGGGAAGGTAGGGAGGGAAGGTGGGTCGGATGGAGGCGTGCCCGTCATAGGACATCCCCCTTCCTGAATGTGGCGCTTCCAGAGGAGAGAGAGACAGGAGAGTGACTGTGAGAAGGAAGTAGAAAGCGCGAGATAGAGAGAGAGATAGAGAGTGAGAGAGAAAGGGAGAGAGCGCGAGATAGAGAGAGTGTAAGAGAGACAAAAACTCACGCGCGCTCGGCCGCGCTCTCAGTGAGAAGAGAGAGGAGAGAGGGACAGAACGCAGTGGGAACGAAAGACTCCCGACACTGGGGACTTTAGCAGCGGGAGCCGGCGCTGTGGTCGCCGTGAGGAGGGAGGGAAGCGCGGCCGGCCTGGTTCTGAGCACACCGCCACACACACCGCCACACACAGCGCCACACACACGGTCACACGGCTCTGAGACAAAGTGTGCAGTGAAGGAGTGGCACAGGGACTGCACAGGTCGGACGGACGGACTTGGCAAAAGTGCACCTAACAATTGTCTGTGTGTACCAATATACCACACACCTCCCACACACATCTCCACCCCCCCTCCCCCCGCTACCAACACCCCTGTGTCACACAGCACAGGTCTACCCCGACTGGGCGGCGCGGGGCGCTTGGGCTGCGGCGCGGAGCGCTTGGGCTGCGGCGCGGGGCGCTTGGGCTGCAGCGCGGGGCGCTTGGGCTCCGGCGCCAGGCGAAGTTACCTTTTGCCTGCCTGCCCCCGGGGGGCGTCAAATCTCGCGCGGGCCCGGACTTCCCAGCTCTCGAGTCCCGGTGCCCCCGGCAGCCAATTGTCGCCACCCCTCCCCCCCACCCCTTCGCGCCCGCCCCTTCTGGCCGCCGCACCTCTCACCGGCCCGGTTAACGGCCTCCCCTAGCTCCCCCCGCCCTCCGGGTCGCCCCGCCGGGGCTCCCGCTGAGGCTCTTCCCGGGGCTCCCCTTGGGTCGCCCCGCCGGGGCTCCTCCCCTCACAAGGCTCTCCCCACCCCACCCCCCGGTCTCCCCGCCGGGGCTCCCCGGTTCCCGGCGGTGCAATCCCGGTCGAAGTCACGATGAAGTTGGACGACGCGCTCGGCCTGCTGGGCTCCTACGGGAAGTACCAAGTGCTCGTCTACCTCGCTATTTCCACCTTCGACAACTTCATCTCCATCTGGCACATGAGCGTAATGGCCTTCCTCGGCTTCGAAAACAAGCACCACTGCAAGGTAAACTCACCCCGTGATTTATGGCTCTTTTTCTCATTTTTCTTTCCTCACTGCTGGCACACTGGGCGCGGTTGCCTAGTCAGTAGAGCGCAGGCTTCCCATGCGGAAGGTCGGGAGTTCGATTCCAGGACTGGTCAAATCAATGGCTTATAAAATTGATACTCATCGGTACATAGACTGGCGTTCGGCATGACTAGAATAGGGCAAGGACTGGTTGGTTAGCTCAGTATCAGGATAATGTGACTGAGTGGGATATCGGGTCATGGTGCCGGCAACCTGATCTCCTCCTGGGGCAGCACTATAAAGTCGCCATGAGTGTGCACTGTCACAACTTGGTCGCCATATATGTTGCTAGGATGTAAAACCCCAATAAGCAAACTGTAGCGGCACAGAGCAGTTAGATGTATTTAGCAGACTAAGTCTGCAATTCAGAATTTGAAATATCATATCTGTAACTTAGTGTAAGTAGCATATAGAGGAGGGCGGAGATATCGTGCCATCCGTAGTTCTCTATTCTGCAACCAAAGTAAAATTATCAACAGGAACATTGCATTGTTGTCTATGCGTGATGCATAATGTATTATGCGAGAATAAAGCTGCAGAAGGGAATTATTATACCGACCCACCCAGGGGGGAGGCTAATGACTAACACGTGTAAGTATACACATAAACAATACCCACACTCATAGAGGTGGAACCTGAAATCACCTGGGCCCGTATGCAGGAGTCAGTGTTAGCGGGGTTTGGTGTTAGAGCCTGTTACCGTTTAGCTATCACCGACGTCGGGAACTGTGTCAAGTCGTATGCAGGAGCGCGTAACACTTTCATTATAGCTAAACGTGAATTTATTTATAGATTTGGGAAATCCCTCTGCATTTGTAGCCATATATTAGGCTCAAATCTATTGAATGCGATCATATTTAACAGAATTACATATGCAATAAGTGAAATTTGATCAATTTAACCCTAAATTCGAAGCATTATTAAGGCTACTGCCGCATTGGCAGCGATATTAATAGTTATATTTTCGAATCGATGAACGTAAAGTAAACAAACCGCTGCCGCCGCCAGTATGGAAAGCGACGTCGATGCGGCGGCGGCTGCGATTTGTTTACTTTACGTTCATCGATTCGAAAATATAACTATTAATATCGCCGCCAATGTGGCGGTAACCTTAATAACGCTTCGAATTTAGGGTTAAATTGATAAAATTTCACTTATTGCGTATGTAATTCTGTTAAATATGACAGCAGTGAATAGATTTGGGCCTAATAAACTCGCTAAACCTAATATTTTTTAGGGGTAACGTAACACCGGTTAAGCGTTTGGTGTTAGGCCTAACACTAACTCATGCATACCATTTTTCGCCGCTAAACCGGAATTCCTGCCAAACACCGTTTTGCCTCGCTAACACTGACTCCTGCATACGGCCCCAGAATCCAGAAACTGGAATCACAGCTATTTCTGCGGAACTCCTGAAACATGGGAGAAGGCACTGAGACTAATTTATAGCAATTCCGCATAAAATAGACATATATATAGGGTGGTCCTAAGCATCTAGTTAATACCTGTTACCCTATGATTTCTTAATTGATATACATGTTCAATGTATTTGTCAATGTAAATATATCAGAAATATTTCCTACATTTTTATTTTTATTTCATGGCGAAGGACTGAACTTATCTGTACCACCTACAACTATGCTGTTTTTTCTACTTAACTATGTACTAGTTGCTCCAATTAATAGGTAATAGCATCTTTTCCTTAGAAAAAATGTTCAATTATATGCCATAATCTTGATCTTTTCAGAAATATAAACTTTATTCTCCTAGCATAAAGCACTTTTTAGGGGTAACCATTATATTATTGCAGACGGATGGCTATGGGTATTCATATTTCCAGTAATATATAGTAAATAGTTATAAGGACACTGAGTAAACACATTTAGTTCTAACATTCCTTATGCCTATAACACACAGTGTCTACATCAGATAGGTATATTCCAGAATGTACAATGGTCATAGTGCAGATATTTGTATTATTTAAAAAGGGGACATGGACGCTTATGCAAATAACCTGTAACGTATACAAAAAATACACATTCCTAGTTAAAAATAAATAAACACAGTGTTGGAACCTGTTAAACTATGCTATAGGCACAAACAAATCACTTAACTTTAATATATTGTTGCAACACTTTAGCTGTGGGGGCAAACACCGGTGGGAGATGGACGGTTATGGTGAATTTTATTTCTATTAATTCATAGGAAATAGTTATAAGGACACTGAGTAAACACATTTAGTTTTAACATTCCTTATGCCTATAACACACAGTGTCTACATCAGATAGGTATATTCCAGAATGTACAATGGTTATAGTACAGATATTTTTATTATTTAAAAAGGGGAGATGGACGGTTATGCAAATAACCTGTAAAGTTTACAAAAAATATGCATAGGTATATTCCAGAACGTACAATGGTCATAGTACAGATAGCAAAAATATTACACATCTGAAGTCAGTTCATTTCTAAGTTAAATAGATTTCCCTACAGACCACTGAACACAAACTGTGACTATTTGGCATAACCGTGACTATTTGCCATAACAGCTCAGTAGTGTGCAGGGAAATCTATTTAACTTAGGAATGAACTGACTTCAAATGTTGAGGTATGAAAGTAGCATGTAGCAGTTATTTAGCTGTTGGGATAATAGCAGTGGCTCTATTCTGAAGAAAATATTTGTTATTCTAGAAATATTTTTCCTTATGGTACTCTCCTGACAAATATTTTAGCACATAATTCCAATTTATTCCAATGGTTGTTTGACGGTAAACGTATATTGGGCAATAATACATAGATATCAATGCCATATTAGGTCATATTAGGGTACAAACTAGCTGGGAGATGGACGGTTTAGCGGGAGACGGACGGTTATGGGAAATGTAAAAATGCTACCAGATCCAGAGAAATAGGAATAGTTATCTAAAAGGTTAACTCATGGTAGTTAGCCATATGGAATATCCTTCACTAATCCTTACAATCCATGCCACAGCGCATATGTGAGTGTAAGATGGACGATTATGGTCATATCTGCACCAAATTAGGTTTTAGATGCCTATATGGATGCTAATTAAAATATCTGATTTTTATCACTCAATATGGAATGCGCCAACCATGTCAATGAAGTTATGTGTGCAGTTAGTGTTATTTATTGATAGGTTACACCAATATGCCCCTATAAACCATTGCAGATGGACGGTTATGCTAAAACTTCCCCAACACAAAAATGTTGATTATGATCCAGGCAGTCGACTTGAACTCTTAAATTTGAGCGTTAATAATGGCAGAGACATAGTCAATGATAAGAACATATTTTATGAATGCCCTACTTACAGGGTTATCTAAAAAGGAAACATTTAAACCTACTTTTGGCCAAGAAATTGTTACTAAGGTAAAACAGGAAAACATTTTAGCCTTTTTGAGGGCAGCTGGACTGTACCACCTCATATAGTTTACTAAATAGATTCTATCAATTATTAATCAAACTTTTCTTTTTCTATGGGAATTTGTTTCCCTTAACCACAAATATATGATTGTGAGCTTTCTAATTTAATGAGTGTCTATTGGCACATAATTGATTGTCTGCTTTTACATGTAAAAGCAATGGTTTGAACAAAAAACTAACATTTCTCGCTGTGAATATGGCCTATGCTGCTGACATGGCGTAAAGCAACCACCAATCAATCAATCAATCTTTTCTTATGTAAAGCGCAAACAAATTGTAGGGTTGCTAAGAACAACAGACTGGATCACCTCCTATAATTTTAGCTATGTTTTGCTAGTTTAAATTTTGCTGTAATTTGATGCAAATTTAACCACTTCAAAATTGCAACTGAGATGATATTAGCTGTCATTTGATACACATCTGACCATTTCAGATTTTCCTGTAAATGTAAATGTAAATATATGATTGACATATCTTTTCACAAAATAAAGGTGACAGAATAAATGCCACTAACTTATTGCCATGAATATGATCTTTGCTGCTAACACTACAAGATTTGATCACCAATCAATCAATAATATACATGTTTATATACACTATGTCTGAAAATATTTACACAATCTGCAAATGTGTGTATATACATACAGATGAACCTCGATCCAACGGACTAATAGGGGGGAGCAGTTGTCCGTTAAAGCCGTTTGTCCATTGCAGCGACGAAATTGCTTTCTCTATAGGTGCCATAGTGATAATGTGGAAAACAGAGTCGGTACCCATCATAATATGACCTTAGATGTTGCTAGGACGTAAAGTAGCGGTCCAACGGACACCGATGCAATGGATTCCGGATCTAGCGGATTGTGTCCGTTGAATCCGGAATCCGTTGCATCGGTGTCCGTTGGATCGAGGTTCATCTGTATGTATATTATGTATGTATATATATCTACATGAATAGTGATAAGACTTATCGCATGTAATAAGTTCTGTAGTATCCTCCTTCTCGCCTCCCCCCATGCTTCACTCTACCCCCCCCCCCCCCCCAATGCGCGGGCCTTTTCACTCCACTCACTCCGAAGTATCCATGGTGTTGACAGCACAGTCACTATAGTGATTCCCATGACAATGCCTGGCAATTTCCCTAATGTAATAATCCTTATATCATGTTATGCAATCTGATATGATTTTTGTCCCGGTCTTTCTATGCCAGAGTTAAAGTTGCGTAGTGTGGAGACATTTTTATCAAAATAAATTAAAAGGCTAAAGGGGCTGTCACATTACGATGCATCGCGCCAACGTACGTCAACATATGTGATTTTTTTTGCCGCTACGTCGGGATACATCATTATGCGTTATGCACGCATTAGGTGCTCGTTGGTATACGTCAATGTTCATTGAGATACGGCATCGCATATTAGGGGGTCTGCAAAGTTTTGTGCATGCACAAAACTTTTGACGTATGACAACATTCGACAACATGTGGAATTTACATCCGCCATACATTATGTATGCATCAGGCGTATGTCAATATATGTTAGACATACATTGGACAAACGTTGTTCACTACATTGCACTATGTTGACATACGTTAAAGGCAGTGGGGATGCACAGTCCGCGTACTCACAACCTATGGATAATGTATGCCTAATATACACCTAATGTACATCTAACATACATTTAGCATTTCTCCAGTGTATATTACCATATGTAACGTATGAGGTGTAATTCTGGCGATCGAATAACATATACCAGGTTCACTGGTGTTCTGTTAATGTACCATGAGCATAATTCGAGCATTTTTTGGCGGGAGGTACGTTAGCCATATGTTGGTCATACGTTGGCCATACACTATGTATACGGTATGTATACGTCCAACTTTGCCCCCCACGCCAAAAAGTTTGCCGCTTCTCAATGTAAAAAAGTGATTTTACGCATTGGCCGCGCGCTTGCGAGATGCGTCGTAATGTGACAGGGCCTTAACATTGGAGATATTTCAAGTAAAACATGCTAACAAATGTTGGCTTGCACCCGAAATGCTGGATATCAGAGGTTTCTATATCTTGTAGCAGGTCCTGTTATGACCTTAAATGTTGCCAGGACATAAAAGCTAATCAAGCAAACTTATAGTGGTGACATATTCTATTAAATAATCTTAATATTCAATCTAGGCTGCGATAAATATTGAATATGTTCACGAACCTCAGTTGGATTTGTAGACTCAAATGTAGGTAAGCGGTTTGAATTTGAAACATGGCATGATTTCATCAGACTGTGCAGCTGTAATTAGTCTCTATTGGTCCCGCCAAGAAGGTTTGCGTCCTGGCAACATCTAAGGTCATATCAGGACGTGTACTGACTTGTGACAGTCTGCACTCATGGCAAATTTATAGTGCTGTCCAACTGGGAGACCAGACCACCAACATGACCTGATATCCCACCCAGTCACATTATCCTGATAATGAGCCAACCAGTCATTGCCCTATCCTAATACCGAGCACATGGCTAGGAAGTGACAAGTATAACTTTGTAGGTCATTGATTTGACTCGATAATGGTTCGAACTCGTGGGTTCGAATCCCACGATCTACCAAAACTAAGAGGGTGAAGTCAGTGATATGCAATGTTTTAGATATATATATATATATATATCATATCAAGACATATTCAAATTTACATATATATATATATATATATATATATACAATATAACCCCGTTAACACTGGTTAATCCAAACTTGAAGGGATCCTAGAAATTTGTTTGGATTAACCGATCATTGGTTTAACCGAGCTTTGGCTTCGACTTTGACTTGGCTTTGGCAAAAACGTGGGTGCATTATGAATGTAATATACAGTGTATGTGGATACTTTGATTATTGTTGTTTTAATGTATATACAGTATAACCCCATTAAACCAATCTCGGTTAAACCAAACAATCGGTTAATCCAAACCTTTTTTGGCGGCCCACAAAATACTACCATTTATCATATACAAAAGTCTCAGATGATCTTATAACCACTTGGAACTTTGGTTTAACCGTACCGGAAGTGGCATGGAGACCGACACTTCTGTTTGGATCAACCGATACTTTGGATTAACCGACTTTGGTTTAGCCAAATTTTATATGATAAATGGTAGTATTTTGCCGGGCCGCCGAAAAAAGTTTTGATCAACCGATCGTTTGGTTTAACCCAGCTTGGTTTAACGGGGTTGTATTGTAGTTTGTTTGCGAATAAGAAGGAAAGACGTTATTTATATCCACATAATAAATTATATAGTACATATATCAAGACATATTAAAATTTACATATTCATATTCATATACAGCCAAATATATATGCTGGTTAATGAAAACAAAGGCGATATAGAATTCAACACACTCATAGCGTGCGTTTTTGGTGTGTTCTGAATAGGCCATAGGTACCGGGTCTAAGTGCTACAAGCAGGAACCGGTAACCAGATCAGCCATACAAATGAGCAACAGTAATGTGGGTTAACGCGCCCTATGCTACATCTCCAGGCTGGTTCACCGTCCGTAATAAAAGACAGGTATCTAACTGTTACCAAATGACTCCAAAGGGACGGTAACCATCTTGTAATTCACACTATTCAAGCGTGACCTAATTTGGCATCAGAACGAGTCTGAGCACCGCGTCGATATTGGAAATGGTCATAAGACACACTGCTGTGTGCCGATGTGCAAAGCCATGTCTTTGTACACACCGATTCTACAGGTTTCACCGGTACACTATCACCATGGTGGTAGTTTTGTTGGTCTATTCCCTTTATTTAATCTGTGCCCGGCTGGTTTTGTTCGTGATGAGTTCACCCATCCGAACATAGCTTTCCATGGGGCTGATTTGTTGAACAAGATTCATACTGTTGGGGTTTCTGGAAATCCACTAAGTACATTCGCATTGAGTGACGCGAATGTGAGTTGTGTCGTCACCACACATGTGGTTAGACATATTTTACAAAAACTAAAGCCGTGTTTACACGGGCGAGTTAAAACGGCTAAAATAATGCGCCTTGCCTAGTTCGCCTCACATTCGCTGTGTAAATGCACCACTGATGCGGATTAGGGCTGATTCGATTCATATGATGCACTTTATGTAAACTGCCTCGCGAGGTAGTTTATATAAAGCGAACTAGCTTAAGCACCTCACACGCATGTGCAGTCGAGACCTTAGTTTGTTGACTTTCCGGTCGATCAAAAGCACATATTATATCATTTGGTCTATGAACCTGCTAGAGGTGCACATATATTTTTTTCATGGTTTATTTTAAGGTTTTCACTGCCCAGCAGAAGTTTTGACCATTCCAAACCAATACGATTCAGTCCATACATATCTAGGTCGAACCCACACTCTCTCATGGCGACGTCGACTAACCAAAACTGGCGCTGGTTAGTCTGGACTTGCTCATGTGCAGATATCGATCTCCGCCTTAAACCGCTCCGTGTGTAAACACGCCACTACTTCACTTCATATAAATCGCTTTGTCTAATTCGCTTTACAATTGACCGTGTAAACACGGCTATAGTTTGGATTGTGAACCAGATCACATTATGCTCACTCGTCGTAAATTACGATTTTTGAGAGCGAGCGGAAATTCGGTGTTCATAGATCGCGGAATTGTGGAAGCTTTGTTGGGTGCAACGCTTTCACAACCTAATAATATTTTTGAACCTTCATTCCAGGGTGCTGAAACACATAAACAGATTCGCGAAAAATTATTTAGTTGTGAGATTGGACATATTGCACACACCGGTGAATGTAGTTACATCGTTCGGGCGATTTTACACTTTCCCAACAAATCAGCGGGATGTGACCAACAACGCCGATTGGTAACAGCATATCCGGTGGCGACTTTTACAACGTCGCTGAGTTGAAAATTATCTCAAAAACCCTGAGTTGAAAAAGAACAAAAAAACAGGCTCTTTCTCAGTCAGTGTATATAGAAAATAAAGTGCTTATCTATACATACTGACTATATGAAAGAGAGAGCCACCCATTTAAAGAAAGAATTAACCCTTCTATGTACTGTTAGTGTAAAAAGGCCCCGAGCTTGAGAGGCTCTCCCCATAGATCAGTGCACACACACACAAACACACACAGACACAGCACCCAGGGAGTTACTCCAACCTGTCACCCGATCTGAGCAGTCCCAGGGACAAGGGTCTCACTGCACACCGTGTACACACAGACACCCCGCATCCAACATCAGGGCCCATATGTATGAGACCGGGTTAGCGGTCGTAACCCGGCATCATGCGGATTTCCCGGGTTAGCGGGGAAAAGTGCGTATGTATGTGTCAGGGTTAAACTAACTCGGCGAGTATAAAGTCGCCTGCACTAACCCCTTGCGAAAGGAGGGTTAAAGGTGGGGTTAGGTGCCAACTCGGTCCAAATCTATTCAATGTGACCATATTTAACAGAATTAGATACGCAATAAGTGAAATTTTATCAATTTAACCCTAAATTCGAACCGTTATTAAGGCTACCGCCGCATTGGCGGCGATATTAATAGTTATATTTTCGAATCGACGAACGTACAGTAAACAAACCGCCGCCGCCGCCGCCAGTATGGAAAGCGACGTCGATGTGGCGGCGGCGGCGGCGGCGATTTGTTTACTTTATGTTCGTCGATTTGAAAATATAAATATTAATATCGCCACCAATGTGGCGGTAGCCTTAATAACGCTTCGAATTTAGGATTAAATTGATAAAATTTCACTTATTGCGTATGTAATTCTGTTAAATATGATAGCATTTAACATATTTGAGCCTAATATATGGCTACAAACGCAGAGGGATTTCCCAAATCTATAAATAACTGAAACGTTAGCTAACCCGCACGCGCTTTGGTCTCATATATCCCCCCTGACACATTTGGAACACCGGGTTTAGATAACCCGGGACCCTCCTTTAACCCTGATACGGTTAAAAATTGGCTCATACATATGGGCCCTGGTGTACACACATAGCCTCTCCGCATCCACCTCATGTACACACGCGTGTTCAGACCTTCACATGCCAGTGCCAATCACATCGCCACACACCAGCACCACGCGTGGGGCTCTGGAGTAACTCACTCACCAACCACCGACCCACCCACTCACCCACCCATTCAGGAGTAACTCCAAACAGGGGAACTCGACACTGAGGCACCCCTCTACTGTTTCTTTTGTTGTTGTACTACCTAGTAACACCTAAGTGTATATCAGAACGGGGGTTGACTTGTGACAGTGTGCACGCCTGGTTTCTTTATAGTGCTGCTCCAATTTTTTTTAATCTACTGTTTTGTTGCTTTAAGATCTAGCAACACCTAAGGGTAAATGAGGGCAGTTGTTGCCTGAGACAGTATGCATGCATGGTTTTTCTTTATAGTGCTGCCCAATTTTTCAGACCGGGCACGGTGGCCTAATCGGTAGAGCATGGGCCTCGCATGTGGAAGATCGGGAGTTTGGTTCCCGGTCGAGTCAAATCAATGACTTATAATTGATACTCGTCGCTTCCTAGCCTGGTGCTCAGCATTAATAGGATAGGGCAAGGACTGGTTAGCTCAGTGTTAGGATAATGTGACTGAGTGGGACATAAGGTCATGGTGCCAGTGGCCTGATTTCCCTGTGGGGCAGCACTATAAAGTCGCCATGAGTGCGCACTGTCACAAGTCGGTACCCGTCCTGATATGACCTTAGATCTTGCTAGGATGTAAAACAAAAACAAACAACTCATGGCGACTTTACAGTGCTGCCCCACTGGAAGACCAGGCCGCCAGCACCATGACCTGATATCCCACTTAGTTACATTATCCTGACACTGAGCCAACCAGTCCTTGCCCTATCCTAATAATGCCAAGCGCCTGGCTAGGAAGCGACAAATATCAATTTTTAAGTCATTGGCCACGAGTACACAGTGCGATAGGCTTTCTCCGTGAAATACACTTAGCCTCATGGGGTTTGCTGCAAAAGTTTCTGATGGAAACTATCGCAGCGCCTACTTTGACTAATAATTAATTTGAAGCCTTTTGACTACCTCATAGAAGCTATGTAATTCCACCTATTCCTTCCCCCTCATGACGTCACAGACTGTGCTATTTGAGCTCCAGCCCAGTGTGTGGGGATTGATCTGTCTGAGACCAGCACACCAAGTATCACCGGACGAATCAGTTAGAGCACAGGCTTCCCGTGCGGAAGGCCTGGAGTTTGAATCCAAGCCGAGTCAAATCAATGAGTTACTAAATTGATACTTGTCACTACCTAGCCTGGTTCTCTGCACTATTATGATATGGCAAGGACTGGTTAGCTCAGTGGTCAGGATAATGTGACTGAGTAGGAAATCAGGTTACAAGTTCTCCCAGTGGGACAGCACTATACATTCGATCATGATTCTCGTGAATAAGTAAAGTTGTTAGCCATGTTACTAGACCTTTAAATTGGAAATCAATGGACGTAGCCATGAATCAATGCAAATACTAACTCTCAGTATATAGCGATGTGTCTATGACCTTCTTACCCAGGTCTCCGTGACCCTAAATCAGTCCTCCGTGACCCTGTTGGATCAGGCCTCCTATCCCTCTCCGTTCCACCAAGCAGGGTGGAGAGCTTACCTCGATCGGGCTATGGTGGTTAAATACTTCATTTGACCGCCGGTTCAATTTCGAAGGTCGAATTTTATATAGGATTAGTTAGCAGGTTCAAAAATATGGTTATGGCACACTGAGTTTTGGGAAGTTTACATATTGGAATACATCACTAGAAAGCCAAAAATTATATCTAATCAGTCTCCTGGATATTCATAGGACATTTAGTTGGGACCGGATTGAGTAAATTAACAGTGAATATTAGGAAATAATTCAGTAGTTACAACACAATGCTACAGGACAGAACTGCCCATGTTATAACTGTGTTGGTATAGCCATGAATCCCAAACAATAGGGGTATATGCTGGTCTGTGGCCCACTCTTATACTTCCACTTGCCACTGGGGGAGGTCCTGTGGGGACTGTTGTGCATCATGTAGATATATTTTTTGCATACCAATATATATATGCATAATAAATAATTCGCTGTGATTATGCATCTGATGCATAATCACCACAAAGATGCTGGTACAACATTAAGAAAAACCTACCTTAAATATTATTGTATTTGATTTATTTTATTGTTGTGACAGCATATATACATATATACACATATACATAATACACACATATACATATATTAATAAACACTTTATCGATTTAAAACGATATGTATAGCCTCTCAGGTTCCCAGTTCCAAGCCTCGCTCCACCACATCCCACGTATTTGAATAGAAGTAAAAAGTAATAAACAAAAGTCAGGTCCGGTAAAGTCGGGTATGATAAAGTCGGGTTCGGTAAAGTCAGGTCTGGTAAAGTTGGGTCTGGTAAAGTTGGGTCCAGTAAAGTCATGTCCGGTAAAGTCAGGTCGGGAAAAGGAGTCGGGCAAAGGAGAGTCGGGTAAAGTAGAGTCGGGTAAAGTAGAGTCAGGTAAAGTCAGGTCGGGTAAAGTCAGGTCGGGTAAAGTCAGGTCGGGTAATGTCAAGTATTATTGCCATTTTTATCATTATATATTTGTTATTATTATCATCGTTATTATCATTATTATCGTTGTTATTATCATTATTCTTGTCATTATTATTACCGTATTATTTTAATCATTATTGGCATTATTTTTTATTTACATATACATGTATGTATACATATAATATATATATATATATAGATATAAATATACATATACACATACATATGTGTATACATATAAATATACATATACCTATGTGTATATACATATATACATATTACATATGCACCTATGTGTATATATGTCTATATATACATGCATTCACATCTACATATATGTATACATATATACATATGGAGACCGATATATGTGACTACATAATTATATATATATGTATTTAGAGATGACTGCATCACATAATGTAGAGTGGTCCTCCATTTGTCACTGGTAAGTTAACCCATGTGTAGTCTGTTTCACTCTCAGACTTATTGCAAGGGGCCTAAGCTCTGACACTTTAACACTCAGGTTTTAACCAAAAACTGCCAAGGAAAGCTTTCACACCTCCGGTTGCCAATGGTTTTCTGGGCTGCACCTCCACTGGCAGCTGAGCTCACTGAGTGTGAATGTGTCAGAGCTTATGCCCTTTGAATAGGTGTGAGAGTGGATTGCATTCGGTTTATAAGGGTGTGTGCCACAGTGCACTGCACACACATATTTCTGAAGGCACACACTACACAACAGTCAACTTGTTACTTGCAAATGGATTACCATTGTGAAGGATCTGGCACAGTCATCCTTACATTTAGGAACACTGGTAAGTTATTCTTCAGCTGATATTGCAATATTCCATATACATACATATGTATGTGCATATATGCATATATACATATAGCTTTAAAAGTATGGCCTTCATCGCAAAGTGAGAATGCCTTCTTAGGTACGTAGGCATTCATGGCGTTAGATCTCCAGGCGCCAAGTTCTCGAACGTCGTCAATCGAGGCCCCGGCCTGCGCGCAGGCCTGGGCTCTGCCTCTCCGGAGGCTGTGGAGGGTGAATGCCTTGGGGGTCGGGTGGCGGTGGACCTGGAGGGCCCTCCATATGGCGGCGGTCAGTGTGGCGGCGGTCAATGGGGTCCCATCCGGGGTTCGGAAGGCGAGGTCGTAAGGGTCACCTGGGTTTGTCTTGCTGTAACGGCGCCAGGCGGCGACTGGACAGCAAGGGGAGTCCCGTATGGGGTGTAGTCGTATGGCGTAGTGGTCTGCTTGCGATCTTGAGGATTTAGTGGAACGTACGTGTATGACGAGGCCTTCGTCCTCGGTGATGATGTCGCGCCGTCTGAGGGTGTGGCGTGTCGAGCGGCTGTTGGGGACGACCACGTTGCTCTGTCGTAGGAGGGTGAAGAACATCAGTAGTGTGGCCGAGGTCAGGACGAGCGCAGCGGGGCCCCCGGCCTTGAAGTATCGGACGATATCTTCCAGGTGGGCGGGGGATAGGGGCGGGGATGGTGCCGGTATGTGTGTCGAGATCTTGGTCACACCCCTCTTCACCAGCTCCACCGGGTACGTGTCGAATCCTTGGGTGGACCCGCCGAGCAGCCGGGTCCAGGTCCGGGCTCCGCTGAGGTAGTTGAGGACCGCGCCCGGGGACCTTAGTGTCTTGTCGAGGTGTGCGATGAAGGCCATGACGTCCATCTGGGTGGGGGTTTGAGGGTTGAAGCCCCTCGCTGTCGCGAACTCCGGGTGCACGCGCAGAGTACGGGGTCGCGGCCTGCGCCGGAGGATAGCACAGCCTGGGATGCCTGGTTGTCTGTATTAACTACCAGGGTGTAGTTTTCAGGGTGTTCTGGGTCTAGGCTGTTGAGTGCGACTATGACTCTAGTATGACTCTAAGGCTTCGAGTTGGTTGATGTTGTAGGGGTGTTCGGTTATCTCCGGGGGGTACACCTCCGAGAAGAATCCTTTGGGGGAGTAGGCCCCGCCCCCTTTTAGGGTGGAGTCGCATTCAATGGTCCATTCTTCGGCTGGTTCTGGTCGAAGGAGGACGATGCCGTTGGTGGTTTCAGCGTATGTGAGGAACCAGGAGATGTCCATCGCGAGGTCTCGAGGGACGGTGTGCTTCCCGGTTGGAGGGGCCTCGCGGAGGGCTGTGAGAATCCTACTCATGAACTGTCTGGCCGGCCGAACGCAGCGTGTGACGTGTTGGAGCCTGCCGACCAGCCTCTGTACCTCTCGGCGGGACGCCCTTCGTCCGGTCGACCAGAGTCGACATTCTGTTAGGATGTCCGCGAGCTTGATGTCTGGTATCCTGATGGTCATCTCACTTGAAGATATAAAGTAGCCTAGCCATTCGAGGGTACACACTTCGCCAGAGACAGGACGATGCCGAGCTACCCTGCCAGGTACATGACATCCACGTATGCCTCGCGCGCCCTCTCGAGGCGCGCCCTCTCGAGGGTGGGAGCGGCCCCGACGAAATCATCGAGGTAGCAGAGGGCGTGGTGGCCCCGCTGCCTCAGTAAGTATACGATGGCGTTGGTTGTCTGGGCGCAGGCAAGGGAGGAGGTGCGGCACCCGAATGGTGGGGCGACGTCGAAGTAGGTTTCGCCATGTAGGTTTATGCCGTATAAGGGGATCGAGAGCGGGCAGGCACGTAGTTGACGGTAGGCTCTTGCCAGGTCGGCCGACCAGATGTAGCATGTGTCGCCCAGTCTCGTTAGCTCGTCGGCCAGGTCTTGAATACCTGGGAGTGTGTAGGTCGTGGGTCGTCCTTGATACTGCCCCTTCCTGATGCCCGCGTTGACGCTCGCTCCCCTGGGGAAGCTGAGGTCCACGATGACCCGCCTCTCTGTGGTGTTCTTTTTGGGGTCCCAACAGTGCACCGTGATCGACCTCTGTGCGGACATATCTCTCTATCCAGGTCATGTGTGCTGGATCTTCTTTGTGGTTGGCGATCGAGGGTATGGGCGCTTGGTCGCGGGTGTAATCTGCGGGCCAGCCGAACTCGAGATATTCGAGAAGCTGCTGGTCATGGTAGCCCGCCAGGTAATGTCTCCAATTGTCTATTTTGAGGCCCGATGGAACTGGCACGCGTGCGGCCATGTAGTTGGGGAGGCCTGTTACGCGAACCTGATCGTAGATTAGTCGATAGCTCTGGTCCTGCCAGGCGGCTGCGACAGTGGTAGGCCATAAGTCTACGAGAGTTAGTCGATATGACGCCGGGGTATGTGGAGGGTTGTAAGGGATGGCCGTTGCTATTTGATCGCCACAGGTTATGGCGTCGATGTCCTCGTCCGCCTTCCGCCTGTCGTCGTAAGTAAGGGGTTGGTCGGTGTCGTCGGGTTCGTCGTGCGCATGTGGGCTATCACCGACGACATGTGGGAGGACTGGGCCAGTGTTGTTGAGTGTAGGGCGGGTGGGGAGGGCCGGGGTCGGGTATGAGTGTGCTGCAGAGTGTCTGTGTTGGGTGGGCGTGTCGGGTGTGTTTACTACGCCTGGGGGGTGGGCGTGGCCGCGGCGCCGGTGGTGGCCGGGCGCTGCCGCGGAGGTTCCCTGGGGTGGGTTGGGGGGCGGGAGGCTTCCCCGAGCACGTGGCAGTAACTGGGTCAGCGTTGGCGTCGGTCCCTCCTGGGTCAGTGCGGCTGCCAGTGGTGTCTGGGTGAGGGTGGGGGAGAGGGTGGGTCGGGTGGTCGCTGCTTACGGTGGGAGGGTGATTGCAGTGGCCGGGTGGTGGGTGGGCGCTGCCGCAGAGGTTCCCTCGGTTGGGATGTGGGGTGGAGGGCTTCCCCGAGCACGTGGCGATAACTGGGTCAGCGTTGGCGTGGGTCGCTCCTGGGTCGGTGCGGTGTCTGGGCAAGGGTGGGAGAGAGGGAGGGTGGGGTGGCAGCTGTTTACGGAGGAAGGGTGGTTGCTGGGGACGGTGGAGCACGTGGCGTTAAGTGGGTCATGGGTGGCGTGGGTCGCGCTCTGGGTTGTTTTGAGGGCGCCGGGGTCAGGATTAGTGGCTGGCGGGGAGGGGTGGGTAGTAAGGTGAACGTGAGTGTAGATAGAAACCGGCTCACCGTGTGTATTATTGTTGTTGTCGTCGGATGGGGGCTCAGTACTGCCAGACGGTACTGTCAGTAGTGCCGCCGGCCGGATTACTGAAAACCCGAGCTTGGAGTTTCGGACTCTGCTGCCTGCTTCTTCTCGAGAGCCCGTTTTTTGTTGTTGCACTCGTTCTCTCGGTGTGGGTTTGCTTTCTGGTATTTGTTTGCGCACCAAGCGCAAACGTGACAGTAGCGGTTAGGCAGTGTGCCGTGTGTGGCTGAGTGACCGCAGTCAGTGCCCCAGTTCCACTGATGGCAGGGGCGGCCGTCAGCGGCCGTTGAGAACTCGCTACGCGTGCCGTAATCGTAACCTCCATGATCTTCCTGTCGTCTGTGGTAGTCCGTTGTTTTCTTCTGCCTTACGGCTAGTCGGGTGCCGACAGCCTGGGCGTCACGCTGTACGTCTTTGATGGCGTAAATATCATCCCAGCCCCGTGGCAGGCGTTTGTCTTCTATCATACTAAATATGCGTTCCGACCATAGCAAACACGTGTCCCACTCCCAGTCCAGTACAATAGTGCTTAGCTGCTCCTGGTATTCCCGCAGTGGTTCTATCCATGACCTGGGAACGCTTGAGTCTTTGCACATCCGGAAAAGGGCACTGAAATACTCCATGCACGTGCTTTCGCCCAATCCCACTTTCCCTTTACTGTCCCCTCTGATCACAAACACGTTCGGCATAAGCGAGATCCTACCTCTTTTTCTCTGACGCGATCCTTTTGCCTTGAATAAATCCTCGATCGATCCTCCGTGGTCAGACTCGGAGTCGGTGTAAGACGGAGACCTTTTCCGTGTATTCATCCTGCGTGGTTTGGGAGTCACGTCGCGGCGATCGTAATGGCTGCGTCTGTCTGGTGACCGCGTGGTAGTTCTGGTGTGTGAGCGGCTCCTGCTGCGGCGTTTCTTCTTCGGGCTCGGGCTGCGGCGGCCATTGCGGCTGCCACGTGCGGATGTTCCGGTGATCTCAGCGGTGTTCGTTGTAGTTACCGAGACCCCGTTATTAGCGGATTCCAGGGCGCTGATTCTGTTGAGGATGTTAGTGGTAACGGAATCCAGTTTGTCGGTCAGTGCCTTCTCGATCCTAGTCAGGCCGACGGTAGGGGAGAATGAAGCCCTTGTTTGCTGTTGGTGGCTTCCATCCGGCTCACTGTTGTATGGAGTGCGCTCGGATGATCCAGATGGGCGTGTTCCTTTAGGAGTTGTGACGAACACTTTTGTCACTATAGAGCGAGGCCTGCCCCTGGAGCGTGGTGTACGTTTTGGCATCGTGAGTTGTTTTGGCGTTCATAAGGGATCCCGGCGTGGTGGCTCCGGCGAATCTAAGGCTGCAGCGTGGTTCGTGTCCAGTCGGCGAGTGACGGTTGACCGTGTACGAGCGGTCAGCTTAGTTTCGTATGATTCGGGTTCAGGCCGATAGGTGGCGGCAGGGTTGGAGACTGGAGTAAGGGTGGAGTCACGCTAGGGGGATCCGCGTGAGGCTCGCTATCATAGATCGGTGTGTAGTGGTTTGGTCGTAGTGAGCTGAAAAGTCTACCACCCCACGTCCCGCTCCGAATTACCCATGTTAGCGCTAACATGGACAATTTGGTCCATAGTAGGTAGATATAAAAATGTATGTCTATGTACGTTTATATGCGTATATGTATGTATATGAATGTATATGAATGTATATGAAATATGTGTATATATATGTATGTATAGGTATGTATAGGTATATGTATAGCATTTATAATAGGCATACAGGGTTCGGGTTTGGGGTGGGAGGAGATGGCAGCCTATCGGCGCAAGGAATCCCGGCTTCTCAACGCCAGGGTTCCCGGCCTCCAGTTGCCGAGACTGGCCTCAATTCCAAAAATATAAATATAAATAAAATGTGATAACCAACAATAAAATAAATAAAATATAAATGCAATAATATACAGGGTATGTTGAATGTTAATGTTGCTGTAACAGCAAGAAATGCCATATTTGTGGGGATTATGCATCAGATGCAAAATTACAGTGTTATTTATGAGCATAGCTTACTGACCTCCTGTGAATAGAAATAAAAAGTGATAACCAACAATAAAATAAATCAAATACAATAATATTTAAGGTAGGTTTTTCTTAATGTTGTACCAGCAAGACAAGCCATATTTGTGGTGATTATGCATCAGATGCATAATCACAGTGAATTATTTCTTATGCATATATATATATTGGTATGCAAAAAATATATCTAAATTATGTACAACAGTCCCCACAGGACCTCCCCCAGTGGCAAGTGGAAGTATATGAATGGGCCACAGACCAGCATCTACCCTCATGGTTGACTGGAGGTTCCTCTATTGTTTGGGATTAATGGCTATACCAACATAGTACTGTCATGGGCAGTTCTATCCTGTAGACATGTGTTGTAACTACTGAATTATTTCCTAATATTCACTGTTAATTTACTCAATCCGGTCCCAACTAAATGTCCATTGAATATTCAGGAAATTAGATATAATTTTTTCCTTTCTTGTGATGTATTCAAATATGAAAACCTCCTAAAACTCAGTGTTCCACAACCATATTTGTGAACCTGCACCATAATCCTATATGAAATTCGTCCTTGGAAATTGAACCGGTACTCGAATGAGGTACTTTAACCACCATAGCCCGAACGAGGTAAGCTCTCCAACCTGCCAAGACTTCAGGCTCACCTCCCTCACTAACACCGGGTGCGGTGGCCGAATCGGTAGAGCGAGGGCCTCGCGTGCGGAAGGTCGGGAGTTCGGTTCCCGTTCGAGTCAAGCCAATGACTTATCAAATTGATACTTGTCGCTTCCTAGCCTGGCACTCAGCATTCATAGGATATGGCAAGGACTGGTTAGCTCAGTGTCAGGATAATGTGACTGAGTGAGATATTGGGCCATGGCACCAGTGGCCTGATTTCCCAGTGTGGCACCACTATAAAGTTGCCATGAGTGCACTGTCACAAGTCGGTGACCAGACCGGGTGGCCGAATTAGTTGAGCATCCGTCTCCTGTTTTGGGAGATCGGGGGATCCGAACCCATGGGTTTGTGGATTCAAACCCGGGTCGAGTCAAACCGATGACTTTAAAATTTACACTTGTCGCTTTCTAGTCTGGTGGTCGGCATTAATAGGATAGGGTAAGGACTGGTTAGCTGAGCGTCAGGATAATGTGACTGAGGCAATAGCCACTTGGACAGGTGGGCGTATATAGGGTGATTGCATCAGGGAGCCTAGATAGTGTAAATGTTGGCATGTTAGCAATAGTGGAGGTTCGAATCCTGCTCTCTGAACACTGTTTCCTATTTTTATCATGACCAGGACAATGGTTACAGTTCCCTGGGTCCTGTACAAGCTATTGATTGATTGGTGGTTGCTTTACGCCGTGTCGACAGCATAGACGATATTCACGGCGAGGTGTACAAGCTATACACTGTACGGTTGTTGAACCTACACTGTACGTATATGTGTACATCTTAAGGCCCGCTTACACTTTTGACGGTGCAACACAGCGCAAGCCAAAGCTCCCATTTAGACTTTACGTCGGCATTAGACGGCGCAGCACAGCGCAAGCCCTTTTATAGATTTGACGGCATGTGACGCCGTCAACTTTACACCAGTTAGCGGCGTGTGATGCGGCAAAACGGTGGAAAGTTCAACATAGTTGAGGGATCCAGTTGGTGGTTCTGTGTGACAATGTATGAATATATTTGCTGTACAGGACGGGAACCAGCTTGTGGCTGTATGTGAGGGAGGGAACCAGTTGGTGGTTCTGTGTGACAATGTATGTATATATATGCTGTACAGGCTGGGAACCAGCATGTGGCTGTATGTGAGGGAGGGAACCAGTTGGTGGTTCTGTGTGACAATGTATGTAAATATATGCTGTACAGGCCGGGAACCAGCATGTGGCTGTATGTGAGGGAGGGAACCAGTTGGTGGTTCTGTGTGACAATGTATGTATATATACGCTGTACAGGCTGGGAACCAGCATGTGGCTGTATGTGAGGGAGGGAACCAGTTGGTGGTTCTGTGTGACAATGTATGTATATATATGCTGTACAGGCCGGGAACCAGCATGTGGCTGTATGTGAGGGAGGGAACCAGTTGGTGGTTCTGTGTGACAATGTATGTAAATATATGCTGTACAGGCTGGGAACCAGCATGTGGCTGTATGTGAGGGAGGGAACCAGTTGGTGGTTCTGTGTGACAATGTATGTATATATACGCTGTACAGGCTGGGAACCAGCATGTGGCTGTATGTGAGGGAGGGAACCAGTTGGTGGTTCTGTGTTACAACGTATGTATATATATGCTGTACAGGCCAGGAACCAGCATGTGGCTGTATGTGAGGGAGGGAACCAGTTGGTGGTTCTGTGTGACAACGTATGTATATATATGCTGTACAAGCCGGGAACCAGCATGTGGCTGTATGTGAGGGAGGGAACCAGTTGGTGGTTCTGTGTGACAACGTATGTGTATATATATGCTGTGCAGGCCGGGAACCAGCATGTGGCTGTATGTGAGGGAGGGAACCAGTTGGTGGTTCTGTGTGACAATGTATGTATATATACGCTGTACAGGCTGGGAACCAGCATGTGGCTGTATGTGAGGGAGGGAACCAGTTGGTGGTTCTGTGTGACAATGTATGTATATATATGCTGTACAGGCCGGGAACCAGCATGTGGCTGTATGTGAGGGAGGGAACCAGTTGGTGGTTCTGTGTGACAATGTATGTATATATACGCTGTACAGGCTGGGAACCAGCATGTGGCTGTATGTGAGGGAGGGAACCAGTTGGTGGTTCTGTGTTACAACGTATGTATATATATGCTGTACAGGCCAGGAACCAGCATGTGGCTGTATGTGAGGGAGGGAACCAGTTGGTGGTTCTGTGTGACAACGTATGTATATATATGCTGTACAAGCCGGGAACCAGCATGTGGCTGTATGTGAGGGAGGGAACCAGTTGGTGGTTCTGTGTGACAACGTATGTGTATATATGCTGTGCAGGCCGGGAACCAGCATGTGGCTGTATGTGAGGGAGGGAACCAGTTGGTGGTTCTGTGTGACAACGTCTGTATATATACGCTGTACAGGCCGGGAACCAGCTAGTGGTTGCGTATGACAGCGTATGTACATCTGCTGCACATGCTGAGAAGCTGTGTTGCCATAGTGATTGTACATCCGCGGGTTGTACATAGTGGTTGTACATCCGTTGGTTAGGCCCGGAAACAGCGCTTGAATGGTAGGCTCGGTGAATTGTTAGTGGACGGTGGCGCACTGATAGGAGGGACACAATTGAACAGCACGACAGTGTGGGGCCAGCCGGTTAACGTGCCGACACAAACGGTAGGTCGTCAACACTCGCCCCCAGGGGGCGTGCGAGGAGCGCTAGGAGGATTGATAGGGGGATGGAGATGGGGGCGGGGGTTGTTGTGGGGGAGGGTGTGTGACTGGTGAGCTGGGATAGTTATTGCGTTAAGTGTGACAGTATGGGGCCACGTTAAGCTAAGATTCCTTCTACGCGGTATGCGGTATGCAGTATGCGGCATGCGGTATGCGGTATGCGAATGGGAAGATTCCTTCTACGCGGTAAGCGGCAAGCGTCTACCCCCGACCACCAATACCATATGTTTCCCCTCAGCACCCCTGTGCATGACCTTTCTGTAAAGCTAGGATTCCTTACACACGGTATGCGGCATGCGGCATGCGGCATGCGGCATGCGGCGTGCGGCGTGATTACGGGATGGGTCCTTTCACCATCACCCACACCCACACCCACACACAGTGTCAGGTTTCCTCACCACTGTTCTCTATGGCAAACGCAGCAGCATTCGCATTCGCATGCCGCACCGATCGCTACATGGACCGATTCAGTATTCGCATGCCGCATGCCGTATGCCGCATACCGTGTGTAAGGAATCACGCCCATTGACTTAGATGCTTTTCGATTTTTTGCCGCATTCGCATTCGCATTCGCATACCGCATACCGCGTGTAAGGAATCCTAGCTTAATGATCAGTCGCCTCTCCTAATCTAAAACTAATGGACAAGTGCGACTGACGTTTCTATTCGCATACCGCATGCCGCATGCCGCATGCCGCACCGATCGCTACAGGGACCGATCGAGTTGCCGCATTCGCATTCGCATTCGCATTCGCATAGCGTGTAAGGGATGTAGCCCATTGACTTCAAGGCGTTTCGATTTTTTTGCCGCATTCGCATACCGCATACCGCATACCGCATGTAAGAAATCTTAGCTTTAAGGTATATACGTGGTGTGTGTAGGTGGGGGGAGGGAAGGGGGAGTGAGGAGGGTATGGGAATATGAGCTTTGGGGGGGAGGGGGGAGGTGGGGGCGTCAGTGGTGAGGGTGGGGGTTTAGGGGTGACGGGCGGTGGGGGCGAAGGGGTGGGGGGGGGGGGGGTTACAACTGCGGGTAGCTGGATTCTCACGGTGGGGAGGTTACACTATTTGAGGAGTGAGGAGGGTATCAACATGTTGAGGGGCGGGGGGGGGGCGGAGGCAGAGGAGGGGGCTTCATAAGGGTATATGTGTAGGGGAGGGGGGGGGCGGGGAGGGAGTGTATGAGTGATGAGGGTAGAGGGATGAGGGTTGGCTGCGGGCTGGGATAAGTACAAAAGTGTGATAGTACACCTTACGATATGGGCTTGGAGACAGCAGAGAATATAAAGTAGCTAGCTAATATTTACATAATATATTATACAACATATACATATACATATATATTTATATATGTATATGTCAAGACCAAAACAATGGTTAGAAGTAAAAAGACAGATAAACCAAATATCAATATAACCATAGCACAAACATAGAACAAGTATCCGAATTCATATATCTCGGACAAAAGATTACAAATGATGGGAGATGTGAGGAGGAAATTAAAAGAAGGATAACAATAGCCCGAACAACATTCTCCAAAATGTGTAGAGTGTTAACATCAAGTAAGATATTAATACAAACAAGGAAGTGTATTCTTCAGTGTTATGTGTGGTCTACTCTAATGTATGGGGCTGAGACATGGACAATCTCTAAGAAAATGTACAAACGTTTAGCAGCATTTGAGATGTGGACATATCGAAGGATGATGAAAATATCATGGACAAAGAAGATCACCAACAAAGAAGTTCTTAGAAAAATTAAAACTAAGAAAAGCTTGTTTGCCACTATACAGACAAGGAAACTTATTTATTTTGGCCACATCATTCGTCAGAGTTCAATATACTGTACATTGTTGGAAGGGAAGGTGAATGGCAGCAGAGGGAGAGGGAGACCAAGAACATCATGGTTTACAAATATTTCACAGTGGACAGGCTTGAATTATTCACAGTCTATCAGAACAGCACACCATCGGGACAAGTGGAGAACCATTGCATCCAACCCTCGACTAGAGGATGGAACTATTGATTGATTGATATATATATACAGTAAAACCTCTCTAACCAACCACCTCCACAGATCGATCACTCCCCTATATCGATCGCTTGTTTGGGTCCCAAAAATACCATTGTAACCATAAGCTAACTCCCTAATCCAACCGCCTCCCTAAATAGACCACTTATAGTCGGCCCCCAAGGTCGGTCGATTTACAGAGGTTTTACTGTATATATACATGTACATATATATGCACCGTGCAATGCATTATGTCGATATCAATAACACTTTATTTGTTGGTACATTAGTCGATTAATCAGAAGGATTTTTCAATTGCGGACAATAACTATTGGCCTTCCTCATTCCACTGCTCCTTGCCCTATTCTAGTAATACTGAACGCTACGCTAGGTAGCGACAAGTATACATTTTTAAGTCATTGCTGTGAGGCGGGCACTCAACTCATTTATTCACCCGGTGATCTACCATTGTTTGTAGACGGGATGGCCAAAAGAGTTGAGCGTCCATCTCCCGTTTTGGTAGATCGTGGGATTCGAACCCTCAGGTTTTAGATCATTGGTTTGTCTCGACCAGTGTTTGAATCAGACCAATGACTTAAAAATGTATACTACTTCTCTAGTACTCCCACCACCACTGCTACCCCCACCCTGCCCCTCCACCTCGCCACCCCGCCACCATACACACATTCTGTGTGGTGGGGGTTGACGGTGTGTGTGGTTGGGGGTGTAGGTGGGTATGGAGTGGCTGTAGGTGTATGTGTGTAGGGTGTGTAAGGTGGAGGCGCTCTGCATTATTAGGATAGGGCAGGGACTGGTTGATTCAGTGTCAGGTTAATGTAACTGAGTGGGATATCAGGTCATGGTGCTGGCGGTCTGGTCTCCCAGTGGGGCAGCATTATAACGTAGCCATGAGTGCACAATGTCACAAGAGAGTACATGTCCTGATATGACCTTAGATGTTGCTAGGATGTAAAACTCCAACAACAAAACCAACCATTGTTTGTCTACCAATGTGTGTTCCATACCACGATTACGTATTGGCTGCAGGCTAAATAAACACTTCCCCTGCAGCCAAACCTCAACACTAGCGCCACCACCGGCGATTTTCGACACTCCGCACTATCACCCTAAAATTAATGCGTTATTATATATATATATATATATATAATATCGAACGGTGATTAAGTTGTTTGGTTGTTCTGATCGCAACTCCTCTGTTATTTGGCTAACATATAAAGTTCATATTAATTTTGAATTTCAAAAATGAAATTGAATTTCATATTAATTTTGATGGTTTTTCCTAACTTGGGTCACTTTGATCAGACTGTCATTGTGAGCGCTTTAACCAGTGTTAACACAATATTGGTTCAGGGATTGATGTAGAGTATAGCATGGTTTAAACCACTGCCTTGTGGTACAGGTCCTTGACAGAACCGAAGGCTAAGGGAGCAAACCCTAAACAGAAAACCATGTCACTGTGGCAGCATTAAGGGCGGTTGATGTATGGAACTCCCAACATCTCCCGACCAGCCACTGCAGGGACAAATAGTTTTGCGCCTGTCTTGACATGTTCTTGCCGGTGTGAAACCGCTATTTGCTCCCCAAGAGAGTGCCGCTGGTAACTTGCAAAAGCCAGCAGCACTTCAACACTTTTGCAGGCAGCTTTCATGAAATGTCATCAGACAGGCTACCAAAGCAGATCCTCTATTCTCAACTGTCTTCTGGCTACAGAAAGAGAGGGCGCCCCCGTCTACGGTTCAGGGATACCATCAAGAGAAACCTGAAGCTGAGAGACATTAAGACCGACTCATGGACGCAACTCTCACAGCAGAGAGCTAAATGGAGAGCGGCAGTCAAGTAATGAAAGCAGTCTTTGTCGCATCGCGACCGACAGCATGATGATGATGATGATGATGTGTATGCATCATTGACCCTCAGCTAAACACTGTCATGCTTAACGCTGCATAGTCCGATAAAGCATCAACTTTTCAAAACCAAAACAATTATCTAGATTTGATTAAAGATATGTAACTTAGATACTGGCGCACTTATTAAACATTTGTCACCACATTGAAGGAAATACCGATGCAATTTAAGAGAACCTGTTACATCTGAAGCCTATGGTGACAGAGTTTTGGCATGCTTGCCAAAACATATTTGGCATGATCGTACTTCAAAAATCTCCAAAGTTAGCCATTTAAAATAAAAGCTACTTCAAATTAAAGTAACGTAGATTATAACGATCAATCTAATATATTTATCTCAGTAAATTCCAGAAACTCAAAACCATCGGACTATGCAGCTTTAAGAATGGACGCAGTGGCCAAATCGGTACGAGTACAGGCTTCCTGTGTAGAAGGTCAGGAGTTTTAAATCCCAGCTGAGTCAAATCAATAACTTACGGTACTCTGTTTGATACTTGCCGCTACCTATGCTGGTTCTCAGAATTAATAGGATAGAACTGGTTAGTTCGGCATCAGGATTAATGTAACTGACTTAGTAGGAAATTGGGACATGGTGCCAGTGGCCCGATCTCCCTGAGAGGCAACACTATAAAGTCACCGCCATGAGTGCACACACACACTGTACCTATCCTGATGCGACATTAGATGTTCCCAATATGTAAAACAACAAAAACAAACTTTACGCTTCAGTAAGTATTCAGGATAGCTCTAGTTTAGAGGGCCGTCCTGATATGACCTGAGAAGTTGATAGGACGTAAAACAACAACAAACAAACAAAGTTTAGAGGGTTTCAGGTAATCGGAAGAGATCGATTCTTTTTTCTTTTTTTTTTCCCTTTTAAAGATATTTGAAATAGAGAGAAATGAGGTCACAGGGCGGGACGACCTAGATTTTAGTGTCCTCGTGCCAGTTGCATATTTTTCTTAGAAGATTGTGTGTGTGTGTGTTAAATATTGAATACACACAGACCCTATAACACTAAGACCGCTCACTCAGCCTGTACTGTGTAATCAAGAGAATAGCCAGCGCACCAGGTGGTGGGTTTGATCATTTTGATAGCATTGGAGTGTCAGAAGAAACCCTGCTGTTGCTTGGTAGGTATGTGGTGGGGGTTTAGGGATGTGGTGGGGCTGTACGTCTGTGCGTGTTGGTGGTGTAGCTATGTGGTGAATGTGTGTGCTGGGGGTGTAAGTGTGTGGTGTGTGTGTGATCGGGGTGTAGGTGTGTGCGGTTGAGGTGTAGGTGTGTGTGGTGGGAATGTCGGTGTGTGGTGGGGGTTGTGGTGGGGGTTTACAGATGTGGTGGGTATATAGGCATGTGGTGGGGGCTTTAGGTGTGTGTGGTGGAGGTTTAGGGCTGTGGTTGGGGTGTAGGTGTGTGGTGGGGGTTTAGGGATGCTAAAGATTGTGAGGTGCTGCTCTGCAAGGCACCCCTACACCTCCACCACAAACCACCTACACCTCCACCTTACACACCCTACACACATACACCTACACCCACTCCATACCCACATACATCCCAACCACACACACCGTCAACCCCCACCACACAGAATGTGTGTATGGTGGTGGGGTGGCGAGGTGGAGGGGCAGGGTGGGGGTAGCGGTGGTGGTGGGAGTACTAGAGAAGTAGCAACATGCAACCAGTGGGGACCTCCCTCTCCCCCCCTCCCCCCTCCCCCTCCCCCTCCCCCCCTCCCCCCTCCCCCTTCCCCTCTCCCCCCGCCCCCATGCCCCCTCCCCGCTCCCCCTACCCCCCTCCCCCTCCCCGCCTCCCCCCCTGCTTACATCAGGGAGGTCATGAGGTGTGGTGTGAGAGCGCCGACAGAGGTGGATGAGGAGGGGGAGGGGAAGAGGGAGTGCAGGGGAGGCAGGAGGAGGCGCAGAGGGAGGGGGAGGGGAAGGGGGAGGCAGGTGTGGTGTGAGAGTGCCAAGTGAGTTGGGTGAGGAGAGGGAGGGGGAGCGGGAAGGGGGAAGGGAGTGTAGGGGAGGAAAGGGGAGGGAGAGGAAGGGGGAGGAAGGGGGAGGGATGTGTGGTGTGAGAGCGCTGGGTAAGGTGGATGAGGAGGGAGATAGGGAGAGAGAAGGGTGGGGATGGGAGGGGGCAGGGGAGGGGAAGGGTGGTCAGGCCAGGTGAGGGTGGGACAGACGGGGAGGGGAGGGCTGGGATGGAAGTGGAGTGAGGGAAGGGGAGGTGGGGGAGGGAGGGGGAAGGGCGGTGAAGTCATGAGGAGGGAGGGTTGGAGGGAGCGGAGTGGGGGAGGGTGGCGGAATGAGGGAGGGTGGGCCAGAGAGAGGTGGGAACGAAGAAGTAGGCACAACATCGGCCAAATCCAAATGACAGGCAATCTCTCTTTTTTTAATTTTAAACCCACCCTCTCGCCTTGTAGGCCTATGTGTTTACATGTGAAACACCAGCCAGCAGCCAGTCTGATCAAACCCATCACAAGATGGCAATGCAAAATGTACAATACCATGGGAGAGATAGGGAGTGAGCCATCTTAGTGTTATAGGGTCTTTAGTTACATCAGGACATCTAATTCATTAGCACCAAAGTACTGGGTCTTTGGACTAGCAAGTAGTGAGTATGTGGAGACAATTATTTACACACGTCTTTATGATGTTGATAATAAATTATAGTAATTGGATAGTGTATGAGAATGGGGGAGTGTTGAAGAGATTGCCTTGTATGCTTGTTTTTTGTGTGTATTTTTTTGCTTTATTTGCTCAAGTCTCCCATCTTTAACTGTTTGTTTAGACTGGTCTTAATGTAACGGAGGAGACAACCTGGATGATACTGTGATGACCCATGGTCTTCCCCCACACTGCCATGCACTCATGGAAGAACGCCAAGATTCAGTATCAGTACGCTTCAACCTGGTTTATTACAAAACCTCTCTGCTCTCCGCGGCGTCAACAGTCGACTGACCCGCCCCCTAACTCGCCAGGTCCCACATCGCCTCTATAGGGCAGTAGAGGGCAGCCCAGTCGGGGCCTGCCCAGTGGCTAGCCTGCCGCCACCTAGCGCAGTTCAGTGTAACTGCGTAGGTGTGCGGCGTAGTGTCTGCCGCCACCGTGTGGTAGTGGGGCTCATGTACAGACTACTACAATACCTTAGTAAATGCAGGTGCATGGGTTGCTATCATTTAAAGGGAGCAGCGGCATGTAGCTCAGGCAGTAGAGTGTCCAACTGTGAAGGTGTCGGTCATTCGATCGATCCTGCTCAGTGGACCCATTTGCAGTTTGGGCTATTTTCCATTCCAACCAGTGGTCCACAACTGGTTTATCAAAGGATGTGGTATGTGTTGTCTTGCCTGTGGGAAAGTGCATATAAAAGACCCCTTGCTGCTTATCGGAAAGAGTAGCCTATGTGACGGCAGCATGTTTCCCCCAAAGAAATATGGCAGAATGGTCATATGTTTGACATCCAATACCCAATGATACAAAGTCAATGTGCTCTAGAGGTGTCATTAAATAAAACTTTTACTCTGATTTAAAGGAACAGTCACATGACCCACAAAATCTCTCCTTTTCTACCATTATCAGGATCGAATATGACAAGTTATGGTTTGTCTGTGTTGAAACAAGCTATTCACTCACTGGGAATTAACTTTACTTTCCCAACATTATCACTTTTTATATCAGAATGTTTATGACGTGTTGTGGCTTGTATGTCTTGAAACATATTGTCTGTGGATTATTTAATGCCCAAACATGGTCTGAGGGTTTCTGTGAGAGAGGAATGAGACTGGCCTGAGAGGGTTGTGTCTATTATATTAGAGTCACTCAGCCCAAATAACTGCTCTTGGTGATGTGATATTACAAACATTGAATAATTAGTGCAAACTTTACCATTTATTAAAGTTTGTTTGCTGTAGTTTTACGTCCTAGCAACATCTAAGGGCATATCAGGACAGGTACTGATTTGTGACAGTGCGCACTCATGGCGACTTTATAGTGCTGCACCACGGGGACACCAGGCTGCCAGCACCATGACCTGATATCCCACTCAGTCACATTATCCTGACACTGAGCCAACCAGTCATTGCTCTATCCTAATAATGCCAAGCGCCAGGGTAGGAAGCGACATGTATCAATTTTTAAGTTATCAGTTTGACTCGACCAGGGCTCGAACCCACGAACCCTCGATCTCCCAAAACAGGAGACGGATGCTCAACTCATTCGGCCATCCCGTCTGGTCGAAGTAGATCTGAAGGGTTTGGAGTAAGTGTGACTACAATCTGTGTGTAACAAAAATCATACAAAAAGTAAATCACAAACTATGGCTATTTGCTAAACTAAGAAACTATATGACACAAGATATGTCAATAAAAATCTTCAAAGGCATGGTACTCCCTTACTTTGACTATGGGGATGTAATCTACATGGGTGCTAAAAAAGAGATACTTAAAAAATTGCAGATAGTACAAAATAGGGCCCTGAAAATCTGCCTGAAAGTAGACAAACTACACCCCACTTATGACCTACACAAAAGAACTAAAGTAAAGCTACTAGAAAACAGAAGGATAATCCACCTAAAAACATTAGCATATGGATATAGCCAAGACATTAAGCGTCTAACCCAACCACTAAGGGACACCAGAGCAAGCAAGGCACCACTACTAAGGCAGACCAGAAGCCAGATCAAAGCCCATGAAAGGAGCACACTGGAAATGGCTGCCAAGGCATGGAATGCGCAAACGGTGAAAGAAAGACAAATCCCTGACCTAAAAACGTACAAAAAATATTTGTGCAAAATAAAAACTGGGAACCCCAACTGAACTGCACCACAAGGGGGCAGGTGATATGTCACGGCCCACCAACTGGACAGCCCAGGGCGGGATAACCGGAAATATAAAAGCCAGATAACATACCCAACAACAATATAAATCAAATCAAATTCAAACAAACATAACTCAACCACCTATTACGTACAGGCCTATGGACATGTAAATAAAATAGGCTAGTATAGAATTAAGTAGAAAAAAGCGGAAAACTCTTCCCAAGAAAATCACAAAACACTAACATAGAACCCTAAGAAAACAACTAACATAGTAATAAGAATAGAACAAAAATTCAAAACCAAGAGGGCCCAAAAAAACTAACATAGGCTACTAAGCGCACCAACAGATCTATCTGCTACTGAAATGCAGACAATCAAATAACTTATCATCAGCTACTGCTTGGTAAGACAACACCAACACTACAGCTGGCCAGCATTGAAAACAAGCCTGGATACCCGGGCTTACATGCTATGGACAGTATAAATACAGCCTCAATAAAAAAAATTAAATTTAAAAAAAGTTGGAGTAAATTGTAAATTGATACTTGTCGCTACCTAGCCTGGCGTTCAGCAATAATAGGATAGGGCAACACCTGATTAGGTCAGGATAATGTGACCATGTGGGATATCGGGTCATGGTGCCAGTAGCCTGGTCTCCCAGTGGGGCCGCCAGATAAAGTCACCATGAGTGTGCACTGTCACATTTGGGTACCGATCCTGATATGACCTTAGATGTTGCCAGGATGTAAAACCCCAACAAACAACCAAACCAAGGCTTAGTGGGTTAGCAGCAAGTGGGTTGCTAGAACTAGTAAAAGTCGGTTGGATAGGGGCGGAAGGATAGAGAATAGGGGCGGGTGACGATGATGTTATGATGGGTGGGGGTGAGGGTGGGGGTGGGGTGGGGGTGTGGGGGTGGGGGGTGGGGGGGGGGGAGTCTGGTGCTTAGCAATACTAGGATAAGACAAAGACTGGATGGGTTAGATTGAGCATAACGCCACTCAGTGGTCCACAACTGGTTGTGTGAAAATGTGATTGATTGATTGATTGATTGATTGGTGGTTGCTTTACGCCGTGTCGGCAGCTTAGGCCATATTCACGGCAAGAAATGTTTGTTTTTTGTTCAAACCATCGCTTTTACATGTAAAAGCAGACAATCAAGTATGTGCCAATAGACACTCATTAAATTAGAAAGCTCACAATCATATATTTGTGGTCAAGGGAAACAAATTCCCATAGAAATAGAAAAGTTTTATTAATAATTGATAGAATCTATTTAGTAAACTATATGAGGTGGTACAGTCCAGCTGACCTCAAAAAGGCTAAAATGTTTTCCTGTTTTACCTTAGTAAGAAAGTTCATACATACTGTCTGCAGTGTAGAACTGTTGGCGCAGGGCCAACAAATCAACGCAACTTAGTCAAATGTGTTTGAGTGTCAGCGGGGACTGACACCCAATACATTCAGGGGGAGGTTCCCCCTTGAGCAGAAAAGCATGTGTAAGCCACGAGTGGCCAATACAGCAGCAGCTAAGGACCACTTGGTCCTGCCGACCTCCCGCCGACCTCCCGCATGAGTGAAAATGTGAAAAGATGTTTTTAAGTGGCTGGCTTTGTATGCATCATTGACCTCAGCCTAACACCATCATGCTTAAGAACGACGTGCCTAATCGGTACGAGTACAGGCTTCCTGTGTAGAAGGTCAGGAGTTTGAAATCCCCGCTGAGTCAAATGGTCATGGTGGTGGCAGCACTGTACATCACTATAAAGCCGTAATGAGTGCGCACTATCAGACGTCAGTACTTATTTTGTTGTGAATTCAGATGTTGTTAGGACGGGAAACCCCCGTCAATGAGTGTTGTGTGGGTGTCACTGTGCACCTTTTTTTGGCGGCGTGATTGTGATCAGGTTTATTACTGGTTGTCAACTGACGTGTTATGCAAGAGGATTGATTGATTGAGTGATTGATTGATTGATTGGTGGTTGATTAACGCCGTGTCGGCAGCATATATGCCATATTCACGGCGAGTATGAAAGAGGATGATGATGTGACATTTGCCAACGTTATCCACCAGTGTACCAGCCGGGATGGCTGAATGAATAGAGCGTCCGTCTCCCGTTTTGGTAGATCGTGGGATTTGAACCCAAGGGTTCAAACCCTGGTTGAGTCAAACCAATGACTTAAAAATTGATACTTGTCACTTCCTAACCAGGCACTCGGCATTAATAGGATAGGGCAAGGACTGGTTAACTAAGTGTCAGGATAATGTGACTGAGTGGGATATCAGGTCATGGTGCTGGTGGCCTGGTCTCCCAGTGGAGCAGCACTATAACGTCGCCATGAGTGCACACTGCCACAAGTTGGTACCCATCCTGATATGAACTTAGATGTTGCTATGACGTGAAACCCCAACAACCAACTAACCGTCATACACTTATCTTTGCCTTCCTGGTAGCCGATTGTTCCAAACAAAACTGAGTTTAGTTGGTTAGTCTGCGATCGGAAAAATGCGGGGCACAATAATTTGAAAAAATCGGGAAGATACAAAACAGGAGGAGTGAATAGTGCCATCACCGGAGTGAGAGAGGAGTGATTTAGGAGTGATAGGGGAGTGAGAGAGGAGACTGGAGTGCGAATGGAATGAGATGGGAGTCAGATGGGAGTGAGAGGGGAGGGAGACTGGAGTGAGAGAAGAGTGAGAGTGGAGGGAGAGTGAATGAGAGTGGAGTGAGATAGGAATGAGATAGGAGTGCGAGTGGAGTGGGAGGGGGGTGAGGGGTGAGTGAGAGGGGAGTGAGATAGGAGTGACATAGGAGTGTGATTGGAGTGAGAGGGGAGTGAGGGGGTGAGATAGGAGTGAGATAGGAGTGCGAGTGGAGTGGGGGGAGTGATGGGGATTGAGAAGGGAGTGAGCGGGGAGTGAGATAGGAGTGAGATAAGAGTGCAAGTGGAGTGAGAGGGGAGTGAGGGGGAGTGAGATAGGAGTGAGATAGGAGTGTGAGTGGAGAGGAGAGTGAGATAGGAATGAGGGAAGAGTGAGACAATAGTGATATTGGAGGGAGACTGGAGGGAGAGTGAATGAGAGTGGAGTGAGATAGGGGTGAGAGGGAGTGAGATAGGAGTGAGAGAAGAGTGATATTGGAGGGAGAATGGAGTGAGAGTGGGGTGAGAGGGGAGTGAGAGGGGAGTGAGAGTGGAGCGAAACGGGAGTGTGTCAGCTGATGAGAGCTGATGAGAGCTGGCTGGTGACTAGACTGAGTCTCGCCGTGAATATGGCCTATGCTGCCGACACGGCGTGAAGCAACCACCAATCAATCAATCAATCTAGACTGAGTCAACTGGTGATCGGACTGACTTGGCAGGTGACCGGGCTGAGTTGACTAGTTACCGGACTGAATCAGCTGGTGACCAGACTCGGTTGACTGGTTACCGGACTGAATCAGCTGGTGACCAGACTCAGTTGACTGGTTACCGGACTGAATCAGCTGGTGACCAGACTCAGTTGACTGGTTACTGGACTGAATCAGCTAGTGACCAGACTCAGTTGACTGGTTACCGGACTGAATCAGCTGGACACAGACTCAGTTGACTGGTTACTGGACTGAATCAGCTGGTGACCGGACTGAGTTTACTGGCTACCAGACTGAATCAGCTGGTGACCGGATTGAGTTGACTGGTTACTGGATGGAATCAGCTGGTGACCGGGCTGAGTTGACTGGTTAGTGGACTGAATCAGCTGGTGACCGGACTGAGTCAACTGGTGACCAGACTGAGCTGGTTGGTGACCGGACCCAGCCGGCTGGTAGTCAGACTCAGCCAGCCTCAGCCAGCCTCAGCCAGCCTCAGCCAGCCTCAGCCAGCCTCACACAGCCTCACACAGCTTCAGCCATCCTCACACAGCCTCAAACAGCCTCACACAGCCTCACCCAGCCTCACACAGCCTCACCCAGCCTCACCCAGCATCACCCAGCATCACCCAGCCTCACCCAGCATCACCCAGCCTCACACAGCATCACACAGCCTCACACAGCCTCACACAGCCTCACACAGCCTCACACAGCCTCACACAGCCTCACACAGCATCACCCAGCCTCACCCAGCCTCAACCGACCGGTGACTGGCCTGTGCCGACCGGTGACCACACCAAGCCGGTCGGTGACCAGACCAAGCCGGCCAGTGACCAGACCAAGCCGATCGGTGACCGGCTGGTGACTGGACAGAATCGGCCGGTGACCGGGCTGTGCCGATCGGTGACCGGCCGGTGCAAACCCCTATCGACACAGCAGGACCCGGTCCGCCCTGCTCCAGTGGCAGTCTGTGCAGTAGGGACCCTGTGCCATGTGGACCACCGCCACCATAATGGCGACCCTATGCGCCATAATGAGAGGCAATGATGGGGCGCGAGTTATTTGGACATACTTAGCCCCGTTTGACAACCCACTCCCCCCCCACACACGCCCTACCCCACAGCCCCACACCCCACACCCATACCCCCACCCCACACCCATATCCACACACCCAAACCTCCTCACCCCCCAGCGCACCCTCCCCACAACCTTTCAAGGTCAGTAAGGCCTGCATCCCCCTCGCCTTCTTGTCCCCGCGGTTCCTAATAGTAATAATACCCGCCAGACAGTAAGCGACAATTCCCCCGATGAGTGAGCAGCCCGGTGTGGCGTTTTCAGCCGTGTGCCGTGTTCAGCCGTGTGCATAGACTCAAACTCAAGGCATTGTCAATGGTCACTAACCTTATAAATTTAATATAATGTTTTTGGTAAAGATGTTTTCTGTATGTGTACTAAGCGATTTGTTTCTAGGTGGTGTGGTTTTAGAGATATTTCACTTTTCCTGGATTTTCTGTATGAAGATTGCTCACCACCATTGACAATGGCTTGAGTTTGACGGTACACGCAGTGCACAACATTAGTTTTATTCAAAATTAATAGAAATCAAGAACACTAACCTTGTAAATGTAATATAATCTTTTTGATAAAGATATTTTCTATATGTGTACCAAGCGATTTGTTAATAGGTGGTGTGGTTTTAGAGATATTTCACTTTTTCTGTATTTTCTGTATGAAGATTGCTCATGACCATTGACAATGCCTTGAGTTTGAGTCTATGCACATGGCTGAACATGGCACACGGCTGAAAACACCACACCGGGCGTGGTGGCCGAATCGGCAGAGCGCGGGACTCGCGTGCAGGAGATCGGGAGTTTGGTTACCAGTCAAGTCAAACGAATGACTTATGAAGTTGATACCTGCCTCTTCCTAGCCTGGCGCTCGGCTTTAATAGGATATGGCAAGGACTGGTTAGCTCAGTGTCAGGATACTATGACTGAGTGGGATATCGTGTTATGGCGCCGGTGGCCTGATTTCCCAGTGGGCAAAACTATAAAGTCGCCATGAGTGCGCACTGTCACAAGGCGGTACCTATCCTGATATGACCTTAGATGTTGCCAGGATGTTAAACTCCAACAACCAACCAGACTTTCATTGTAGTTAAACGATTCACCACTACAAAAGGGGTGGAGAACAAGCTATTAGAAAAAATGGCGAAAGGCTGTGTAAATGATATGAGCATATTATAAATTCTTTATTTAAGAAGAAAACATACATTACACACATCTTCATATTTACCCAGTACTTTTGATTAAAAAAAATATAATAAAACTTGTAGTTTAATGGACTTTAAAAGTCAAATGAACAGAATTCTGAGTTCGCTATCTTGTCTTTTTGCATTCTCTCCCATTTCACCAACTCTGTGCCATTATTATAGGTAGTCATCTGATGCTGGAACCAGGAATTCCACTTCCGGTTCCATACTAAAGCAGTTTTTGCTTGTATTTAGACTACATTGTCATTCAGCGTTACTCTTAGTGGGAGTGAATATTTTATCGTTGGAGAGGATGTCAGGTTCCCGCATGTTACACTATCATTTCCCAGCTACCCCACGCACACACCTCGACATGTACACATACCCAATGTAAAAATATACGGTCTTTTAGTCGTCATAGCCGAGCTTGGAATCATACACTGAATCATATCAATATCTCGGGCGACAGATTTGGGGAACATTGTTATGTAATAGTGATGCAATGTGTGCCCACTCACTTTGAGACATATAAATAACTATGTGTAAATGTTATGACGTATGATGACCGGGATTGCGGCATGATGTCCAGATATTAAGATGCGGTTACTAATTACAGAAATGTTCCCTCCAGGCACCAGGAAGAGTGCAAAAGGGAGAGGGACATGTATTATTGTTTAATGTAACTGTATGGTGACTACTCGTTACCATGGGACCGCTGGGTAAGCACACCCAGCCAGTCTGCATACATTAAGGACGCCACCTGCACTAGGGTTGAGTGACAGTAACCCCCTCTTGGGCGCAAGCCCTCCCAAGCTGCAGATTGGCTGGCTGTGTGAGCCCAGTCACCCTTGTACTCCTTGCACTTACTGGACAGACCACACACACTCACTCTAGAGATAACAAAGGAAGCAGTTCACCACTGAGCTGTGCGTAACACCCATGGGACTTTAGGTTCACTGGGCTGTAGGCACTGATTTTGACTGAACAAGCAGAAGCTATGCGAGTCTGTGTAGCAGGTTGTAAGTGAGTCAGGGTGGCACAAAAAGGTGAACAAGAGTTGTAGCAATAAAGCTCAACCTTATCACTGTCAATCTTGCGTGACTTGTCTCCCTTTCTTTCTTATGAGGTGTGTTTTGGTATTTAGTGGGGGAGACTGGCAGACAGTTGCCAGGATCCTCCTGATAGTAGTGAGTATAAGAGGAGTAACTGTGATGGCCAGCAGTAATTCTTCACCAATACTCACATTAAACCAGGCCCACCTATATACTCATGACCGCCTACAGCTCACACACACTAAAGACCCAGATATTTCACACACACCTACACACACCCATGACCAGCATCACCCCACACACACCCACACCCCACACACAACTCACACCCCGCACACACCCCACACCCCACACACAACTCACACCCTGCACACACCCCACACCCCGCACACAACTCACACCCTGCACACACCCCACACCCCACACACAACTCACACCCCACACACACCCCACACCCCGCACACAACTCACACCCTGCACACACACCCACCCCCACATGCTGCAGACACCCCGCACACACCCCACACCCCTCACACAACTCACACCCCGCACACACCCCGCACACAACTCACCCCCCCACACACCCCCTACCCCACACACAACTCACACCATGCACACATACACACACCTAAACGCCGCAGACACCCCCCGCACTCAGCCCATACCCCGCACACAACTCACACCCCCCACACAACTCACACCCCACACACAACCTCAAACACCACACACAACTCACACCCCGCACACATCCACACACCCCATACCCCACACAGCTCACACCCCGCACACACCCCACCACACAACCCCCACCACCCCCACACACAACCCACACCCCTCACACCACCCACACACCCCCACCCACACCACAACTCACACCCACACACCCCACACCCCCCACACCCCCCACCACCCCACACACACCCCCACCCCCACACCACCCCCACACCCCCACACACCCCACACACCCTGTCACCCCCACACCCCCACACCCACCACCACCCCCACACCCCACCCCCACCCCCACCCACCCCACACCCCCACACACCCACCCCCCACACCCACCCCACCCACACCAACCCCACACACACCCACACCCACACACACCACACCCACCCACACCCACCACACTCACACCCCACACCACCCCACACCCACACACAACTCACACCCCACACCACCCCCACACACCACACAACTCACCCCCACACACACCCCACACCCACACACAACCACACCCCACACACACCCCACACCCACACACAACTCACACCCCACACACACCCCACACACAACACACAACTCACACCCCACACACACCCCACACCCACACACAATTCACACCCCACAAACACCCCACACCCACACACAACTCACACAACACACAGACCCCACACTCCACACACAACGCACACCCTGCACACACCCCACACCCCGCACACAACTCACATCCCGCACACACCCCACACCCGACACACAACTCACACCCCACACACACCCCACACTCCACACACAACTCACACCCCACACCCACCCCACACCCACACACAACTCACACCCCACACACACCCAACACCCACACACAACTCACACCCCACACACACCCCACACCAACACACAACTCACACCCTGCACACACCCCAGCCCCACACACAACTCACACCCCACACACACCCCACACCTGACACACAACTCACACCCCACACACACACCACACCCAACACACAACTCACACCCCACACACACCCCACACCCACACACAACTCACACCCCACACACACCCCACACCCACACACACCCCACACCCCGCACACAACTCACACCCTGCAAACACCCCACATCCCGCACACAACTCACACCCCACACACACCCCCACTCCACACACAACTCACACCCCACACACACCTCACACCCACACACAACTCACACCCCACACACATCCCACACTCCACACACAACTCACACCCCGCACACACCCCACACTCCACACACAACTCACACCCCCCACACACCCCACACCCAGACACAACTCACACCCCCCACACACCCCACACACAACACACAACTCACACCCCACACACACCCCACACCCACACACAACTCACACCCCACCCACACCCCACACCCACACACAACTCACACCCCAGACATACCCGACACCCACACACAACTCACACCCTGCAAACACCCCACACCCACACACAACTCATACCCTGCAAACACCCACACCCCGCACACAACTCACACCCCACACACACCCCACACCCACACACAACTCACACCCACACACACCCCACACTCCACACACAACGCGCACCCCGCACACACCACACACCCACACACAACTCACACCCACACACACCCCACACTCCACACACAACTCACACCCCGCACACACCCCACACACAACTCACCCACCCCCCCCCCGACACACGCCGCAGACACCCTGCACACACCCCACACCCCGCACACAACTCACACCCCGCACACACCCCACACCCCCCACACAACTCACACACCCCATACCCCATGCAGCTCACACCCCGCACACCGCCTCACATTCACCCACTCACCAATTTACCCACTCACCCACTCACTCACCTAGCCACCCATTCACTCACCCACTCAGCCATCCACTCATCGTCCACTAACCCACCCACTCACCCACTTACATACTCACTCACTCATCCATTCACCCGTTCATTCACTCATCCATTCTCTTACTCAGCCATTCACTCATCCGTCCACTTACCCACCCGATCAGCAACTCACCCACTTATCCACTCACCCACACACCCACTCAGCCACTCCTCACTTACTTACTTACTTACCCACTGACGCACTCGACCACCCACGCACCACCACCCACCCACTCACTTGTCCACCCACCCTCACCCACGCACTCACTGTTTGTAAGGAATATCACATATTGGGCGCATCGGATGCGCACGCGCCCGCATCCTGGCATCCGGCCAGAGAGGTCATGGGATAGGGTGCCGGGTTGGTATAACCCCTGAGTTCATGGGAATGCCCCAGTACACCAACACCGGCACCACTCCTGCCACCACTACCACTAACACCATTAGCACCACAACCAGCAACAACACCACTACCACTAACAACTAACACACCAGCTCTACAACCAGGACCAGCACCACTAACATCACAGGCACCACAACCAGCACCACTACCACACACACACCAGCACCACAACCAGCACCAGCACCACTACCACTAACACACCAGCTCTACAACCAGGACCCCTACAACTAATACCACCAGCACCACAACCAGCAACAGCACCGCTACCACTAACACACCAGCTCTACAACCAGGGCCCCTACAACTAATACCACCAGCACCACAACCAGCATCACTACCACAAACACGCCAGCACCACAACCTGCACCAGCACCAGCACCACTATCACTAACACACCAGCTCTACAACCAGCACCACTACCATGAAAACGCCAGCACCACAACCAGCACCAGCACCACTACAAGTAACACACCAGCTCTACAACCAGGACCCCTACAACTAATACCACCAGCACCACCAGCACCACTACCACTAACACACCAGCTCTACAACCAGGACCCCTACAACTAATACGACCAGCACCACACCCAGCAGCAGTACCACTAGCACTAACACAACAGCTCTACAACCAGGACCACTACCACTAACACCACCAGCACCACAACCAGCACCACTACCATGAACATGCCAGCACCACAACCGACACCAGCACCAGCACCACTATCACTAACACACCAGCTCGACAACCAGCATCACTACCACGAACACGCCAGCACCACAATCAGCACCAGCACCACTATCACTAACACACCAGCTCGACAACCAGCACCACTACCACTAACACCACCAGCACCACAACCAGCACCACTACCACGAACACACCAGCACCACAACCAGTTCCAGCACCAGCACCAGTACCACTAACACACCAGTTCTTCAACCAGCACCACTACCACTAACATCACCAGCACCACAACCAGCAACAGCACCACTACCACTAACACACCAGCTCTACAACCAGGACCAGCACCACTAACATCACAAGCATCATAACCAGCACCACTACCACGAACACACCAGCACCACAACCAGCACCAGAACCACTACCACTACCACTAACACACCAGCTCTACAACCAGGAGCACTACCACTAACACCACCAGCACCACAACCAGCACCAGTACCAGTACCACTAACACAACAGCTCTACAACCAGGACCCTACTACTACCACCACCAGCACCACAACCAGCACCACTACCATGAACATGCCATCACCACAACCGACACCAGCACCAGCACCACTATCACTAACACACCAGCTCGACAACCAGCATCACTACCACGAACACGCCAGCACCACAATCAGCACCAGCACCACTATCACTAACACACCAGCTCGACAACCAGCACCACTACCACTAACACCACCAGCACCACAACCACACCAGCACCAGCACCACTACCACTAACATACCAGCCCGACAACCAGCACCCCTACCACAAACACGCCAGCACCACAACCAGCACCACTACCACAAACCCGCCAGCACCACAACCAGCACCAGCACCACTACCACTAACATACCAGCTCGACAACCAGCACCATTAACACCACCAGCACCACAACCATCACCGGCACCACTACCACTAACATACCAGCTCTACAACCAGCACCACTGCCATTAACACCACCAGCACCACAACCAGCACCAGCACCACAACCGCTAACACACCAGTTCTACAAACACCATCACTACCACTAACACCACGAGCACCACAACCACAAGCACTACCACTAACACCACCAGCACCAAAACCACCACCACAACCACCACCACAACCACCAGCACTACCACTAACACCACCAGCACCACAACCAGCAGCACAACCACCACCAGCACCACTAACACTAACACACAAACACCACAATCAGCACCACCACCACTAACATCACCAGCACCAGAACCAGTACCACTAACACTAACACCACCGGCACCACTAGCTCCACCACCACTAACACCACCAGCTCCACAACCAGCACCACTACCAGCACTGCCACCACTACCAACACTGCAACCAGCACCACCAGCACCATCATCACCACTAACACCACCAGCTCCACAACCACACCACTACCAGCACCGCCACCACTGCCAACACTGCCACCAGGTCAACCAGCACCATCATAACCACTAACACCATCAGCTCCACAACCAGCACCAGCAACACTACCACCACCAGCACCATCATCACCACTAACACCACTACTACCACCACTACCTTCACTGACAGCACTACTAATACCACTACCACCACTACCACCACCAACTCCACAACCAGCACCAGCACCACTACCACCACCAGCACCATCATCCCCACTAACACCACTACTACCACCACCACCACCTTCACAGACAGCACTACTACGACCACTACCACCACTACCACCACCAGCTCCACAACCAGCACCACTACCACTACCACCACTAACACCACCACCACCACCACCACCGAGTAAGAGGCTTTAATGAGCAAAGGGGCGCTCATTCGTGGTCATTGCTCGGGCACAGAGAACCCCAAAACACACCTCCGCTCCACCCCCACCACCTACCCCCCAGGGGGCAGTGCAATCATTGTTACTTACTCATTTTTCATTGGCAGCCTTTCAACTATTACATGCATATCCATATGCCCATATGTATATGTATCATATATATATATATACATATATATATATGTATATATATATATATATATATATATATATAAATATATATATATATATATATATATATATATATAGGCCTTGAGTGCTTACTGATTTAGTGCTGATTTAGTTGTACAAATGCAGGGCCAAATCAGAAGCACTCGAGCACTCAAGTAACTACAAAGCTTGCTGTCATATCAGATATGTATTTATTTATTCTACCAAAAAAAGAGGGTATATGAGTCACTCTCCTGAAAACTGGCCAGAAGTGTCACATGGAGAATTAAAATCTAATATTTGAATTTTTAACATTTTTTGGTTGCAGATGAAAGCTGGAAATCTCCGCTTTACATGTATGTAAAATATAAACTGATGAGATAGAAAATAAAGGTGTAGTCCATGATTAAGCTATGTCATATGGCAGTACGTAACACATGTTTAGGACACCACACAGTCTGCTTAAAGCTGCACAGTCCAATGAAATATCAAATGTTAAAAACCAAACCAATTATCTAGATTTGATTTGACATATCTAACTTATATACTGATGCACTTATTAAGCATTTGTTTCTGCATAGAAGGCAATACTGAGTCAATTTAACAGAACCTGTCACTGCAGAAGTCTATGGTGTCAGAGTTTTGGCAAGCTTGCCAAAACTAATTTTCCATGTTTGCACTCAAAATTTCTCAAATGTTTACCATTTTAAATAAAAGTAACTTTGAATTAATGTAAAGTAGATACTAGTGATCGATCTAATATATTTATCTCAGAAAAAAATAGAGAAATTCAAAACCATCGGACTGTGCAATTTTAATAAAAAATCTAAGCAGAATTAAATAATGTCATACTGAGAAGCAGATTAATCATGGCATAATATACAGAAATATGTGGTGCTTATATTGATCAGAACAAATAATTCCCAGCCACGCTTTATTCACTGAATAATTAGTGTACAATATTTGTGTGGCATCCAGACACCACCAGTTACATCTGTGACAGAAATTTGTAATGTTATTTCTGAAGACATCCAATAATTTTTTTTTTTTAAATTTAAGCATGCATACATGTTAATAAATACTTCTTTTTGATTTGGGAACTGTTTTGTTTGATATATCAATGCAATACAAGATGTTAGTAAGGATCCAATCATGCCCCATATGTCGTGTTACAAATGGCAGACTGTAAAATGTTTCTTTTGTGTACAAAAACTAAAGAGACCAAAGTTGCACGCGGTTTATTTTATTTCCCTTATTTCTTACATCAAATCTGAACATGAATATGAAAAGTATAAGGACAAAAATATGTAGGACGTTTTTTTATTGATTTTTTTTAATCCCATCCCATGCTGACCAGTTTTCAGGAGAGTGACCCATATCTACGTTCTCTGATTCTACCCATGCCATCATGCAACACCGTCCCCCCCTCCCCTCCACCCCCACCCACTACGCCCCCACCCCCGCCCCACGCCCTCCATGTGCCACGTGACCTAGTAACACAGAGGCGACTCACGCCGAATGCCATGCGCAGTACAACTTCCAAGTGTCAGGGCGGGATGGCTGAATGAGTTGAGCATCAGTCTGCGGGTTCGAACCCTGGTCGAGTCAAACCAATGACTTACAAATTGATAGGCCTACTTGTCGCTTCCTAGCCAGGCGCTCGTCATTGTTAGCATAGGGCAAGGACTTGGTTGGCGCAGCGTCAGGAAAATGTGACTGAGTGGGATATCAGATCATGGTGTTGGTTGCCTGGTCTCCCTGTGGGGCAGCCCTATAAAGTCGCCATCAGTGTGCACTGTCACAAGTCGGTACCCGTCCTGATATGACCTTAGATGTTGCCAGGACGTAAAACTCCCAACGGCCAACCATGCGCCCTACAACTTCCAAGTGCCCGGGCGGGTTGGCGGGCTGGTGGGCTGGTTCCGCCGGTGCCCGCTAGGCGGCGTGGCCATCCCTGCCGCTTAGGACCGGCCGGACAGACCACGTCATGTCCGGCAGAGACAAGTCGGGCCCCGTCGTCCACTCTGAGGCCTGTCACGTGTCAGTCAGGCCGCCGCCATCAAGCTAGCTATCGGCGGTGGCCAGATTATCTCCCCACTCCCCGAAATTAGCACACACACACACACATATATATATATATATATATATATATATATATATATATATATATATAGACATACCTACTTGCAGATTAACTTACAACTTACTTACAGATTAACTTACGCCTAACAGATCCTCTTCTTTCTGATCTAGTCCCTATTCGCCAGCTCGTTGTGGTAAAAAAAAAAACTAATTATTTTTTTGCACACATATGGAGGTCGACGAAGCCCTGAAGTCATATAATTGTGGGTGTCCTCTCCAATGTCTGTCCAGCCTTCTCTTAAACAGATCCTCTTCTGGTTCTTCCAGGCCCTATTGTCTCTAATGCCAGCTCATTGTGGTAGAAAAGAACAGTTGAGGAGTTCAGGCACAAAACCCCAGAAACACCAATACAAAAATTGAGATACACATTGGAATCAAACCTTCAAAGATTAAATTTTTGTTACATTACTATTTTTTTGTTCATCACACCATAATCATTTCATCACAAGAAAAGTGGAATTAGTGAGAATTATAATTACCTTCAGGTAAAATTCGTTTATTTCAATAAAATATTTGGATTGGCGTTTACATGGTTTTGCACCTGAACTCTTTCACTATTTTCTTTGCACACGTATGGAGGTGCATGGAGCCTGTAGTTCTTCTATTATCACCCCACTGGGAGACCAGGCTGCTGGCAGCATGACCCGATATCTCAATCAGAAACATTATCCTAATACTGAGCTAACCAGTCCTTGCCCTACCCTAGTAATGCCAAGCACCATGCTAGGTAGCGACAAGTATTAATTTTTGTAAGTCATTGGTTTGACTCGACCCTGGATCAAGCTCCCTCCCTTCCACACGGGAGGCTGCATTCTGGTTCTCCCGATTCAAATGAGGTGAGAGGGAGGGGAGGCACCCACACAGACTCCTGGAGCATGCGCAGTTTGACATCACAGTATTCCAGGCACACACGGCTAATAAGGAGACACTTGATTGCGGCTCCCCAATAAAGGTGGTGGTTGTTGGAGTTTCACGTCCTGGCAACATCTAAGGTCATATCAGGACGGGTACCGATTTGTAATTGCGTGCACTCATCGTGGCTTTATAGTGCTGCCCCATTGGGAAATCAGGCCGACTGCACCATGGGCTGATATCCCACTCAGTCACATTATCCTGACGCTGAGCTAACCAGTCCTTGCCCTACCCTATTAATGCCGAGTGTCAAGCTGGGAAGCGACAAGTATCAATTTTGTAAGTCATTGGTTTGACTCGACCGGGAATTGAACTCTCAATGTCCCGTACGGGAGGCCTGCGCTTGGCTGATTGGGCCACCGCGGCCTGTTCCTCGATAAAGGAAACACGTCACGACCTTATGACAAACATTATACAGTGCAGCCCCCCACACTGGCCACTGCTCCACAGCAGGCAACCTGCAACTAGAGCTAAATATTTACCCCACAAGATCAGTCCATGGGTAGTTACTGTACTGGCTGACCCCTTTCTAATAATTCTAATAAGAGCGTTGGTAGGTGAACATTTTTCATATCGATGGGAGAGTTCTTCTCCATTGGACAGTTTAATGTGGTGTCACTATTATACCCCAGTCACACTACTGCTTGCGACCACTTTTCGACCATTTTGCGACCAGAAAAAAGGGTGGTCGCAATATGGTCACAAGTGGTCGCAAGGTGGACCTGAGAGTTCGCCGACCTCCTTGCGACCAAAATGGTTGCCCAGAGGTTGGCGATTCTTGCTTTTGGTCGCAAAGAGGCTCCAAGGAGGTCGCAAGGAGGTGGGTTCTTTGGTCCAAAGTGGTCGCAAAGTGGTTGCTAAGTGCTCGTTAAGTGCTCGCTAAGTACACGCTAAGTAGTTGTAAGCAGTCACAAACTGTAGTGTGATTGGGGATTTATACCCCAGTCACACTACAGCTTGCGACCACTTTGCGACCACCTTAAACCAAAGAACCCACACTCACCAGTGAGGCCCAGATATCGGCAACCATTGTTTTGGTAGCAAGGACGTCTCGGGTGAGTTTGGGTTCTTTGGTCTAAGGTGGTCACAAAGTGGTCGCAAGCTGTAGTGTGACTGGGATATTAGTCAGGGGAAAGGCGCAAACTTTTAGATGCTGGAAAAAGCATCGCAGTAACCCAGCATCGCAGTAACCCAGATACATATATCACGTGATCACTGACCACCTGTTGGCTATGTAGGAAAAAGAGATCTTCCCGCTGGCTGTGTGAGTTAACCATACTGATGCCAAAATATTCAATTTGAAATGGAATTTGTGCTCATTTATCTCCACAAGTGGGGCAACTTTTCTTTGGATCTTTTGCTGGCGTGGCGTTAAAATCTCTATCACTCACTCTGTGACTTTTTATGGTTTACAGCCAACTACTTTGGCGCTGGTTTCTTAAGGCACTCAGCTCATCGGGAAGATTGGGCTTGACTGTACTCAGCGCTCTCATTTTCTTACTTCAAATAGGGAGGGATTGGCGGTGGACGTAGCTTAGACATTAGTGTCTACACCTGTGAAGGTGTGGGTCATGCAATCGATCCTGCTCAGTGGACACATTTGCAGTTTTGGCTATTTTCTATTCCAACCAGTGGTCCACAACTGGTTCATCAAAGGCTGTTGTATGTGCTGTCCTGTCTGTCGGAAAATGCATATAAAAGACCCCTTGCTGCTTATCGGAAAGAGTAGCCTATGTGGCAGCAGCAGTTTTCCTCCAAAGAAATATGTCAGAATGACCATACGTTTGAGGTCCAATAGGGGATGATAAAAATCAATGTGCTCTAGAGGCATCATTAACTAAAACAAAATTTCAAATGGGGAGGGAGTTGGGATATGCACTGGCACGTGACGGAGACAGTAATACTTGTAATAATCTTACTTCAAATTTGGAAGAGTGTTTCTTCCTGTGCGGAAGGTCTGGCTTTGAATCCCGACCAAGGCAAAATCACCAAATTTATACTTGTCGCTACATAGCCTGGTGCTTGGCATTCATAGGATAGGATATAAGACAAGCACTGGTTTGCTCGGTATCAGGATAATGTGACTGAGTCTCCCAGTGGAGCAGCGCTATGAACATCGCCATAACTGTGCACTGTCACTAGTCAATTCTCGCACTGATATGACCTTAGATGTTGCTAGGATGTAAATCCCAAACAAACAGACCTTAAAATCCAGCCTGTACGATGGTGGTTTTAGCATTCAGTGTTAGCTGAGCCCCTCCCTCATTCTCATGTTGTCCGGCAGGTGGCAAAGAGATTCATTCACATCTAAAGAAGTACCATGCAACTCGCTTAACTCAATCACAGCGCCACCTATCAGTTCACCACCGCATTAGGATCACCATCGGACATCCCCCTCTCTCTCAGTGGACGCTAACAAACCACTAACTAGCATGGCCACTTGATGCGTTTCCATAGTTTGTTTGTTGGGTTTTCGCTTCCAAGCAACATTTAAGGTAATCGTATCACGATGGCTACCGACTTGTGACAGTGCGCACTCATGGTGAGTTGATAGTGCTGACCCACTAGGATACCCTTACACAGGCACCATGACCAGATATATCACTCAGTTGCATTATCCTGATTAAGAGCAAACCAGCCCTTGCCCTATCCTGGTAATGCTCAGTGTCAGACAAGGTGGCGAGAAGTATCATTTGTGTAAGTCTTCGGTTTGACTTGGCTTGGGAATGCCAGAGAGCTGTAAGATTAGTAGTGTGCACATCATGAACACTCATCAATACTTATCATACTTATCATGCTTTTACTTATCATACTTATCTTACTTTTACTTATTCTTATCATACTTGTACTTATACTTATCATACTTGTACTTATACTTATTGTAGTAATCTGCACTGACCTCTCAGTCAAGTAACCACATAGACAGGTAGGCGTGGGTAGTGTGGTGATATCAGGGAGCCATGGGGGTGTAATGGTTAGCACACTGGCCCGGAATGCAAAGAGACGTGGGTTCGAGTCCCACTCAAGGTGCAATATTTCCTATTTTCATCACTCCCACGACACTGCTGCTGTGACCAGGATCCTGTACAAGCTACGCGCTGTATAGTTGTTGAACCTACCCTGTGTATGTATGTGTTAGTGGATTGCCTGTATGTATGTAATTTTAAGCATTAAAAGACAATTCCAGGGGGACGAGTGTAGTAGTCTGCACTAACCACTCAGGCAAGTAACCATATAGACAGGTGGGTGTGGGTAGTTTGGTGATATCAGGGAGCCTATGTGGTGTAATGGTTAGCATACTGGCCCGGAATGCAAAGAGATGTGGGTTCGAGTCCCGCTCTAGGCGCAATATTTCCCATTTTCATCACCCCCACGACATTATCATACTTATCATACCTTTACTTATGCCTTTCATCCTTTTCATACTTATCATACTTATCATACTTATCATACTTATCATACTTATCATACTTATCATACTTATCATACTTATCATACTTGCCATATTTATCATACTTATGCTTATCACACTTACATACTTCTCATACTTATCATGCTTGTACTTATACATATCATTCTTATCATACTCATCATACTTATCATACTTATACTTTCAAGTCCAAACATTTCTGAACACTGAAATAAGATTCTTATATAATGAACATCCAGGTTACATTCTTCATTGACCTGATTCAGCTTCATGCCTCAGTTTCTAGGCGTGATGACGTGGGTTCTCCCTACTCAAACATCAGAACTGAACTCGCGAAGAAAGAAATACACAAACACATGAATATTGGTGCACAATGTTATTCCCCCGAGAGTGTTGTGCGCTGATTATAAACGGACCCCCATATGGCATGTGTTGTGTGCTCTTAAATACCCTGCCCCAACAGGAAGTGTTGGTCACATGATCACTTGTTGGTTTGGTATAAACAAGGCCTATATGCATGGAGCGGTGTTAGCGAGCCAAAATGCGTTTAGACGGGATTTCTGGTTTAGTGCCGAAAAGTCGCTATGCATGAGTCAGTGATAGGCCTAACATTACAAGCTTAAACTAGGTTACGCTAAACCAGAAAAATAGCAGGTTTACTGGCGGTGTTAGGAACCGATTAGGCCCAAATCTATTCAATGCTTAACAGAATTACATACTCAAATCGTGAAATTTTATTAAATTAACTCTAAATTCGAAGCGAGATTAACGCTGCCGCGGCAATGGCGGCGATATTAATATTTTCGAATCAACGAAGGTAAAGTAAACAAATCGCCGCCGCCGCCGCCGCGTGGACATTGATGTCCATACTGTCGTCGCCGCCGCCACAGCGGCGACAATATATGAGGCCCAAATCTATTAAATGCTGTCATATTTAACAGAATTACATACGCCATAAGTGAAATTTAATCAAATTAACCCTAAATTCGAACCGATATTAACTCCACCACCGCATTGGCGGCGTTATTCATATTGTCGAATCTAGGGATTTCCCAAATCTATGAATAATTTCACGTTTAGCTATAATCAAAGTGTTACGCGCTCATGCATACCGTTTGACATATTTCCTGACATCAGTGATAGCTACACAGTATCAGGATGTAACACCAAAAGCCGCCCATGCATACTGGCCCAGGTGACCAGTCCCTTATGTAGCCAGGGTAGTGGAGTGGAGGAGAGCGGTACAGTGTGCAGTGTACAGGTATATCTGCCCTCACTACAGAGCTACAGGTTGTCTACAATCGGTGACAGAATGATCAAATGACACAAAATAAGTGAGGCGTAGTCTATACATGATATCCTAGTTGTGCGCTGTTGACCGCTTATTGGAATGCCAGAGTACTTTATGTATGGTTCTTTAGAGATCTCATCCTGCAGCCCAAATGCCACAGTATTGTATGTATGGTTCCTTAGAGATGTGATCCTGAGGTCCAAATGCCAGAATATGTTATGTATGGTTCCTTAGAGATGTGGCCTTGTGGTCCAAATTCCATAGCACTTTATGTATGGTTCCTTAGAGATGTGGCCTTGTGGTCCAAATGCCAGAATATGTTATGTATGGTTCCTTAGAGATGTGGCCTTGTGGTCCAAATTCCATAGCACTTTATGTATGGTTCCTTAGAGATGTGGCCTTGTGGTCCAAATGCCAGAATATGTTATGTATGGTTCCTTAGAGATGTGGCCTTGTGGTCCAAATTCCATAGCACTTTATGTATGGTTCCTTAGAGATGTGGCCTTGTGGTCCAAATGCCAGAGTACTTTCTGTATGGTTCCTTAGAGGTGTGGCCTTGTAATCCAAACGCCAGAGTAGTTTACGCAAGGTTCTTTAGAGTTCTCTCCCTTCTGCCCAAATGGCAGAGTACTTTATGGATGGGCCCTTAAAGGTATGGCCCAAATTTCAGAAGTTTTTACACATGGCCCCAGAGATGTGATTATTCTGCTTAAATATTAGACTATTTTATATAGGGTCCCTATTAATATCATAATGCTTCCCGAATGCTAGAGTAGTTGATGCATGACCCTCCAAATGATTGGATCCAGCCATCTAAAGACCAAAGTACTTTAGGCATAACCCTCCATAGTAATATGACCGTGATGCACAAATGCCTCCGGCACTAAACAAATCACTTCTGACCGCCTCAGCCAATTGCACGTGAGGTAGACACCACGTGACTCCATCGCCGCAGCGTCGCCTTCCCTACTTCCGGGTAGTGCTTCCCCACTTCCCACCAGTCCCTTCCCACTTCCCACCAGTCCCTTCCCATTTCCGGCCAGTCCCTTCCAACTTCCCGCCAGTCGCTACAGATTTCCTGCCAGTCCCTTCCGACTTCCGGCCAGTCCCTTCCAACTTCCGGCCAGTCCCTTCCAACTTCCGGCCAGTCCCTTCCAACTTCCGGCTAGCCCCTTCCCACTTCCCACCAGTCCCTTCCCACTTCCGGCCAGTCCCTTCCCACTTCCCACCAGTCCCTTCCCACTTCCCACCAGTCCCTTCCCACTTCTGGTCAGGCCCTTCCCACTTCCGGCCTCTCCCTTCCCACTTCCCACCAGTCCCTTCTGACTTCCGGCCAGTCCCTTCCCACTTCCCACCAGTCCCTTCCCATTTCCGGCCAGTCCCTTCACACTTCCCGCCAGTCCCTTCCCATTTCCTGCCAGGCCCTTCCCACTTCCGGCCTCTCCCTTCCCACTTCCCACCAGTCCCTTCTGACTTCCGGCCAGTCCCTTCCCACTTCCCACCAGTCCCTTCCCACTTCTGGCCAGTCCCTTCCCATTTCCGGCCAGTCCCTTCACACTTCCCGCCAGTCCCTTCCCATTTCCTGCCAGGCCCTTCCCACTTCCGGCCTGTCCCTTCCCACTTCCCACCAGTCCCTTCTGACTTCCGGCCAGTCCCTTCCCACTTCCCACCAGTCCCTTCCCAGTTCTGGCCAGTCCCTTCCCATTTCCGGCCAGTCCCTTCACACTTCCCGCCAGTCCCTTCCCATTTCCTGCCAGTCCCTTCCCACTTCCGGCGAGTCCCTTCCCACTTCCGGCGAGTCCCTTCCCACTTCTGGCCAGCCTTTTCCCACTTCCACCCAGTCCATTCCCATTTCCGGCCAGTCCCTTCCACCTTCCCGCCAGTTGCTTCCCACTTCCGGCCAGTCCCTTCCAACTTCCGGCCAGTCCCTTCCCACGTCCAGCCAGTCCTTTTCCAATCCCTGACCTAAAAACGTACAAAAAATTTCTGTGCAAAATAAAAACTGGGAACCCCAACTGAACTGCACCATAAGGGGGCAGGTGATATGTCACGGCCCACCAACTGGACAGCCCAGGGTGGGATAACCGGAAATAAAAAAGCCAGATAACATATCCAACAACAATATAAATCAAATCAAATCCAAACAAACATAACTCAACCACCTATTACGTACAAGCCTATGGACATGTAAATAAAATAAAATAGGCTAGTATAGAATTAAGTAGAAAAAAAAAGCGGAAAACTCTTCCCAAGAAAACCCCAAAACACTAACATAGAACCTTATGAAAACAACTAACATAGTAATAAGAATAAATGTACCAACAGATCTATCTGCTACTGAAATGCATTCAATCAAATACCTTATCAGCAGCTACTGTTTGGTAAGACAACACCAACACTACAGCTGGCCAGCATTGAAAACAAGCCTGGGTACCCAGGCTTACATGCTATGGACAGAATAAATACAGCCTCAATAAATAAAAACACTTTTGCAGGCAACTTTCATGAAATGTCAAATAAGGAAATACTCAAACGGACGGGGCTGCCCTCTATGGAAGATCTTCTGATCAAAAAGAATCTCTGGTGGACTGGACACCTCATGACGATGTCATCAGACAGGCTACCAAAGCAGATCCTCTATTCTCAACTGTCTTCTGGTTACAGAAAGAGAGGGCGCCCTCGTCTCCGGTTCAAGGATACCATCAAGAGAAACCTGAAGCTGAGAGACATTAAGACCAACTCATGGACGCAACTCTCACAGCAGAGAGCTAAATGGAGAGTGGCAGTCAAGTAATGAAAGCAGTCTTTGTCGCATCGCGACCGACAGCATGATGATGATGATGATGATTTAATTTAGATACAAATGCACTTATTAATTGCCATATATAAGGGAATGATGAGTAAATGGGGACCTTTCAGTTTGCATCACTCTCTCGTCAGATGGTGCACCATGCTGGTCTGATGTGTTGTGGAGGTGTAGGGGTATGGTGGGGATTTTGATGTGTGTGGTGGGGGGTTGGGGGGATTTAGGGCTGTGTGGTGGGGGTGTAGGGGTGTGTGGTGATTGGGCATGGTGTGGTGGGTGTGGGTATAGTGTGGTGGGTGTGGGTATAGTGTGGTGGGTGTGGGTGGGGTGTAGGTGTGGGTGGTGAGGGCCATATGTTTGTGTGGTGGGTGTGTTGTGGAGGTGTAGGGGTGTGGTGAGGATTGTGGTGTGTGTGGTGGGGGTGTCTCGGGATTTAGGTGTGTGTGGTAGGGGTGTGTGGTGAGTGGGTATGGTGTGGTGGGGTGTAGGGGTGTGGTGGGGGCTTAGGGGTGTGGTGGGGTGTAGGGGTGTGGTGGGGGGCTTAGGGGTGTGGTGGGGGTGTAGGTGTGTGTGGTGGGGGTTGATGGTGTGTGTGGTGGGGGTGTAGGTGGTTTGTGGTGGAGGTGTAGGGGTGTCTTGCAGAGCGGCACATCACAATCTTTAGCATCCCTAAATCCCCACCACAGCCCTAAACGCCCACCACATCCCTAAGCCCCCATGACACACCACACCATACACCTATACCCCCTACACCCCACCACACACACCTATACCCCAGTACCCCTTACACCCCCACCACACACCTAAACCCCCACCACACACCTACACCCCCACCACACACCTACACCTCCACCACACACTGACACCCCCACCACACACCTACACCCCCACCATATACTGACACCCCCACCACACACCTACACCCCCACCACACCCTAAACCTTCAGCATACCTACACCCCCACCACACACACCCAACACACACCTACACCCCCACCACACACATACCTACACCACAACCACACACCACCAACACCACACACCTACACCCTTTTATCCAACCATGATGGCCGTCTTGGACCGGGAACGGGTGCTGCCACCAAGGATATAGCGAGAGAAATGGCTCATGAAAGGTCCCCATTGAATAGAACATGTCACTGCGGTATCAGAGTTTTGGCATTCTTACCAAAATTAATTTGATATGTTCGCACTTCAAATATCTCCAAAGTTAGCCATTTAAAATAAAAGTTGCTTCAAACTAAAGTAAGGTCGATTATAACCATCAAACTAATATATTTATCTCAGAAAATGACAGAAACTCAAATCCATCGGACTATGGAACTTTAAAGTTGGTCAACAATACTAACCATCTGCAGCTATGGAAATACAGATGAACCTCGATCCAACGGGCACCAATGCAACGGATTCTGGATCCAACGGACACAATCCGCTAGCCACCCGTGTATACTCCCACCCCTCACCCACCAACATCCACACCTGTATACTCCCACACCTCACACATCCACACCCGTATACTCACATCTAAGGTCATATTAGGACGGGCACTGACTTGTGACGTTTTGTTTATGTGTTTGGTCCCCTGTTTTCCACATTATCACTATGGCACCTATAGATAGAGCAATTTCGTCGCTGCAACGGACAAACAGCGTTAACGGACAACTGCTCCCCCCTATTAGTCCGTTGGATCGAGGTTCATCTGTACTTCAAATGACTAGTATGATGCCACAACGGGCTCCCCCTAGAGGACACCACTGACATAACTGGCGGCATTAATGCAGTGGTGAACTGACAGGTGGCGCTGTGAATGGATCTTTTTGAGTAGTTTATGTGGACAGAGATGATACCACCGGGCAATCGCTCCAATCACAGTGATTGGCCATAATTATTCTGTCTCATAGCTGACTAACAAAGTGATTCCCTAACGCTGCGCTTTCAACTGACAGTCATGAAATGGGCGATATCACCACGTCTGTCAGTCACGTGGTGACGTGGTCACGTGGTCACGTGATCATGTGATCAGAAGGGGAGGGGGATGCCGATTAACAGCTCAGCCCGTCCCTAAAGCTACCACTCCACTGCTCCTCTCAGCCCTCACCACTACACACTCTCCCTCCCCCCATTGCTGCTCTGCGAATTATTGGCACCAATACTGTAATTCGCAGAGCTGAACCCAATCAATCAGCATGCATCATTTTACTGCACATGCGCGGAGTTATTTTGCCTTTTGTTTTGGTTTCAATTTTAGAAAATGTTGTATGTATTGTAAAAGAATAATTGTGCTTTTATGCATTTACCGAAACAAGTATTCATTTATGTATTATATTATTAGTTAGGGATGGTGAGCGTGGCTCTGCAAATAATATTAATTCTTGTGCTAATTCGCAGAGCAAATCAGCGTTGCGAATTACCTCGTCCTTGTGATTAAGTTGGTGCCATGTACGTAGTGCACCCGGCATTCTCCTTAGGTTCATTATTCTGTCTACAATCTGTCTGGCACCGAAACAATTGCATTCAGTCAGTTAGACAGGGTGAGGGAGGGGCAGAGGGGGGAGGTAGGGGTGTAAAGGGGCTGTCACATTAGGGTTTTTTTGCGGGAGCGTATGGCGGCGTAGCTGCGTTACATCATATACATCGGCATACGCCGTATACGCTACTCATACGCTACGCATACGCTACTCATATGCTACTCATACGCCGCCAGGTGACGGCTTATGTGAAGCGTATAAGGGATATGCCACCATACGCTTTCATAAATCCGTCCGTCCAAATTTTGTTGTGCATGCTAAAAAAATCTCGACCTATGAGGGCGTATGGCCCTTACCGTAAAAAAATGTCACAGCACGCTCCCATACGCTCCTCATACGCTCCTCATACGCTCCTCATACGCTCCTCATACGCTCCTCGTAGGTTCCACATACGCTCAAAACCACCCGAAAGGTCACCAAATGTCATCATAGGCCGGCACGCGCAGGACCTACATAGGTTTTCAATATGCTCCCGCCATACGCCGTAATGTGACAGGGCCTTAACACTGATAAGCGAAGAGATGGGGGGGGGGGGGGGGGGATAGGGGGCAGATCATTACACAAAGCACTTGATGCCTCTATTAACCATTCTCCCACACTCCCCCTGACACTAAGTGCACACTATCCATCCTTAATGATTGTTTGTTGTCTGTTGGAGTTTTACATCCTGACAACAAATAAGGTCATATCAGGGCTTGTGACAGTGCGCACTGATGGTGACTTTATAATGCTGCCCCACTGGGAGACCAGGCCGCCGGCATAATGACTCAATTTCCCACACCCAGTCACATTATCCTGATACTGTGCTAACCAGTCCTTGCCCTATCGTAGTAATGCCAAGCACCAGGGTCGGTAGCGACAAGTATACATTTTGTAAGTCATTGCTTTGACTTGGCCGCGATTCAAACTCTGTGAACTTCCACACGTTAAACTAGCGCTCTAACCCGATTCAGCCACTGCATACAGTATGCTGGGGTCAGTATTAGGTTACCCTGTGTAGATAGCTTTTGAGGTGTGTTATTTGCAAACTTCCGGCAAAACCACTTTGCGGCTGAGTTTCCACGTTGAAGCCATTACATGAGCTAACAGATTGTACAGCAACCCTACACCACACCATTTAGAGGATAGAGAGAGCAAGCAGGTGTGTGGCAGGCTGGTTTTTGGAGTTTTACGTCCTGGCAACATCTACGGTCATATGAGGACAGGTACGGACTTGTGACAGTGCGCACTCATGTCGACTTTATAGTGCTGCCCCACTGGGAAATCAGGCTGCCGGCACCGTGGCCCGATATTCCACTCAGTCACATTGTCCTAACACTGGGCTAACCAGTCCTACCCAGGTGAAATGCCAGATACACAAGTACTAGGTGTGGAGATGTGTTTGTTTGTTGTGGCCTTACGTCCTAGCAACATGTAAGATCATATCAGGACGGAAGTGCGGAGAGGATGGAGCTTACGGGTGAGTCTAGAGAGCATAATGATCAGGACAATGGTATCGGAATGGCAGAATTGTGGGTTCTAGTCCCACTCTAGATGCAATGTTTGCCACTTGCCAAAAAAAACCTTCCCCTGTGACACTGCCATGCAAATGTTTTGCTTGCTTGTTGTTGGTTTACGTCCTAGCAACATCTAAGGTCATATCAGGACAATGTAGCTTTAGATGACGCCTAACTAGGACAGTTAAAGAGGCAAGGGGGCCTTGTGTGCAGAGTTGTAGATGCCTTTATTTGGTTCTGTTTTTACATTAACTGCACTAAGAATAGCTGACAATAATATACATTTAACGGAGGTGTTATCACAAGCAAGAACCATTTAAGTTGTTTGTTTGTTGTTGTTTTATGTCCTAGCAATATCTATGGTCATATCAGGACATGTACCGACTTGTGACAGTGTTCACACATGGTGACTTTATAGTGCTGCCCCACTGGGAGACCAGGCCACCAGCACCATGACCTGATATCCCACTCAGTCACATTTTCCTGACACTGAGCCAACCAGTCCTTGCCCTATCCTAATAATGCCAAGTGCCTGGCTAGAAAGCGACAAGTATACATTTTTAAGTCATTGGTTTGACTCGACCAGGGTTCGAAACGAGGAACCCAAGGGTTCGGATCCCCCGATCTCCCAAAACAGGGGACGATGCTCAACTCATTCAGCCATCCCGTCTAGTCAAGGAACCATTTTAAGGTGCTGTATAATAAAGCAATCACGTAATGAGACAGTTCATATAAAGAATGCAGAACAATGGTTAAAGCTGCATAGTCCGATGAAATATCAAATTTTCAAAACCAAACCAATTATCTAGATTTGATTTGACATACCTAACTTAGATACTCATGCACTTATTAAGCATTTGATTCTGCGTAGAAGGCAATACTGAGTCCATTTAACAGAACCTATGACTGCAGAAGTCTATGGTGTCAGAGTTGTGGCAAGCTTGCCAAAACTAATTGTCCATGTTTGCACTCAAAATATCTCAAAGGTTTACTATTTAAAATAAAAGTAACTTTGAACTAATGTAAAGTAGATACTAATGATCGGTCTAATAGATTTATCTCAGAAAAAATTCAGAAATTCAAAACCATCGGACTATGCACCTTTAAGAAGTTGCATTTCACTACACATAAACACCCACACACACACCCACACACACACACACACCTCACTCCGTCTCCAACACACCCACACAAGAACCCACACCCATACTCCACCCAAACTACTCCCACACCCTACCTGTAGCACACCCACTTCCATACCGTACCCACATACCACCCAACATCCAGCACACCCACACTAAACCCACACCACACCCACATGCCATATCAAGCACACCCACACCTACACCCAAACACAAACCCCACCCACAACCCACCGACACCCTACCCACACCCACTCACAACCCCACCTGTACATCTACCCATACCCACACCTACAACTTTGTTTTTGTTGAAGATGTATACTGCCTATCATGGATAAGCCTGAATAGGCTTGTTTTCATCATTAGACAGTTTGTCGATAGAAAGCCCGAGCCTACACTTTTACCGACCCAAGGGATTTTTTACCTCCCACACCACATAGACATGGTATGAGAGCAACTGGCCTTTGTTGACGCTGTAAGTTATACACAGCGGTGGAAATCCAAATTGGCAGAGGTGGGGGCACAGGGAATCGAACCACTGACCTTCAGATTAGGAGTCCGACCTAGAAAAAATCAGACACTCTAACCACTCCGCCACAGAGAACACTACACCCAAACGCACGCCCACACCCACACTCACACCCACCCCCAAACCCATCTCCAGCACATCCACACCCAAACCCCACCCACACCACAATCACACCCACTCACCACCCCACGTGCATCCTACCCATCCCCACACCTAGAACTACACGAACACCCACATCACACTCATACCTACCGCACGGGTGGCCAAATCGGTAGAGCACAGCCTTCCCATGCGGAAGGTCGGGAGTTTGAATCCCAGTCAAGTAAAACCAATAAACTTATCAAATTGATACCTGTCACTACCTAGCCTGGGACTCGGCATTAATAGGATAGGACAAGAACTGGTTAGCACAGTATCAGGGTAATCTGACTGTGTGGGATATCGGGTCATGGTGCCGGCAGCCTGGTCTCCCAGTAGGGCAACACTATAAAATCACAATGAGTGAGCACTTTCACACCTCGGTACCCATCCTTATAGGACCATATATGTTGCTAGGACATAAAACAACAACAAACAAACAACTTAAATGGTTCTTGCTTGTAACGACACCTCCGTTAAATGTACATTATTGTTAGCTATTCTTAGTGCAGTTAATGTAAAAACAGAACCAAATAAAGGCATCTACAACTCTGCATACAAGGCCCCGTTGCCTCTTTAACTGTCCTAGCTAGGCGTTATCTAAAGCTACATTGTCCTTATATGACCTTAGATGTTGTTAGGATGTAAACCAACAACAAGCAGGCGAACAAGACATTTACATGGCAGTGTCACAGGTTATAAAACAACAACAAACAAACAAAACACTCACACCCACACCATTCTACTCTCACCATATCTCACACCGATACCCGACTCCGTATCCGTATCCGTATCGCACCACACCCACAGGCCACACCCACCCACTCCCACAGCTCCCAAACTCTCAAACAGCACTGTTTCCTTATTTGGGACGCGCTACGCCTTGTGACGTCACCAACAACCCACAACTCAGTTTAAGGGTGTGTGGGTGTGGCAGATGTGGGAGGTGTTTAGGTGTGGGTGTGTGGGGGAGGGGGTGGTTGGAGTGGGGGTGGTCAGGGAGGAGTGTGGGAGGGGGGAGTACAATCAGTGTAAACAGCGGAAGGCATCTTGCCACAAAATCATGCAGAATGTCCGGTATGGTATTGTCCATCTTAAAGCAAGCCTAAATAAAGCATCGCAATTAATTATAGAATAATGAATGGACTTTTCCACTGCTTTCCTCTTCATCTTCTTCATTCATCTTCTTCTTATTATTTTTATCGAAAGGAATTTTACCAGAAATAAATAACATGAGCAGACGACATATAAGGAGGATGGAGGTGGGAGGGGGAAAGGTTCGGACGACCTTGTCAAGTTTACTGTTTACGACGAAGCGTCTAAGTGATGGATATGCATGGATTTAAGCGCCTAATGCCATCATAGCATGAGCCCATGTCCCAATTTCTTCCCCTCACCTCCCCGCATCACCACCACCTCCCCCACACACACCCCTACCCTAAGCCGCCCACTCTCCCTCTGTTCGCTAAAACTGTTGTTTTTTGTCGTAGATGATGAATATCGTCTGCCGATTACTCACACACTCCCGCCCCCACCTGGCTGTGAAGGCGTCCGGGCCACCCTCTCTCCCTCCCTCCCTCCATCCCTCCCTCCCTCCCACTGGGAAGCCTCAACACACACGCGCATGCGCACGCGCACCACCCACGCGCCGGTCAGCAGGCGTCTTGTGAAGAGTCAGTTCAGAGGCGGTTTGTTGTGGCCAGACCCGAGACCCGCTAATTCCAGCCCTTCCTGCTGCCCGGGCAGCAAGCAGTCACGTGATTCTATTTAGGGCAGCTTGTTGTTGTTGTCGATGGTGGTGGTTGTGGTGGTGGTAGTGGTAATGATGATGGTGGTGGTCTAGAGTGGTTTATGTCGGAGATGGTACTGGTTACGATCTGAGGGTGGAGATTGTTTTTGTTGTTGTTGTTGGTGGTGGTGGTGGTTGTGGTGGTAATGGTGATGGTTGTGGTGGTGGTAATGGTGATGGTTGTGGTGGTGGTAATGGTGATGGTGGTGGTGGTCTTGGTGGTGGTGGTCTCTACTGGGTTATTGTGGAGATGGTAGTGGTTAAGGTCTGGGGTGGAGATTGTTGTTGTTTGTGGTGGTGGTCTCTACAGGGTTAATGTCGAGATGGTAGTAAGTTAAGGTCTGGGGTGGAGATTGTTGTTGTTTGTGATGGTGGTCTCTACTGGGTTATTGTGGAGATGGTAGTGCTTAAGGTCTGGGATGGAGATTGTTGTTGTTGTTGTTTGTGGTGGTGGTCTCTACTGGGTTATTGTGGAGATGGTAGTAGTTCAGGTCTGGGGTGGAGACTGCTGTTGTTGTTTGTGGTGATGGTCTCTACTGGGTTATTGTGGAGCTGGTAGTGGTTAAGGTCTTGGGTGGAGATTGCTGTTGTTGTTTGTGGTGGTGGCTTCTACTGGGTTATTATGGAGATGGTACTGGTTAAGGTCTGGGGTGGAGATTGCTGTTGTTGTTTGTGGTGGTGGTCTCTACTGGGTTATTGTGGAGATGGTAGTGGTTAAGGTCTGGGGTGGAGATTGTTGTTCTTTGTGGTGGTGGTCTCTACTGGGTTATTGTGGAGATGGTAGTGGTTAAGGTCTGGGGTGGAGATTGGTGTTGGTTGTGGTGGTGGTGGTCTTTACTGGGTTATTGTGGAGATGTGAGTGGTTAAGGTCTGGAGTGGAGATTGGTCTTGGTTGTGGTGGTGGTGGTCTCTACTGGGTTATTGTGGAGATGGTAGTGGTGATAGTCTGATTGTGGAGATTGTTGTTGTTGTTCTTTGTGGTGGTGGTCTCTACTGGGTTATTGTGGAGATGGTAGTGGTTAAGGTCTGGGGTGGAGATTGTTGTTGTTGTTTGTGGTGGTGGTCTCTACTGGGTTATTGTGGAGATGGTAGTGGTTAAGTTCTGGGGTGGAGATTGCTGTTGTTGTTTGTGGTGGTGGCCTCTACTGGGTTATTATGGAGATGGTACTGGTTAAGGTCTGGGGTGGAGATTGCTGTTGTTGTTTGTGGTGGTGGTCTCTACTGGGTTATTGTGGAGATGGTATTCGTGGGGAATGGGTGTATCTCCACACCTACACCCACACCCTCATCCCCAACTCCTACGCCCACACATACACCCATACTCACACACCTACATACCTACACCCACACACGCACCGACACTCACACCCAGATCTCCGTCTGTGCCCCCACCCACACCTGCACCCACATTCCCCTCACACCCATCCACACGTCCCAACCCACACCTACACCCATCCCCACTTCACTCCCCCACCCACCCGCCCAATCAAACCTATTCTTCACCGCTCTAACTCACCACACTCCCCACTCCACATCCCACACCGCCATTTCCCCATTCCTATCCTAAGCTTAAGCTAAGATTCCTTACACGCGGTATGCGGCATGCGGTATGCGAATGCGAATGTGGCAAAAAATCGAAACGCCTTGAAGTCAATGGGCTACAACCCTTACACGCTGTATGCGAATGCGAATGCGAATGCGAATACGACAATTCGATCGGTCCCTGTAGCGATCGGTGCGGCATGCGGCATGCAGCACGTGGGGTGCGAACAGAAACATCAGTCGCACTTGTCCATTAATTTTAGACGAGGAGAGGCGACTGAGCATTACGGAATGGTCACACATAAGGGTGCTGAGGGGAAAAATATGGTAGTGGTGGTGGTGGGGGTTCGGGTTGGTAAAAATGCAACCAGAGCCACAAAATATGAATACTCATCTATAATTTGGTAATTATAAAGGTAGGAACCCCCAAGTGATGTACCAAGAGGTACATAGATATAAAAGCAATATTAGGTCATATAAAGTGCAGTATTGAGTATACTTGTTTATTTTTATTTTTTAAATATAGCCAGTCGTGTGCCGCATGCCGCATGCTGCATGCCACATGTAAGGAATCATGCCATTCGCATACCGCATACCGCGTGTAAGGAATCCGCCCTTAACTGTCCATCGTACCATCCCCATCCTCACACTCACACCTCACACTCACACACGCTACCTCCACACACCTACACCCACCCATCACACCTCCACCCCCACACCTCCACCTCACTCCCACTCACCGCCTACCAGCCTCCCGTACTCCACACACCCATCCCCCCGCCCCCCTCCCCCCTCCCCCCTTTAACCCTGCCCCTGACCCCCCCCCGTTAGCCCCCCCCGCCCCCCATCGCAATGGGAAATGTGGAATCAGCGCAGCGCACTAACAATTCGCTTGGTGGGTACTACTAACAAATGAACGACAATATTTGACTTAGTATTAATCGGTTTGATGATTAAAAGCAATTCATTGTATAATACAGCATTCGGGGATATACAAGAATGACTTAGATGTGTTTATTTGGGGGTGCTTATTCGGGGAAGCGTTATACACGAACCCACTTAGATGTGTTTTGGGGGGGGGGGGGGGTCCATTAGTTGTTTAAGCAGAGGAAATTTCAGTCATAGACGACTGGTCTTCCTCATTCCACTGCTGGTCGACAGAAAGCCCGAGCCTACACTTTTACCGACCCAAGGGATTTTTAACCTCCCACACCACATAGACATGGTATGAGAGCAACCGGCCTTTGATGACGCTGTAAGTTATACACAGCGGTGGAAATCCAAATTGGCAGAGCTGGGGGCACGGGGAATCGAACCACCGACCCTCAGATTAGGAGTCTGACCTAGAAACAAGTCAGACACTCTAACCACTCCGCCACAGAGAATGCGGACGGGGGATGCTTACTAGGGAAAGCGGTTATGCAGGAATCCGATAGGATGTGATTATTTGGGAGTGCTTATTCGGGGAAGAGGTTATACAGGAATGCACTTGGATTTGCTTATTGTGGGGTGGGGGGGAGTGCAATCAGTGTAAACAGCGGAAGGCGTCTTGCCACAAAATCATGCAGAATGTCCGATATGGTATTGTCCATCTTAAAGCAAGCGTAAATAAAGCATCGCAATTAATTATAGAATAATGAATGGACTTCTCCACTGCTTTCCTTTTCATCTTAACGTGGAATGCAAATTGTTATTTGGAGGTGCTTATTCTGGGAAATGGTTATACAGGAATCGACTTGGATGTGCTTATCGGGAATGCTTATTCGGGAAAGCGGTTATACAAGAATCAACTTAGATGTGTTTATCTGGTGGTACACTTTTTCGGGGGAGTAGTTATGCAGGAATCCACTTAGTGAGAGTTGCTGACCCTTAATACCCCCATCACACCAATCTAGTTCTGACTACGTTCTTGAAAATGTTGCTGAACGGGCTCAAACTGTGTGAAAATGGAATGGACTTAGTAGCAACTTTTTACAGTTTGTTTACAAACGGAATGGGCAGGCTAGAATGGAATGGTGCTCCAGAACTTTGAGCATGCCCAAAATTGTCTTGCAGCCATGTTCTACCCTGACCACAGCCCGTTTTAGAATGGGGTCGGCTGGTTTGAGAACTAGTTTGCTGTGATGGGGGTGCTTAGGCCCTGTCACATTACGACGCATCTCGCAAGCGCGTGGCCAACACGTAAAATCACTTTTTTACGTCGAGAAGCATCACACTTTTCGGCGTGGGGGGCAAAGTTGGACGTATAGATACCGTATACATAGCGTATGGCCAATGTATGACCAAAGTATGGCTAATGTACCTCCCAGCGAAAAATGCTCGAATTATGCTCATGGTACGTTCAGGGAACATCGGTAAACGTTATATACATTATTCAATCACCAGAACTACGCGTCATATGTTACATGTCAAGACACGCTGGAGAAATGCGAAACATACCTTAGACGTAAGTTAGGCATACTTTATCCATACATTGTACATTCCCACTGCCTTTAAAGTAGGTCAATGTAGTGCAACCTAGTGAAAAACGTTTGTCTAACAAATGTCTAACGTACATCGACGTAGCCTAATGCATACATAACGTATGGCGGATGTAAAATCCACACATTGTCGAAAGTTGTCGTACGTCGAAAGTTTTGTGCATGCACAAAACTTTGCTGACCCCCTGACATGCGACGCCGTATCTCGACGAACGTCGACATACATTGACGTATACCAACGAGCACCTAATGCATGCATAATGCATAACAACGTCTCCTGACATAGCTGGCAAAAATCACATATGTCGGCGTACGTTGGCGCAATGAGTCGTAATTTGTCAGCCCCTTCAGTCAGTTTCTGATCGTGCAGTTTCTGGTGCTCTGGAGGTACACTAGTGAGAAGCACTTATTAAAGGTTTGCTGCCATCAAAGTTGCATAGTCTGATGGTTTTGAGTCTCTATCAATTTCTTTTGGGACGAATATATGCGGTTGATTATTATAATCGATCTTACTTTAGTTTGAAGGAACTTTTATGTTAAATGGCTACCTCTCAAACTAGTAAAACCCAGAGCCGTTTCAAAATTAAGGCAACACAGTTTCTCAAACAGGATCATAAATATATGGAATAGTCTCCCACAAAATGTTATAGATGCCGGCTCAATAAATTCATTCAAGAACCGATTAGAAAAAGCATGGGCTGATGATATAGGGAAATTTGACCACTTATTCACCACATGCTACTAATTTATCCCTTGTGTTGCTAATTACTTGCACTCAAGCAAAAATGAGAGACAAATAAGTGTTCACACTTCCTGTCTACCAATCACTATATCACTATATCACTTTGGAGATATTTGAAGTGCAAGGATGCAAGATTAATTCCGGTGAGTGCGTCAAATCTCTGACACTGTAGGCTTCAGCAGAAACGGGTTATATTATATTAATTATTCATTCTCCCTTTAACGCAGCAATAAATGTTTAATAAGCGCATCTTTCGGCCGACTATGCCAGAGACTCTGGATCAACCACCATGTGTCCATTCGGGTCAAAGGCAAGATCTACCGCGCAATCGTGCTATCCACCCTATTATACGGAGCAGAGGCCTGGACAGTGTACAGATGACAGGTGAAAAAGCTGCATACCTTCATGATGCGACATCTGCGTTCAACCATGAGGCTAACCTGGAAGGACAAAGTGACAAATAAGGAAATACTCGAACGGACGGGCTGCCCTCTATGAAAGATCTTCGGATCAAAAAGGATCTCCAGTGGACTAGACACCTCATGAGGATGTCATCAGACAGGCTACCAAAGCAGACCCTCTACTCTCAACTGTCTTCTGGTTACAGAAAGAGAGGGCGCCCTCGTCTCCGGTTCAAGGATACCATCAAGAGAAACCTGAAGCTGAGAGACATTAAGACTGACTCATGGACATCACTCTCACAGCAGAGAGCTAATTGGAGAGCGGCAGTCAAGTAATGAAAGCAGTCTGTGTCATATCGTGACCGACATCATGATGATGATGATGAAATGTTTAATAAGCGCACCGATATCAAAGTTGGATATTTAAAATCACATCTAGATAATTGTTTTGGTTTCGTGAACTTGATGCTTTCATCGAACCATGCACCGAGCGTAGTGGCCGAATCGGTTGAGTGCAGGCTTCCGTTACGGAAGGTCGGGAGTTCAATCCCGGTCCACTCAAACCAATGACTTATAAAAGTAATATGTATCACTACATAACCTGGCGCTCAGCATTACTAGGATACAGCAAGGACTGGTTAGTTTGGTATCAATCAGGATAATGTGACTGAGTGGGAAATAGGGTCATGGTCCTGGCAACCTGGTCTCCCAGTGGGGCAGCACTATAAAGTCACCATGAGTGCACACTGTGACAAGTCGGTATCCATCCTGATATGACCTTGGATGTTGCCAGGATGTAAAACCCCAAGAAACAAACATCGGACCATGCAACTTTAATTGTCCTGGTTATTTGGGGTTCTGCTCCATCAGGGTTGACCCTGTTCAATTCAGGGTTCCTGCTGGTTCCTGGGTGCTGGTTGTTTGAGAGTGTATTCAGTGAGCTATCCTGGCTATTTCTGGGCATAACCTATTCAAGTTCCACTCATGGATATTTATGGGTTCCAATTATTTGCGGATGAAGTTATTTGGCGTGTTTTTGTTGTTGGTTATTTACGGGTTCTGCCATTCTAGATGCACTTAATCCACAATGTACTTATTTAGCGGTTTAGCAATCCACTTATTATATATAGAATTCACTTATTTGGGGGATTTTAAATAATTGGGGCCGCCATTTTTTTCAAGAATGCGTCACCTTTTCAAGGGTTCTGCTTATTCAGTGATGCACTTCTTAGCGATAAGTCATACGCGAATGAACCACACATTGGAAGTAGTTGCACACAAACTTTATTCCAGGTGGACACTGAAAGCTGCTTAGTCTGACATAAGTATATAATCTTCGACGAAAAATATTTCCCTTAAATTGAGGAATAATGAAGGGTTGAGATGCAAAAACTGACAAATCCATTTCATTAGTTTTTCCGTAAAATAGAATTTAGTTTTATCCTTTCCAGTTCAAATCCATTCATTTCATATTGAATAGGGTATTATATAGGAGATGTGGCAGCTTCCCAGTTAAAATCCATTCACTTCATATTCAATAGGGTATTATATAGGAGATGTGGCAGCTTCCCAGTTAAAATCCATTAACTTCATATTCAATAGGGTATTATATAGGAGATGTGGCAGCTTCCCAGTTAAAATCCAGTCACTTCATATTCAATAGGGTATTATATAGGAGATGTGGTAGCTTCCCAGTTAAAATCCATTAACTTCATATTCAATAGGGTATTATATAGATGTGGCAGCTTCCCAGTTAAAATCCATTAACTTCATATTCAATAGGGTATTATATAGGAGATGTGGCAGCTTCCCACTTAAAATCCATTAACTTCATATTCAATAGGGTATTATATAGGAGATGTGGCAGCTTCCCAGTTAAAATCCATTCACTTCATATTCAATAGGGTATTATATAGGAGATGTGGCAGCTTCCCAGTTAAAATCCATTAACTTCATATTCAATAGGGTATTATATAGGAGATGTGGCAGCTTCCCAGTTAAAATCCATTCACTTCATATTCAATAGGGCATTATATAGGAGATGTGGCAGCTTCCCAGTTAAAATCCATTCACTTCATATTCAATAGGGTATTATATAGGAGATGTGGCAGCTTCCCAGTTAAAATCCATTAACTTCATATTCAATAGGGTATTATATAGGAGATGTGGCAGCTTGTGCAAAAGAAGATTTGACTATCAAAATGATGACAGCTTCAGCTCAAACATGGTAGTCATGGTTTCATTTCAGCCCGGAAAGCGTTTGTCGGGTTTTTAATTTTGAACCCGTCATATGCAAACTTAGATATTGTTGCACTTATTAAGAATATCTTTAAAGTTAATCCTTTAGCGTTAAAGTGACTTCAAATTAAGGAATTCAGACACATTCTGCTTGAATGTGTGGATTTCTTGGCCTTTCACCAACAATGTTTTAATGTGAATAGTATGCAAGACTTCTTTCTTTACAAATATCGAACATGGACAAATTTTAGAGTTCTCAAGAAAGACTTAATGGTGCTGTCACATTACGACACTTCTTGCCGGCGTGCCGTCAATGCGCAAAATCACTTTTAATCGTCGAGATATGTCAGCGCAACGTATTGGTAGCATGCGGCCGACGTTGTGGTATCGTATATCGACGTGTGAGAAAAATCTTTTTTAAAGTTTGGTGTACTGTCCTGATATGACCTTAGATGTTGCTAGGACATAAAACAACAACAAACTAACAAAACAACAGTTTGGCGCAATGTGTGGGAACAAGCCTCACACATGTGCGGCGTGTGCCTAGTGTTCGCATAACATTATTCCAGTGCGTCTAACGTATCTCGACGTGCCCCTAACGTCGCCGTAGCGTTGGCACCCATGTGTTGTTGCACGTCAAAAGTTTTGTGTAAGCACAAAACTTCGCCGATCCCCTGACGCGCACCGCCGACCGTCACCGACCATCGCCGTAGATCAACGAATACCAACGCGCATGACGTATCCCAACGTTGCGCAAAAAAAATCACATACGTCGACGCTCGTTGGCGAGAAGCGTCATAATGTGACAGCACCATAACTGTATTGCCTCTTGTAATTTTAGCTATCTTATATGAGTTAATATTTGCTGCCATTTGATGGAAATTTGATAATTTCACAATTTCATCTGAGATCATTCCTCCTGTAAGATAACACAAGGCTGACTATATCAGATTGTCAAGTAGATTTAAATACTGGCATATAGATGTGATTAAGAAAACTCATAGAATAAATACTGTAATAGTCTGCACTGACCTCTCAGGTAAGGAGCCGCATAGACAGATAGGCGTGGGTCGTGTGGTGACATCAGGGAGCCTAGTTGGTGTAATGGTTAGCACACTGGCCTGGAATGCAAAGAGATGTGGGTCCGAGTCCTGCTCAAGGCGCAATATTTCCCATTTTCATCAGTCCAACGACAATAGGATAGGACAATGACTGGTTAGCACAGTATTAGGATAACATGACTGTGTGGGATATCGGGTCATGGTTCCAGCGGCCCGGTCTTCCAGTGGGGAATCCTTATAAAGTAGCCATGAGTGCGCACTGCCGCAAGTCGGTACCCGTCCTGCTACAATCTTCAATGTTACTAGAATGTAAAGCAACAACAAACAACATATGTAGGATCAAATCTAGCTAAGTGTTTTGGTTTAGAAGAGTTTATGCTTTCATCGAACTATCTACCTTTAATCCCTTTGATGCTTTCATCAAACCATGCAGCTTTAACCACATTGACGCTTTCGTCAGACAATGCACCTCTAACCCCTTTGATGTTTACATCGGACTGTACACCTTTAATCACATCGATACTTTCATCAGACTATGCACCCTTAACCCCTTTTGATGGTTACATCGGAGTGTACACCTTTAACCCCTTTTGATGCTTATATCGGACTGTAGACTTTTTACCCCTTTTGATGCTTACATCAGACTGTACACCTTTAACCCCCTTTGATGCTTAGATCGGGCTGTGCACCTTTAACCCCCTTTGATGCTTACATCAGACTGTGCACCTTTAACCCCCTTTGATGCTTACATCAGACTGTGCACCTTTAACCCCCTTTGATGCTTACATCAGACTATGCACCTTTAACCCCCTTTGATGCTTACATCAGACTGCACACATTTAACCACATTGATACTTTTGTCAGACTATGCAGCTTTATGTGCTTTGATGCTTACATCAGACTGTACACCTTTTACCCCTTTTGATGCTTACATATGATTTTACACCTTATACCCCTTTTGATGCTTACATCAGACTGTACACCTCTAAGCCCCTTTGATGCTTCCATCAGACTGTGCATGGTTAACCCCCTTTGATGCTTACATCAGACTGCGCACATTTAACCCCCTTTGATGCTTACATCAGACTATGCATCTTTAACCCTCTTTGATGCTTACATCGGGCTGTGCACCTCTAATCCCCTTTGATGCTTACATCAGACTATGCACATTTAACCCTTTTTGATGCTTACATCGGACTGTGCACCTTTAACCCCATTTGATGCTTACATCAGACTGTGCACCTTTAACCCCATTTGATGCTTACATCAGACTATGCACCTTTAACCCTCTGTGATGCTTACATCAGACTATGCACCTTTAACCCCAGTTGATGCTTACATCAGACTATGTACCTTTAATCCCCTTTGCTGCTTACATCAGACTGTACACCTTTAACCCCCTTTGATGCTTACCTCAGACTGTACACTTTAACCCCTTTTGATGCTTACATCAGACTGTACACCTTTAACCCCCTTTGATGCTTACATCAGACTATGCACCTTTAACCCCATTTGATGCTTACATCAGACAGTACACCTTTAACCCCCTTTGATGCTTCCATCAGACTGTACACCTTTAACCCCCTTTGATGCTTACATCAGACTGTGCACCTTTAACCCCCTTTGATGCTTCCATCAGACTGTACACCTTTAACCCCCTTTGATGCTTACATCAGACTGTACACCTTTAACCCCCTTTGATGCTTAGATCGGGCTGTGCACCTTTAACCCCCTTTGATGCTTACATCAGACTGTGCACCTTTAACCCCCTTTGATGCTTACATCGGACTGTGCACCTTTAACCCCCTTTGATGCTTACATCAGACTAAGCACCTTTAAGCCTTGCATCGTGCGCTGAAGCCATGTAGTCGGACAGAGGCAGTCGCTCTATACCTAGGTGTGTGGGAGAGAGTGTGCTACCCTTGAGCAATTAATGAACCTCATTAAAGATAAGAAAACAGCAAGAAAACAGCGCGTAAACATGCTAATCGCCCAGAGGCGTTGCACTTAAGAAAGCACAGCTTCTCAAAATAAACTCCACACAGTGATTAGCATGCTCGACATTGTAAAGCACCACCGTGCTACTCAACTGGATGCGTGTATCTGCGTAATATGTGTGTCATCTGGGTGTATCAAATAGAGCAGGATTCGAACCCACACTTCTGCCATTCCAGTGCGTGCATCCTAAACATTAGTTTATCGTATATGTAGACTACAGTCACCTCCCTTGCAATTGTATGCGCAGTTGTTGCAATCGACCTACCGATGTCTACTTGTCTATGTGAACATTGCGTCTAGCGCGAGACTCGAAACCCACTCGTGTGCCATTCTCTAGGTGCAACCAGGTGCAATCGCCCTACTGAATGTGAACATTGCGCCTAGAGCAGGCTTCGAACCCGCACATCTGCCATTATCTAGGTGCAACCAGCTGCAATCGCCCTACTGAATGTGAACATTGCGCCTAGAGCAGGCTTCGAACCTGCACATCTGCCATTCTCTAGGCGCAACCAGATGCAATCGCCCTACTGAATGTGAACATTGCGCCTAGAGCAGGCTTCGAACCCGCACATCTGCCATTCTCTAGGTGCAACCAGCTGCAATCGCCCTACCAATGTCTACTTGTGTATGTGAACATTGCGCCTAGAGCAGGATTCGGAACCCACACGTGTGCCATTCTGTAGGTGCAAACAGGTGCAATCGCCGAATGTGAACATTGCCCCGAGAGCAGGCTTCGAAACCACACATTAACCAGACGGGATGGCCGAATGTTTAGAGTCTCCCGTGTTGGCACATGGTGGGGCCTAGGTGGTGTACTGGTTAGCACACTGGCCCGAAATGCAAGAGATGTGGGTTCAATTCCCACTCTAGGTGCAATATTTTCCATTTTCATCACCCCTACGACATTGGTTGCTGTGATCAGGATCCTGTACAAGCTATGTATTGTATAGTTGTTGAACCTACCCTGTGTATGTATGTATATATATATATATATATATATATATATATATATATATATATATATATGTGTGTGTGTAAATGGATTGCCTGTATGGATGGAATTGTAAGCATTACATTACCATTAAAAAGACTTACAATTCCAAGGGGACGAGTGTAGTAGTCTCTACTGACTTCTCAGGCATGCAGCCATATAGACAGCGAGGTGTGGATAGGGTGGTGATTTCAGGGAGCCCAGATGGTATAATGGTTAGCACACTGGCCCTAAATGCAAGAGATGCAGGTTCGACTCCCGCTCTAGGCACAATATTTCCCGTTTTCATCACCCCCGCGACATAATGCTAATACTTGCTATCCCAGGGAGATGAGTGCAGTGAGTTGCACTCACTCCCGAAATGAAATACCACATAACCAGGTAGGTATATGTATGTTCATTCCATCAGGGAGCCTCGATAGACTAACGCTTACAACGCTCGCCCTGGAATGGCAGACATGTGGGTTCAAGTGCCACTCTGGTCTGAATGTTCCACTTTGATGCAACCCCTTCCATGACATGTATATGTAGATTATAATTAACATGCTGTTTTCATCAGTAGAGTTAACGGATGTTTGTTTGTCGTTGTTTTACGTCCTAGCAACATCTACGATCATAACAGGACGGGTACTGACTTGTGACAGTGCGCACTCCTGGCGACTTTATGGTGCTCCCCCACTGGGATGAAGCCCAGTAACAGTTGAGCCTAGTTTGATATAAATGTGTGATAGGTAATCCTGTAACCTTAACTGTGGAAAAGAAATGTTAGTTATTTATTTTGCCGCCACAGTATTGCGTTTTTGTATTACCTAAGCAGCTGTCACACATCACTGGATCGGGGGAAACGGACACAACCTGAACAAAGTCCAGTTTGTGTCTGTACAAGTTTTGAACATCCACAAAATTAGGAATGGATGCCGCTGGATTGACCTCTACGGTTCTTGTCTGGTTTGAATTTGTTTCGTCCATTGGCTATCCGTTCATGTCCATTTCATGTGCATTTCATATCCGTTTCATGTCCGTTTCATGTCCGTTTCATGTCCGTTTCATGTCCAATTCATGTCCGTTCGTAGACCCGATGTCGCAACAGTTTGACACACTTTAATACATTTTGATACTTATCACCAACGGACTAGACAATTCTGTCCGTTGATCAATCTGGTGATGTGTGACAGCCGCTTTACAAATGTCAAGTTTGTGATGGTATATTTCGGTTTGATTATTTAGCTTGAAACAAAGCATGGACTATTTATAATTTTTTATTATTGTAGTGACCTGCACTGACCTCTCAGGCAAGGAACCGCATAGACAGCTGGGTGTGGGTACTGTGGTGACATCAGGGAGCCTAGGTGGTGTAATGGTTAGCACACTGGCCCGGAATGAAAAGAGATGTGCATTTGAGTCGCGCTCTAGGCACAATATTTCCCATTTTCATCACCCCCATGACACTGGTTCCATGACCAGGATCCTGTACAAGCTACATGCTGTATAGTTGTTGAACCTGTTGAACCTACCCTGTTTATGTATATATATATATATATATATATGTAAGTGCATTGCCTGTAGGTATGTAATTGTAAGCATTTAAAGACTTACAATTCTAAGGGGACAAGTGTAGTGGTCTGCACTGACCTCTCAGGCAAGGAGCCGCATTGACCCATGGGTGTGGGTAGTGTGGTGACATCAGGGAGCCTAGGTGGTGTAATGGTTAGCTCACTGGCCAGGAATGCAAAGAGATGTGAGTTCGAATCTTTTCGTGGACGACTTTGTTTTATATTACAGCGGTGCTAACATGAATGTCATAGAGAGACAGCTACAACCAAGCATAAATGGGATCCATCGATGGTCAGTTCTGAACGGTTTCAAATTTTCCAAGACCAAAACAGTCTGCATGCACTTCTGCCTGCTGCGTAGAATACATGCGGAACCGGAGCTGACCCTGGATGGGGATCCCATTAAAGTCGTTGAGAAAACCAAATTTCTGGGCCTCATTCTCGACGCAAAACTGTCTTTTGTGCCACATATAAAGTACGTGAAAACAAGATGCCTGAAAGCGCTGGATATTCTGAGGGTGCTGTCCAGCTCAGAGTGGGGAGCGGACAGAGATGTTCTGCTCTCCTTGGTTCGTTCACGAGTGGATTACGGCAGCATAGTATATGGTTCCGCAAGGAAATCATATATTGGGCTGCTAGACACGATCCACCACCAGGGACTGCGCTTGGCCCTTGGGGCCTTCCGCACCTCACCAGTTCAGAGCCTTTATGTCGAAGCCAATGAACCATCACTTCATAACAGGAGAATCAAACTGGCCATGCAATATGTAGTCAAGATAAAAACTAATGCATTGAATCCTGCACACAATTGTCTATTCGAGCAACATGACGAATCCAGGTATGAAGCCAGGCCAAATTACATCCGGCCACTGAGGCTCCGAATGAAACCTCATTTGGAGGCCTTAGGCGTGGATTTGGATGTGTTGGAGGATGCCAAAGTCCCAGAACATCCCCCGTGGTCGTTGAGAAAGCCATCGGTTATCCTCCGACTCACGGAGCTGAGGAAATCTGGGACACATCCACTCGAGTACAAAGGACTGCATGCAGAGATTCAAGGCCAGTTTGCAGACCACCTCTCCATATACACTGATGGTTCGAAAGACCAAAGCCGGGTAGCTGCTGCAGCAGTCTGCCGACGGGAAAAATTTGGTGTACGTTTGCCCGATCAGAGCTCGATTTTCACTGCAGAGGCCCGAGCACTCCTTCTCGCTTTGGAGTGTATCGAGGTATCCAACCACACTAACTATGTTATATACAGTGATTCCTTCTCTTGCCTCCTGGCTGTTGCTGGACTGAAAACGAATCACCCTATTCTAGCAACGGTCATTTATAAAATGAACCAACTGACAACAGATGGGTATGATATCCACCTGTGCTGGGTGCCTGGCCATGCTGGCATACAAGGAAACGAACGAGCTGATCGGGCTGCGAAGAAGGCCCTGAACTGTGATCTTGAACCGTGTCTGATCCCTTACTCTGATCTGAAACCACTAATAGCCACCCACATAAAATCCAAATGGTAACATGAGTGGGATGAAAACATCAATAAACTTAAAGAAATTGAACCATCTGTGGGAAAGCCACCACAGACTCATGCGGGAGGTCGGCGGGACCAAGTGGTCCTTAGTCGCTGCCGTGTTGGCCACTCGTGGCTTACACATGCTTTTCTGCTCAAGGGGGAACCTCCCCCTGAATGTATTGGGTGTCAGTCCCCACTGACACTCAAACACATTTTACTAAGTTGCGTTGATTTTTTGGCCCTGCGCCAACGGTTCTACACTGCAGGCAGTATGCATGACCTTTTTACTAAGGTAAAACAGGAAAACATTTTAGCCTTTTTGAGGGCAGCTGGACTGTACCACCTTATATAGTTTACTAAATGGATTCTATTAATTATTAATGAAACTTTTCTTTTTCTATGGGAATTTGTTTCCCTTGACCACAGATATATGATTGTGAGCTTTCTAATTTAATTAGTGTCTATTGGCATATAATTGATTGTCTGCTTTTACATGAAAAAGCGATGGTTTGAACAAAAAACAAAGATTTCTCGCCGTGAATATGGCCTATGCTGCCGACACGGCGTAAAGCAACCACCAATCAATCAATCAATCAATCAACCTTAACTAGATTTGATTCAACATACCTATGTGAACGGCCTGTCACACTACGACGTATGGCGTCATCGCATGCCCAACGTACGACAATTTGCCACTACGTCGGCATTCGTCAAACTTTACAGGGGCAGGGGATAAAATTGGGCATACACACAATGTACACACAACGTACACACAACATACAAACAACATACATAGCGTATGCAAAACGTATCTCTGACCTGTTGCTAGCTTATAAGAACGTTCATGTGCCTCGCAAACCGTTCGCAAACCGTTCGCAAAACGCTCGCATACGCTCACAGTATGCTGACCAACATTATGTACATTATTTCATCACTAGAAGTACGGCATATACATTAAGTACGCTGGAGATACAGCAGGCATACATTCAAAGTATGTTAGGAGTACGTTATGCATCCGTTGGCTGTACATGGACTGCACGTTCCCAACAGGCTGAACGTTTGGCTAACGTGTTCCAACCTATCCCGACCTACCCCTAACATGTGCATAATGTACGCCAACATATGCGGAGTGTATGCCAAGCGTATGAGAAACGTATGAGCCATACAGTGACATACGTTGAAAATATTGAACATGCACAAACATTTTTTAGAGACTCGACCTACGCCGACCTATGATGACCTATGATGCCGTATCCCGAGCATACTCGATGTATGCCCAACGTATACATAATGTATGCCGCCATATGCCAACGTGTTGGTCAAAAATCGGATGCATCAGCATACACTAAGGCCATATGTCGTAGTGTGACAGCCCCTTTAGGTATGACTGCACTTATTAAGCATTTGTCGCTGCATAGAAGGGTCTATGTAAATAGATTACAACAATCGTCATACTATATATGTGATGTATAAGACTTATGCGAGTATAAAGGCGCGTAAGGGAATATTCCTCATTGGCCACCCTGATGTTGTGTACTACTTTATGGGTGACCCCTCTTCACCATGGAACAGGTGGCGCCACCACCCCCACCTCTCCAGTGCCGCGAATATTCTCACTCGCGCACTGGAAATGTATATACCAAAACAGTGACAGAAACTCAAAACCATTGGACAATGCAGCTTTAACGCATTGCTAAAACAAACATTTCTCCTCCATGCGACACCGGCTTCTTACATAAAAGTAAGTTAAAACTTGTGACGAGATTATTACCTTAACCACTCAGTTATAATAATGGGAAATAAATACGGACAATTAAGGGGATTAAATCCGCTCGCCGGCAGTGGTGTGGTGCGTTAAAACAATTGCCAAGAATTTAATTAATTACAATAAAACAGCCTGCTGATGAGATGTTGAACAGAGTGCTGGCCGTGCTATGGTAACTGCAATAAATGCCACCAATGCCACCGTTAAAGCACACAGACACACATAGCGGAGGATGTAGTGTATTTATAGTTTGTTGTTGCTTTATGTCCTAGCAACATCTAAGGTCATATCAGGATGGATACCGACTTGTGACAGTTGGAGGTTTTCTTTCTTTGAAGCAATGACTTATAGAATTGATACTTGTCGCTACCTAGCATGCCGCTTGGCATTAATAGGTAAGGGCAAGGACTGGTTAGAACAGTGTCAGTAGTTGATGGAATTTGGTGAAAAGGACTTCGGGATGTTTATGTGGAGAGGGAATTGGGTAGGTGAGAGGGAGGGGTGGTAAATTATTTCATTTGTGTGAGAAAAGGTTTATTGAAATTCCCAGAAGATGAGAAATTACAGGTTATTAAGGTTATTATTACAGGTGTTAATTGCTGTGCGAAGCAATTAATTAGATCAATTAGTCCAATTATATTAATGTATGAATGATTGCATGCTAAGTAGACCTGTTTTCATTGCTTAATGAGAAAGAGCATGAAAAGTTAGCAGGTCTGACCATATATGAGGAATTTTAACAGATAAAATTGAAATGAATAAGAAATAAATAATATTTCAAAAGTCACATCACCGCCCCCCTGCTGTAAATAATAATTTTCCCCTGGCTGAGCTGCTACAGTCAGGATTCATTGCAGGTGTAGCCATTTAAAAGTAGTAACAGAAATAAGAGAAATAGAATATATCAGAGAAATAAGAGAAATTGGGAAATACGATTATGTAATTAATTAATATTTAATTAATTAATTATTTAACAAAAAGATGTGAAGGAGAGGAAATGTATAAAAGAAAAGACAACAGATTTCTTTTTTAATAAAGGAAGAGAAGTATTGTTAGAAAGAAAGGAAATAAAATGAGAAAATAATGTCTGAACAGAAATAATACAACTATGTCTATAAAGGAATAAAGAAATAACAGAAATAAAAGAAAGGAAGGGAAATAACTTAATAAGAAGCATACAACTTGAAAAACCCCTCAAACAATAAATAATACAAATAACATAAATAACAAAAGTAATTTAATTAACGGAAATTAGTGGAACAAGGAAATGAAATTTCTCAAATGCTTAACAGAAATCAAAGAAAAGAAGAAATAATAGACATAGCCGATGTGCAAGAAATAAAAAGCGTTTCAGAAATACACGAAGTTCGAGAAATAAAATAAATAAAAAGGAATTTGAGCAATGAAATAATCAAAGAAATAAAAGAAATAGCACAGAAAACAAACGTAAATGAAATATAGGAAATTAATTAGATAAGGAAAGGAAATTAATTATATTCACGAAGAAGTAAAAGGAATATATTAAATATACTAAGCACAAAGACGTCCAAGGAGTACACCAAAATGCACAAAGCACAGGAAATAAAAGAATACTAGAAATAAGAGAAATGGAAGCAATGTTATACCCCTGTCACACTACGACGTAACGAGCCAACGTGAGCCTAACGTGGTGATATTTCGTCATTACGTTGATGTACGTTGGATTACGTTATGATGACGTCATAATGACGTTAGAGTGACGTCGAGCTACGTCACATTACGGCGTCTTACGTCGAGTGACGTCGAGGTTTTGGACATGTTCAAAACTTTCGACGTATCTCGACGTGAATCCGCTACGTCGGGATGATGTGACAATGACGTTAGGTAAACGTTCCGCTATCGTTATAGCAGCGTCAATGACGTTAGAGTCACGTTATGTCATGTCAGAGCGACGGCCGACGTTTGACCAACGTTTCAGTTAGGCTAGCCCGCCGTCGACCACACTCGCATACCGTTATGCCCACGCTTAGCTATGTCCATCACACTACGCTAGGCTGACGTTACGCCGACGTTACGTCGACGTTACTTTCACGTTATGCTCACGTCAACTACGCGGCATTCACGTCCACAATTTGCATATTACGCCGATAACTTCGACGTAAAATACTTATTTTCACGTTCTGCCTATGCTGACGTTGTCACGTCGTAGTGTGACAGGGCCTTAAAAGATTATTATTTATTGCAAGAAATGCCAGAAGTATGAGAAGTGCGAGAAAAGCAAACAAATACAAGATGTACTAAAAATAAAGGAAGTATAAGAGATACAAGAAATAAAGGATTACAAGAAAAACAAACAATGCAAGAAATATATAAAATACATGAAGTCAAAGAATTAACAGATATACAAGAAATAAAAGAAATAAGACAAATAAAAGAAATAAAAGAATTAAGAGAAATAAAAGAAACGAAACAAACAAACGGACCAACAAGAAATAATAGTTATTATTAAAAGAAAAGAAATAGTAGTAATAACATAAATAAAAAGAAACAAAGTAAGCACACCAAAAAAACATGAAAGAAATTAATTTAATTAAATATATTTTAACAGAAGAAATAAAATAAATAAAACTGGTGACCTGTGAAGTTGAGCCGCTGTGCCTGCCTGGTGACCTGTGAAGTTGAGCCGCTGTGCCTGCCTGGTGACCTGTGACGTTGAGCCACTGTGCCTGCCTGGTGACCTGTGAAGTTGAGCCGCTGTGCCTGCCTGGTGACCTGTGAAGTTGAGCCGCTGTGCCTGCCTGTGACCTGTGAAGTTGAGCCGCTATGCCTGCCTGGTGACCTGTGAAGTTGAGCCGCTGTGCCTGCCTGGTGACCTGTGAAGTTGAGCCGCTGTGCCTGCCTGGTGACCTGTGAAGTTGAGCCGCTGTGCCTGCCTGGTGACCTGTGAAGTTGAGCCGCTGTGCCTGCCTGGTGACCTGTGAAGTTGAGCCGCTGTGCCTGCCTGGACTGACGGACACACAGACAGATACACCGGACTCTTGACGATCACGTGGTACACGCTCGCCTCTAGGCACAGTGGGTCTACTGTAACTGGACCCTGCAATGCATACCCTCACCCACCACCAGCCCCCGATAGGACAGCACGCATGCGCACAGGGAACGACAGGCCAGAGCCAGGGGGCAGCACAACTCACTGTCGCTGATTGAGGCACTCTGCATGGGAACAGCAGCAGCCCGGGTTCGAACCCCGCCCTTGTAAGCCTATATATGGTACAATGTCTTCCTTTTCTAGTGTTTGTCGGGTGAGCGTGTTGCAAAGAGGGAGAACACCAAGTTTAAGGTGGGACTCGAACACACGATTGCACCATTCCGCGACGAGCGTCTTAACCGTTAGTCTATCTAGGCTCCCTGATGCAATCCATCTGCCCACCTCTGCTGTTTGTATGTAGCTCCTTGATTGTGAGGTCAGCTAAGCGACCTGGAAACCCATATCCGCACTCCTCTCCACTCTCCCTTCTCCACTCTCCACTCTCCACTCTCCCTCTCTCCACTCTCCACTCTCCCTCTCTCCACTCTCTACTCTCTACTCTCCACTCCCCCTCTCTACTCTCCACTCGGTCTCTCCTCTCCCCTCTCCCATCACCTCTTCTCTCTCCCCTCTACCTTCTCTCCCTCTCCCCTGTTCACTCTCTAATTTCATCTGCACTCTCTCCTGTCTCCTCTTCCCCCTCTCCTTTCTCATCTACGCTCTCCTTTCTCATCTCTCTCCCTTCTCCCATCTCCCATCTCCCCTCTCCTCTCTCATCTTCGCTCTCCCCTCGCCCTTGATCTCCACTCCCCGCTCCCCTTCTCTCCACTGCCCTCTGCCCTCTCCCCTCTCCTCTCTTGAACCAGACAGGATGGCCGAATGAGTAGAGCGTCCGTCTCCTGTTTTGGGACATCGGGATATCCGAATCCATGAGTTTGTGCATTCGAATGCTGGTCGAGTCAAACCAATGACTTAAAAATTGATACTTGTCGCTTCCTAGCCAGGCGCTCAGCATTATTAGGATAGGGTAAGGACTGGTTGGCTCAGTGTCAAGACAAGTGGGATATCAGGGCATGGTGCTGGCGGCCTGGTTTCCCAGTGAGGAAGCCCTATGAAGTCGCCATGAGTGCGTACCCATCCTGATATGACCTTAGATGTTGCTAGGACCTAAAACAACAACAAACAAACCTCTCTCCTCTCTCTCCTGTCCCCTCCTCGCCCTCCCTTCCCCTCTTTCTCTTCTCCAGTCTCCCCTTTCCCCCTTCCTTCTCGTGTCTCTTTTCTCCCCTACCCCCAATCAACTTCCAGTTGTCAGGTTTGTGCGATCAACATTAATTTAATTAGTCAGTAATTGTTGCGGGTGCATTCTATAAGTGTATTGGTGGTGCAGATTTAAGCGATTCTCCAGGGGTTACTTGTAATTGGCAGGAAATAACTGGAGCTTTGGGGATACAAGCGGGTGTTGATAGTTAAATGACTGTGTTATTTATTACATTGTTTTCACATACCCCTACGTCCCCCTCTTCCCTCTCTTTCTCCCTCTTCTCCCTCTTCTCCCTCTTCTCCCTCTTATCCCTCTTCTCCCTCTTCTCCCTCTTCTCTCACTTCTCCCTCTTCCACCCTCTTCTCCCTCTTCTCTCACTTCTCCCTCTTCTCCCTCTTCTCTCACTTATCCCTCTTCTCCCTCTTCTCCCTCTGCTCCCTCTTCTCCCTCTTCTCTCACTCCTCCCTCTTCTCTCACTTCTCCCTCTTCTCTCACTTCTCCCTCTTCTATCTATTATCTCCCTTCTCCCTCTTCTCCACCTTCTCCCTCTTCTCCATCTTCTCCCTCTTCCACCCTCTTCTCGTTCTTCTTCCTCTTCTCCCTCTTCTCTCACTTCTCCCTCTTCTCCCTCTTCTCCATCTTCTCCCTCTTCCCCCTTTTCTCTCTCTTCTCCCTCTTCTCCCTCTTCTCCACCTTCTCCCTCTTCTCCATCTTCTCCCTCTTCCACCATCTTCTCCCTCTTCCACCTCTTCCACCCTCTTCTCCCTCTTCTCCCTCTTCTCCATCTTCTCCCTCTTCCACCATCTTCTCCCTCTTCCACCTTATTCTCCCTCTTCTCCTTCTTCTCCCTCTTCTCTCACTTCTCCCTCTTCTCCCTCTTCTCATTCTTCTCCCCTTGTCGCTCTTCTCCCTCTTCTCCCTCTTCTCCCTCTTCTCCCTCTTCTCCCTCTTCTCTCACTTCTCCCTCTTCTCCTCTTCTCCTCTTCTCCTCTTCTCCTCTTCTCCCTCTTCTCCTCTTCTCCCTCTTCTTCCTCTTCCACCCTTTTCCCTCATACCTCCCATCACTCTCTCTTTGACTTCCCTATCTAACCATCTCCACAATACCCCTCTTCTTTCCTCCTCCCTCCCTCCTCCATCTCCCCTTCCCCTCCCCCTTCCACACATTCGCGCACACACACTATCTGAGCAACAGTCTACCAACATGTGTTCCTATTCCTAAGGCCTAGTCCCTGTTCCCTGCTAGTTGTAGCAACATGAGATACCGACAGCGTGTGGACACGCTATGAGGCTATCACATCTCGTTATCGCGTTACTCTCCTTGTTTGTTACTTAAAGTTGCATAGTCCGATCGCGTTTGAATTTTTGTCTTATTTTTTAGATAAATACATCAGATTGATCGGTATGACCTACTAATCATTAGTCCGGAGTCATTTTGATGAAAGCTGGCTAGTTTTGAAGCAATTTCAGCTGAAAGAACCCAAAATACTTTCGACTAGCTTTCCAAAAGTCCTCTCGCTCCTCCTCCTAGCCCTTCCCCTCCTCTCCATCTCTCCTCCTCTCTCCTCCTCCACCTCCTCCTATCCCTCCTCCCCTTCTCACTCCCCTCCCATCCCTCCTCCTCTCCTCCCCTCCTTCCCCACTCCCTCCCTCTCCCCTTCTTTTTCAACTCCTCCTCCTCTCCATCCCTCCTCCTCTCCTCCCCTCCTTTCCCCACCTCCCTCATTTTCACCTCCTCCCCCTTCTTTTTCAACTCCTCCTCCTAGCCCTTCCCCTCCTCTCCATCTCTCCTCCTCTCCTCCCCTCCTCTCCTTCCACCACCTCCCTCCTTATCACCTCCTCCCCCTTCTTTTTCAACTCCTCCTCCTATCCCTTCCCCTCCTCTCCATCTCTCTCCTCCTCTCCTCCCCTCCTCTCCCTCCTCCCCCCACCTCCCTCCATCTCCTTTCCCCTCCTCCCCCTCCTTTTTCAACTCCTCCTCCTATCCCTTCCCCTCCTCTCCATCTCTTCTCCTCTCCTCCCCTCCTCTCCTTCCACCTCCAGTCCTTCCGTCCTTTTCCCTTTCTCCTGCCCCTTTCTCTTTCAACTCCCCCTGTTAGCCCGTCCCCCCCCCTCCCCTCCCTCTCCTCCCCAGCCTGCCTACAAAGGCTTGAATCCACGCCCACTTGTCACACCTTTCTTTGAATCCATGTTGCACCTGCGGTGCAGCTAATAACTTTTATTCTCGTCCTGAGCTCAGGCTAAATGCCTGCAACTGATCCTTCCTCCCCTCAACACCCATCTAATAATAATCACTTCTTGCCTGATATTAGTTTGTATGGCTCAAGCTACTATGTCGCCCAGTGGGGCAGTACTATAAAGTTGCCATGAGTGTGCACTGTCACAAGTCGGTACATGTCCTGATATGACCTTAGATGGTGCCAGGATGTAAAACTCCAACAACCAGCCAACCTTTGAGACTGCAGTTGCAAGACAATTTAGGTACTTAGTAAATCACAACAATATGCACAACAATATGCACAACAATATTCACAACAATCTGCACAACATTCTGCACAACAATCTGCACAACAATCTGCACAACAATCTGCACAACAATCTGCAGAGGCTTTCTGTAATCGGGTGTACAGTCATGTTCCATTCGTTTAAAAAGAACATGCCCTGATAACATTTGTGCCTTGACCAGGATTCTATGTATGCTGCACACTACATAGGACTGAACCTTCCCTGTGTATCTGTGGTAAAGGCCCAGTCACATACACCTTAGCGGACATAGTTGAATGTAGTGGAGGCTAACGTAGTTGAACGTAGTTGGAAGTACCGGTAATAACGTGGGTGGGTTCTGATTTAATCTTTGGACATGTTCAAAAGAGTGCTACATTAGAGGCTGAATTTTTGTCCATGATGGTAACGTACTCTAGCATACTCTAGCATACTCTAGCATACTCTAGCATACTGTAGTGTACTCTAGCATACTCTAGCGTACTCTAGCATACTTGGATGAAGCCTGGTCACATAGCCGTTAGTGGACGTAGGTGAACATAGTGGAGGCTAACGTAGTTGAACTTAGTTGAACATAGTTGAACGTACCGGCATCCGTACCATAACATATTTATCCATACCGTAACATATTTATCCACACTGTAACGTATTTATCCGTAACGTAACGTATTTATCCATACCGTAACATATTTATTGTACCAAAACCTGCCTACCTTAACGTATTTTAACATAGTTTAACGTACTTACACCACGTTTGACCCACGTTAGCCTCCACTACGTTCACCTATGTTCAACTACGTCCACTAACGTGCATGTGACCGGGGCATTAGTGATATTTGTAATCGTCAGTGATGCCACTTACAATTACACATGGCTGAATGTAGTGAGGTTCACTGACCTCCCCAGGTGAAATGCAACACACACCGGCAGGCATGCGTAGGTTTATTGCATCAGGGAGCCTAGATAGTCTAATGGTGAGGATTCTATCACCGGAATGGCAGCAGTGTGGGTTCGAATCCTGTGTGATGTTCCCCTCGTTTAAAAAAAAACCAGTGTCCCCGATCATAACACTATTAAACAAACTATTTTCCGTTCCTTTTAATTGATACTACAATGGACTTAGATAAGCCTTAAGACATGAGGTTAATTGCTTAATACGGTGATAGGAACAAAATAAGTGTCAGTGTCATTATTCTAATTCAAAACAAATAAATCCGTGGTCATGCCTTAGAATAAATCAAATTGTTATAGAGAAGTGTGATTGGGTGATTGGGGTTTTGCATCATCGCAACAAGTGAGGACTTAGCAAGATGTGCACAGGACTTGTGACAGTGTTCACTCATGATGGCTTTATAGCGCTGCCCCATTGTGGTGCCCATAGAGCGGGAAATATAGCATACTATGTAATGGCGCAACCACATCGGATGCCCGATCAGTTGAATGACCGCTGTAAAAAAATTTATACTTTTCCGGTACCTAGCTTGGTGCTCGGCATTAATCAGATAGGACAATGAGCATTCCAATGAGGAAGACCAATTGTCCGCGATTGAAACTTTCCCCTGCTTAATCAATCGCTATAACAAGAATTTACATTTTAAAAGTACAAAATTATCCCTCTTGTATCATCTCGTCACTGAGTCAACCAGTTCGTGACATTTTCCTATTAACGTGCAAGGTCAGGCAGAATTGTTCTTTTTGAGCCATTGCTTTCACTGGGCCTCAGATTCAACCCATGACCTCTTGGACCACAAGCGGACACTGTACCGCTAGGCCATTCCATCCTCACCTCGATTAATGTAGATGTCATAAGTGGGTCAGTATATCCACGAGTACTGTAAGTGGGTCAGTGGGTCAAAGGGTAATGTAAGTGGGTCAGTGTATGCATGAGTATTGTAAGTCGGTCAATGTATCCATGAATACTGTAAGTGGGTCAATGTATCCATGAAAACTGTGAGTGGATCAGTGTATCCATGAGTAATGTAAGTGGGTCAGTGTATCCATGAGTAATGTAAGTGGGTCAGTGTATCTATGAGTACTGTAAGCGGGTCAGTGTATCCATGAGTAGCCTACTGTAAGTGGATCAGTGTATCTATGAGTACTGTAAGTGGGTCAGTGTATCTATGAGTACTGTAAGTGTGTCAGAGTATCTATGAGTACTGCAAGTGGATCAATGTATATATGAGTACTGTAAGTGGGTCACTGTATCTATGAGTACTGTAAGTGGTGCAATGTATCTATGAGTATTGTAAGTGGATCAGTGGATCTACGAGTACTGTAAGTGAGTCAATGTATCTATGAGTACTGTAAGTGGGTCAGTGTATCCATGAATACTGTAAGTGGGTCAGTGTATCCATGAGTACTGTTAGTGGATCAATGTATCTCTGAGTACTGTAAGTGGGTCAGTGTATCCATGAGTACTGTAAGTGGGGCAATGTATGTATGAGTACTGTAAGTGGGGCAGTGCACCCATGAGTACTGTAAGTGGGCCAGTGTATCTATGAGTACTGTAAGTGGGTCAATGTATCTATGAGTACTGTAAGTGGGTCAGTGGATCCATGAGTACTGTAAGTGGGTCAATGTATCTATGAGTACTGTAAGTGGGTCAGTGTATCCATGAGTACTGTAAGTGGGTCAATGTATCTATGAGTACTGTAAGTGGGTCAGTGCATCCATGAGTACTGTAAGTGGGTCAATGTATATATGAGTACTCTAAGTGGGGCAATGTATGTATGAGTATTGTAAGTGGGTCAGTGCATCCATGAGTACTGTAAGTGGGTCAATGTATATATTAGTACTGTAAGTGGGTCAGTGGATCCATGAGTACTGTAAGTGGGTCAGTGCTGTGCTGTAACTTGTAAGCGAGTTCGTAAAGCTGCATAATCAAATGGGGTTGCCATATTTTTAGAATAAATATATTAGCTTGCTAAATTATTATGTTGTTTACTTTAGTTTGAAATACCATTTATTGTAATGGGTTAACTTTGGGGAGTGTTTCATGTATCATCAAATAAGGGTAACTGTTTTGCTTCAGAAGAGTTTATGCTTATAGTTGCATAGTTCAATGGCTTTTAGAGTCTGCAATTCTTTAAGTAAATTGATCGTTCGAATCTACTTTAATTTAGTTTGAAATAACTTTGATTTTACTTATAGGTGGTGAAATTTTGAGATATTTGAAGTGATGACGTGCCAAATTAATATTGGCAATCACGGCAGAATTCTGACACCATAGGCTTCAGAAGTAACATGGTCTATTAAATTGACATTGCATCCCCTTCTATGCAGCAACAATTTAATCGTCGGTATCTTTTGCCTGTTTTCACTTCAAATGGGATCCGGTTGGGGTGGGGGATGGGGTGGGGGTGGGGTTGTGGGGATGGAGTAAGGGTGGAGGTGGAACAACCGGGAGAGCAAGTTTAATTTGTTTTGTTTTCATCCGCTAATTGCAATGAGTCCACAATACAAGGAAGGCTCTTATCGCTCAGATCCTGGAGCAGACAGGCTGACTTGATTTCTTAATAGGAATCGACAGTAGGCGGGCTAATAGTCGGGGGTGGCCAAAAGGCCTGGCCGAATGTGGGTCTGGCCGTCCAAAAGTCAGCCTCCTAAACAGTCTAAAGGTCTTCTAGGCAAAAGTCAATTGGCCAAGACTGGGTGCACCTAATGTCAGATGAACGACATGCCTTCCTTGAAACCTGTGCTTGTTCCCGCGCATGCGTCCTGCTCCTAAAAGCAAGCGGCGTGGGAGTTATTGATGCTCTTTTGTTGTTGTTGGTGGTGGTGGTGGTGGTGGTGTTTTTCTTTTTGGAGGTGGTGGTGGGGAGGCCCGCCTCTGTGTGGTGTGTGTGCGTTGGTGGTGGTGTGGTGTGGGGGGCCCTCTGTGTGTGTTGCTTTTTGTTGTTGTTGTTGGTGGTGGTGGTGGTGGTGGTGGTGGGAGGGCCCTCCTCTGTGTGTGTGGCATGTTGTTGTTGTTGTTGGTGGTGGTGGTGGGAGGGCCAGCCTCTGTGTGTGTGGCTTTTTGTTCTTGTTCTTGTTCTTGTTGTTGGTGGTAGTGCTGGTGGTGGTGGGAGGGCCCTCCTCTGTGTGTGTGGCTTTTGTTCTTGTTGTTGTTGTTGGTGGTGGTGGTGGTGGTGGTGGGAGGGCCCGCCTCTGTGTGTGTGGCTTTTGTTCTTGTTGTTCTTGTTGTTGTTGGTGGTGGTGGTGGTGGGAGGGCCCGCCTCTGTGTGTGTGGCTTTTTGTTCTTGTTCTTGTTGTTGTTGTTGGTGGAGGTGGTGGTGGTGGTGGGAGGGCCCTCCTCTGTGTGTGTGGCTTATTGTTTTTGTTGTTGTTGTTGTTGTTGTTGTTGGTGGTGGTGGTGAGAGGCCCTCCTCTGTGTGTGTGGCTTGTTGTTGTTGTTGTTGTTGTGGTGTGTGGCCCTCTGTGTTGGCTTTGTTCTGTCTTGCTTGTTGTGGTGTGCTGGTGGTGGTGGGAGGGCCCGCCTCTGTGTGTGCTGGTTGTTTGTGGTTTTTGGGGCCTTGTTTGTGGTTTGTTTTGTTGTTGTTGGTGGTGGTGGTGGTGGGAGGGCCCGCCTCTCTGTGTGTGGCTTTTTGTTTTTGTTCTTGTTGTTGTTGTTGGTGGTGGTGGTGGTGGGAGGGCCCGCCTCTCTGTGTGTGGCTTTTTGTTTTTGTTCTTGTTGTTGTTGTTGTTGGTGGTGGTGGTGGTGGAGGGCCGCCTCTCTGTGTGCTTGTTTGTCTTGTTGTTGTTGTTGGTGCTGGTGGTGGTGGGAGGGCCCGCCTCTCTGTGTGTGGCTTTTTGTTTTTGTTCTTGTTGTTGTTGGTGGTGGTGGTGGTGGGAGGGCCCGTCTCTGTGTGTGTGGCTTTTTGTTCTTGTTCTTATTGTTGTTGTTGGTGGTGGTGGTGGTGGTGGTGGGAGGGCCCTCCTCTGTGTGTGTGGCTTTTTGTTCTTGTTTTTTTTTTTGTTATTATGTCGCTTAACATTGCTCTGACTCTGTGTTGTGTTTAATCGCGGTGGCATTCAGTGTTTAAAGGTGTTTCAAGGTGAGGGTGGGGGCGGCTCTATTGTGTTCATCCCTGCCTATACAAGGAGAGTAGCAAGGGGGCTAGTATTTGGAGTCGCTGACTTAGCTAGCGCCACTTTTTGGGGGGAGTAACAGGCTATGTTTGTAGTAATTGGTGCTATATTTAATTGCTATAGACTTGTTCTTTTGTGTAAATATATTATCAAGAGTTCAGGCGCAAAACCCTGTAAACGCCGATCCAAAAATTGAGATAAACATTGGAATAAACCTTCAAAAAGTTTATTTCTTTTGTATTCCAACTGTTTTGTTCATTACTCCACAATCATGTCATCAAAAAAAAAGTGGAATTAGTTAGAATTAAAACTATCTTCAGGAAAATAATATTTTATATTAATTACATCTTTGGATTGGCGTTTACAGGGTTTTGCGCCTGAACTCTTCATATGTGTTGTACAATATATTAGGTGAATATGAATAACTAAGGCACTCACATAATTTATTTTAATATAGAAAAAGGTTACAAATATCAAGACAAGAAGAAATGGGTTGGCAATTTTATATCACCTTTTGGCGTTAACAAATACCCTCACCGGTACAACAATATACATCAAAATAACAAATCTGGAGGCGTGTGAGGCAGAGACGGCGCTTCCTGGTCCATTTACAGTACAGGAAGCAGTCTTGAGACCCGGAGTGACTGGATCTCACCCCCGCAGTAAATGGTTTGAAGCAGATCGAACCCAAATAATAAATAATTAAGTGGAGTTCCCACACATCTATACTTGTATAATAAATAATTATACATCCTATAATTTATGGATTGGTGATGCATGCTGTATTTTATTACATTGTTCTATTTCGTGTGCTTGATCCGTTCTGATTGTTTCTACTACTGTTGCATGCTGTATTTGATTACATTGTTCTATTTCGTGTGCTTGAGCCTTTCTAATTTTTCTACTAGTGTTACATGCTGTATTTTATTAAATTGTTCTATTTCGTGTGCTTGATCCATTCTGATTGTTTCTACTAGTGTTGCATGCTGTATTTGATTGCATTGTTCTATTTCGTGTGCTTGACCCGTTCTGATTATTTCTACTACTGTTCCATGCTGTATTTTATTACATTGCTCTATTTTGTGTGCTTGATCCGTTCTGATTGTTTCTACCACTGTTGAATTGCCGAATTTTGAGAATTGTTTTAACATGTTAAATTAAATGACGCTGTTGTCATGGTAGAATGGTAGCAGAAATGATTAGTGTCAAATACATAGTTTAAGTTTGTTTTAATTGTGCAATACTCAATTTCTGAACTGTCTATAGTTATGGTCTGTATTACTGCCATCTTTGTACCATTTTTGTGTTATCTATCACCAGACCTGGTGGCCGAATCGGTAGAGTACAGACTTCCCGTGTGGAAGGTCGGAAGCTCGAATCCCGGCCGAGTCAAACCAATGACTTATATATTGATACTTGTCGCTACCTGGCCTGGCACTTGGCATTAATAGGACAGGACAAGGACTGGTTCACGCAGTATTAGGAAAATGTGACTGTGTGGGATATCGGATCATGGGCAGGTGGCCTCATGCCCAGACCAGACGGGCTGGCCGAATAAGTTGAGCGTCCATCTCCTGTTTTGGGAGATCGGGGGATCCGAACCCTGGTCGAGACAAACCAATGACTTATAAATTGATACCTGTCGCGACCTAGCCTGGCACTCGGCATTAATAGGATAAGACAAGGACTGGTCCACACAGTATTGGGAAAATGTGACTGTGTGGGATATCGGATAATGGTTCAGGTGGCCTGATTTACCAGTGGGGCAGCATTATAAAGTCACCATGAGTGCACACTGTCACAAGTCTGTACCCATCCTGATATGACCTTAGATGTTGCTAGGCCGTAACATAACAACAATCAAACAAAACTGTTAAATAGTTGTCATTCTGTACCATAAATTTGTTGTAACAAATCATACAGTGGACACTGCAACTCGCGTCTTGTGTGATCTGTGACCACCATTTTATATATCGTCTTTTTCTGTGTAAAAGCGATTGTTTGATAATAATACGACAGAATAAAAGGTTGAACCCATCTTGCTAGAAACATGGCCTTTGCTGTCGACATCACCTAAAACAACCACCAATCAATCAACCAATTATGTATTGTCTGTCAGCTACTCCAGACACATTGTCGCAGCAGTCCAGCTGGCACTAATCTATACTAATCTTTCTTATTATATTTGTTAGAACATATTTCTGGAAATAACTGGCAATGTTAATGGTAAGGAGAACAATGGTCTGGCACTGACAGCGGATATATTCAAAGAAATGTATATTTACCACCTTTTTCTTTGCTTTTCTTAACCACTAATTTCTGAACTAATTCATGTACTTAAAGCCGCATAGTCCAATGAAGCTTCAAATGTTCAAAGCCAAAGCAATTATCTAGATTTGATCCTACATATCTAACTTAGATACTGGTGCACTTATTAAAGCTGCATAGTCCGATGAAATATCAATTTTTCAAAACCAAACCAATTACCTAGATTTGATTTTAGATATCTAACTTAGATACTGAGGCACTTATTAAGCATTTGTTTCTGCATAGAAGGGAATACTGGGTCAATTTAACAGAACCTGTTACTGCAGAAGTCTATGGTGTCAGAGTTTTGGCAAGCTTGCCAAAACTAATTTTCCATGTTTGCACTTCAAATATCTCAAAAGTATTTAAAATAAAGGTAACTTTGAACTAATGTAGAGTAGATACTAGTGATCGATCTAATATATTTAAGTCTCTTGTTAGGCCAATTTTGGAATACTGTCCACAAATTTGGAGCCCAATTTTTCGGAAAGATATTCTGGAGATCGAAAAGGTTCAGAGACGTGCAACAAAACTAGTTGCAGTTATAAAGGACTTACCTTATGAACAAAGGCTCAGGAAATTGAAACTTCCTACCCTTTCCTACAGAAGGAAAAGAAGTGACATAATTGAAGTATTTAAAATTATGAAAGGTTTTGATAAAATAGATATGAACCAATTTTTCACCTTGAATAAAAGAGAAGGCAGCCGGGGCCATACTCTCAAACTAGTAAAACCCAGAGCCGTTTCAAAATTAAGGCAACACAGTTTCTCAAACAGGATCATAAATATATGGAATAGTCTCCCACAAAATGTTATAGATGCCGGCTCAATAAATTCATTCAAGAACCGATTAGAAAAAGCATGGGCTGATGATATAGGGAAATTTGACCACTTATTCACCACATGCTACTAATTTATTCCTTGTGTTGCTAATTACTTGCACTCAAGCAAAAATGAGAGACAAATAAGTGTTCACACTTCCTGTCTACCAATCACTATATCACTATATATATTGATATCAGAGAAAATACAGAAATTTTAAACCATCGAACTATGCAACTTTAAGCATTTGTCGCCATATACATGAGAATACTGAGACAATTTAAAAGAAGATGTTACTGCAGAAGCCTATGTTTATACTTCAAATATCTCAAAAGTTAGCCTTTTAAAAGAAAAGTGTCAGTGGGTCGAGGGGGGGGGGGGGGGGGGCTGTGGGTGGATGAGAGGGGCAGGAGCAGTTGGGTGGACGAGGAGGAGGGGAGGGGCATTGAATGGAGAGGGAGGGACGGTGGGTGGAGGGGACGGGCAGTGGGTGGAGAGGGTGGGGGAGGGGCAGTGGGTGGAGGGGGAGGGGCAGTGGGTGGATGGGGGTGAGGGGGCAGTGGGTGGAGGGGAGGAGGGGGGCAGTGGATGGTGGGGAGAGGAGGGGCAGTGGGTGGAGGTGGTGGAGGGGAGGGGCAGTGGGTCGAGTGAGAGGACGGCGAGGGCAGTGGGCAATAGACTACATCACGGTTCCAGCGGCGCGGTGCATTGGTCGTAATGCGAAGCATTACGTTTGATGCGAGGAAAGGAAGAGACCCTCCCCCGCCCCGGGCTGTCGCGCTCCGCTCACACCTCACCCGACGCCGCCGCACGCCGCTTCCTCCCCCGCCCCCCTGTCCCGCAGCATTCGCACCCCACCCGACGCCCGCTGCTCACCGCCTCTCGCCCTCCCCCGGGCCGGCAGCATTCACACCTCACCTGCTGTCGCCCGTCCCCCTCCCCTTATAAGGCCGCCCGCCAGCCTCCCTCAGGCACTCGCCCTCCTGCCGCCTTCCAGCTCTCTCCTCTGGGTCAGAGCAAAATAACCCCCCCAAAAGCACATGGCACATGCTAATACACTGGGTGCAGCTATGAAATGTGCTAGTTTCAGCTCATCTCAGCTCTTGTTTGAAACATAGAATACTAACTAAAAATATATATATAATAAATTAAGATATTAATCTTTTATCCAGCATTGCATTTACATCAATATAATCAGCATATCTTATGCCATGTGCATTTAGATTTAGAAAGATCTAGGCACTCAGACTAGTGTTAGAGCCATAGCCAGGGTACTCAATGCATTGTCAATGGCAGTGAGTAATCTCCATACAGAAAAAGTAAAATATTGATAAAACCACACCACCTAGGCACAAACCGCTTGGAACACATATAGAAAACATGTTTAACAAAAAGATTATATTAAATTAATACGGTTAGGGTTTTGGATTTCTATTAATTTTGAATAAAACTGACGTTTTTCAATATGCGTATCGGCAAACTCAATGGCCGTATGCCTTTACTTTGCTCCCAAGGCCGTTTTCAGCGCATGCGCAGTCGGAACCGTGATGTAGTCTAATGGTGGAGGGGGCGGAGGGCGAGGGAGTGGGGTGAGGAGGCTGGGGAAGGGCAGTGGGTTGAAGGGGTGGAGGGCGAGGCAGTGGGTGGGGGGTTGGAGGGGAGGGGTCGTGGATGGAAGGGGTGGAGGGGGAGGGGCAATGGGTGGTGGGTGGTGGGTGGAGGAGGGGGGTCGTGGGTGGAAGGGGGGAGGAGGTGGAGGGGAGTGACCCTGAGGAGGAACAGATGGACGGGCATGGCACTGAGACGAAATGCACTTTTAGCGAGCGGCCTTTGAACTTTGCGCACTGAAGATGTGCTGAGAGAGTTGCTTGTTCAGCGGCCTCCTCCACCATCAAGGCGCATGCGCCTCCTGCTTATCGACCAAGCTGTTTCCGCTTCTGCATTCCAGCTATCCAGTCCCCTTATGGAGTCCGGTTATGTAATGCAGCTACACAATCCAGTGAGGGAATCCAATTATGTGTTCCTTATTATGCAATCCAGTTTTTAAATTCCAGCTATGCAATATAGTTATGCATTCCAGTCAGGGGATACACTCACAAAATCCAGTTATGCAATCTACTTACACAATCCACATATGCAATCAGGATATGCAATCCAATTACACAATCCAATTACACAATCCAATTACACAATCCAATTACACAATCAAATTACACAATCAAATTACACTATCAAATTACACAATCCACTTATGCAATCAGGATATGCAATCCAATTACACAATCCATTTACACAATCCAATTACACAATCCAATTACGCAATCCAATTACACAATCCATTTACACATTCCAATTACACAATCCAATTACACAATCCATTTATGCAATTAGGATATGCAATCCAATTACACAATCCAATTAAACAATCCAATTACACAATCCAGCTATGCAATCCAGTTATGCAATCCAATTACACAATCCAATTACACAATCCAATTACACAATCCAATTCCACAATCCAAATATGCAATCCAGTTATGCAATTCAATTTCACAGTCCAGATAGGCAGTCCAATTACTGTTTTTGTTAGTATATAGTAATTTTTTAGTATGTTAGTTTGAATTTGCGCTTTTTTCAATTTTTGTTGTTGGCATAATAATTATATGCATCATACTTTGTGGAAGCCCTCAATAGCCGATGTCTACATTTTGTGTTGGGGGGTCGTTGAACATACTTTGTGGAAAAGGGCTTATACAGGATTTCCACCACCAACCTGCCCTCTGACGGCAATGAAAGAACTAATGTTATGGACATCAAATCACAGCATACACAGCTTATTTATAAATTATAGGTAAAAGAATATGACATGTTTGGTGCATCGAGTAGGAGGGGTGAAAATAACCATATTGACGCTATTCATGCCGCGGCCATGGTGAAACCATACCGAGGCAACGTATGCATCTGCATCGTGAAAAGTAATGTGAATACTTTTTCGTCGACAAATACCTCTCAAAATCACTCAAATTTGAGGCTATTCATTTTTTAAACTACCATATTCATCTTTGCATACCTGTTTTCTATTTATTGGCCAATTTTCACGAAGATTGCGTGACCCTTGCATGGTGATTTTCCCATTCTTTAACTACATTGTGACTGTCAACTTCAAGTCTGCATAGTTACACATAGACACACATACACTTACCCACCCATACATGCATCTACATACACACAGATGCACACAGACACACATATACCCACCCGTACATGCATATGTACACCCACAGATACACACGGGTACACATAGACACACATACACTTACCCACCCATACATACATATACATACACACAGATACATACATGCACCCACCCATACATACATATACATAACCACAGAGACACACAATTACACAGACACACATGCACTCACCCATACATACATATACATACACACAATTACACACAGACACACATGCACCCACACATACATACATATATATACACACAGATACACACAATTACACACAGATACACATGCACCCACCCATACATACATATACATACACACATATACATACAATTACACAGACACACGTGCACTCACCCATACATACATATACATACACACAATTACACAGAGACACACATGCACCCACACATACATACATATATATACACACAGATACACACAATTACACACAGATACACATGCACCCACCCATACATACATATACATACACACAGATACATACATACACACATACATACATACATACACACAGATACAGACAGACACACCCACTACATGCACACCTTACAAGCTAAGCGGCCCGCCTGCATATACACTATAAAACGTACTGCCCAGCGCCACCTGTGCGTCTCCCGCGGCCGCCTACATCACTATCACGTCACGCCATTGGTACCGTCACTGACGTCGCCATGGTGACGTCACCATGCCGCCCTCCCGGCGGGCAGCGCGTGTCAGTGAGTGGCTGGAAGTCACGTGGCGCTGGCGTCTCGCGCCGCGAGACGACCACGTGACCGGGCGGTGATTGGCCGGTGCGTCCCTGTCCTATTGGCATAGCTAGCGTAATGAGTGCGGCCTGCCCCGACCCCGACCCGAGACCCCGACCCGCGACCCCCGACACCCGACACCCGACACATCCTTAATTCACAGCCCCGTCCCACAAGTCCCTCTTTCTCTGTGAGTTTCTCTCTTGCTCTTCCTCTCTCGCTTTCTAACTCTCTCACCTTCTCTCGTTCTCTCTCTCGTTCCACCACTCACGTCCTGTCTCCCTTTCTCTCACTCTCCCTCTCTTGAACTCTCCCCCTAATCCCCCTCTCCCCATTTCCCTCTCTTAGTCTTACAATGTCCTTCTTTCCCCCTTGCCCTATCTTGGCACTCGGCATTAATAGGATACGGCAAGGACTGGTTGGCTCAGTGTCAGAATAATGTGACTGAGTGGGATATCGAGTCATGGTGCTGGTGGCCTGATTTCCCAGTGAGGCAGCACTATAAAGTCACCATGAGTGTGCGCTGTCACAAGATGGTACCTGTCTTGATATGACATTAGATGTTGGACCAGAGCGTCCATCTCCCGTGTTGGTAGATCGTGGGGTCGTGGGTTCGAACCCTGGTCCAGTCAAACCAATGACTTAAAAATTGATATTTATTGCTTCCTAGCCTGGCGCTCAGCATTATTAGGATAGGGCAAGGACTGGTTGGCTCAGTGTCAGGATAATGTGACTGAGTGGGATATCAGGTCATGGTGCTGGCGGGCTGGTCTTCCAGTCGGGCAGCACTATAAAGTCACCATGAGTGTGCACTGTCACAAGTCGGTACCTGTCCTGATATGACCTTAGATGTTGCTAGGACATAAAACAACAACAAACAAACATTAGTTGTTGCCAGGATGTAAAGCCCCAACAACCAGCATAATCACCAGGAGCGGCATGTCCATTTTCATGATAAACACTGAGCTGCAGGCATTGGGCTAAGTAAAAGTACAAATACAACCAGAGGTATCTATAGGCACAGCAAACCGCCATGACACTGACAACCAGGGAGAAGGAGAAAAACTGCGCATGTGTAGGCGAGAATTTGCTGCCAATTTCGTGGGTGTTGCTCACCCTTCTCGTAATTGAAAAGGACTATATTTAGACCGGGCTGGCCATTTTTGGACGGTGATGAATTCATCTCCAGCAGATCTTTGCTCAAGTTTGTTGCTTATCCTAGTATATAGCAAAGGTTGTGTTTGGAGAGTCAGCTTTAGAGATTGTGTTCAAGTTGCATAGTCCAATGGTTTTGGGTTTCTGTTTTTTTTGCGTGTGTTTTTTTTTTTCTTTCTCAAGATGAACATAGGTTGTCTACCTTCCTTATTTGCGTCAGCACACTAAGTACTAGGTGTCTGCCTACTTTAGTTTAATACACCCAACTCCATAAGCAGTTAGTTCGCCACCTAGTTTAGTCCCCCCGCAACTCTACTTTATTTGAAGTACAACACCACTCCATAAGAACATAGGTTGTCTACCTTCCTTTAGTTTGCAGTACAACACCACACCATAAGAACATAGGTTGTCTGCCTTACTTTAGTTTGAAGTACAACACCACTCCATAAGAACATAGTTTCGCCTTCCTTTAGTTTGAAGTACAATGCCACCCATAAGAACATAGGTTGTCTGCCTTACTTTAGTTTGAAGTACAACACCTCTCCATAAGAACATAGGTTGTCTGCCTTACTTTAGTTTGAAGTACAACACCTCTCCATAAGAACATAGGTTGTCTGCCTTCCTTTAGTTTGAAGTACAACACCACTCCATAAGAACATAGGTTGTCTGCCTTCCTTTAGTTTGAAGTACAATGCCACTCCATAAGAACATAGGTTGTCTGCCTTACTTTAGTTTGAAGTACAACACCACTCCATAAGAACATAGGTTGTCTGCCTTCCTTTAGTTTGAAGTACAACACCACTCCATAAGAACATAGGTTGTCTGCCTTCCTTTAGTTTGAAGTACAACACCACTCCATAAGAACATAGGTTGTCTGCCTTCCTTTAGTTTGAAGTACAATGCCACTCCATAAGAACATAGGTTGTCTGCCTTACTTTAGTTTGAAGTACAACACCTCTCCATAAGAACATAGGTTGTCTGCCTTACTTTAGTTTGAAGTACAACACCTCTCCATAAGAACATAGGTTGTCTGCCTTCCTTTAGTTGAAGTACAAACACCACTCCATAAGAACATAGGTTGTCTGCCTTCCTTTAGTTTGAAGTACAATGCCACTCCATAAGAACATAGGTTGTCTGCCTTACTTTAGTTTGAAGTACAACACCTCTCCATAAGAACATAGGTTGTCTACCTTCCTTTAGTTTGAAGTACAACAGCACACCACACCATACACACCACCCCCCACACCCCCACCATGCCACACCTCACCCTACCACAGCACACCCTACCACACCACACCACACCCTTCCACACCATACCACACATCACCACACAACACTGTACCACACAACAACACACCCAACACCACACCACACCCTCACCACACCCTCACCACACCCTCACCACACCCTCACCACACCCTCACCACACCACCCCATACCTCACCCTACAACACCACACCGCACCATACCCAACATCACCACACCACACCCTACCACACCACACCCTACCACACCCTACCACACCACATCACACCCTTCCACACCATACCCCACATCACCACACAACACCCTACCACACCACAACACACCCACACCACACCACCTCACACTTCCACACCACACCACACCCTACCACACCACACCCTTCCACACCATACCCCACACCCTACCACACCATACCACACCACACTCTACACAACCACACCACACAATACTCTACCACACCACAACACACCCACACCACACCGCACCCTCACCCCACCACACCACCCCTCATCACACCCTACCACACCACACCATACTCTACACCACCACACCACACAACACTCTACCACACCACAACACACCCACACCACACCCTCACCCAACCACACCACCCCTCATCACACCCTACCACAACCCACCGTGCCACCCCGCACCCTACCACACCACACCACACCCTCACCCCACCCCACGACACCACCCCACATCACCCCACACCACACCCTACCACACCACATCCTACCACACCACACCCTCACCACACCACACCTTGCCGCACGACCAGACGGAATGGCCGATAGTTGAACGTCCGTCTCCCGTGTTGGTAGATAGAGGGATTCTAACCAATGGGTTCGAACCTTGGTGGAGTCAAACCAATGACTTACAAATTGACACCTGTTGCTTCCTAGCCTGGCACTCGGCATTATTAGGATAGGACAAGGACTGGTTATCTCAGTGTCAGGATAATGCGGGATGTCAGGTCATGGTGCTGGTGGCCTGGTCTCCCAGTAGGACAACACTATAAAGTCGCCATGAGTGTGCATTGTCATAATTCGGTACCAGCCCTGATATGACCTTAGATGTTGCCAGGACGTACAACTCCAACAACCAACCACACCACACAACACCCTACCCCACCATCCCACACCATACCCCACCACACCCCACCAAACCACTCCAACCCTACCACACCTCACCACACCACCCCACACCACACCACACCACCAGACCCCATACCCCACCACACCACCACACCACACCCTGCAACACCTCACCACACCATACCACACCGAATACCACCACACCCCACACCACCACACTACTCACCACCACACCACACACCACACCACACCACACACCACACACCACACCACACACCACCACACCACTCCACACCACACCACTCCACACCATGCCATACCACAAACTACGACACCACACACCACGACACCACACATCACACACCACACACCACGAATCCACACACCATCCCACACCACACCATACCCTACCACACCACACCACACCCTACCACACACCACCACACCTCACCACACCACCACACCCTGGCCGCGCGCCCGGGTGGCGGTGAGCCGCAGGTGTCCGTCCGTGTTGGCGCCGGTCTGGCCCGACGAAGGATCGCCCTGTTCAGTCGCCGCCCGCCGGAACCTGCGCCCGGGTCTGGCAGCTCGACACAGGCGGACCCGGGGGGGCAGGCGACGGGGAACGGGGGACGGGAGGGGGAGAGGGGAGGGGCGGGGCGGGGGGAGGGCGCATCACATGTACCACCCGCACCACTGTAGCACCCGCACCACTGCACCACCGGCATCGTGCCACATGTATACGCGTCTCTACCAGAAAGCATTGTGATATAACATTCTGGTATAGCACTCTGATAGAGCACTCTAATCAAACATTGTGATACATATATCACCCTGATCCAACACTCTAATATAACATTCTTGTAAAATATTCTGATTTACAGCATTGGTGGGGGAATGCAAATGTTCTATTATTGATCGGGTATAAGTGACCAGGTGCATGTATGTGTATATGTGGGTGCTGGTGGTGCCTGATTGAGATGTAAATAGACATAGTGGTGCTGGCAGGACTGTGTGTAAGGGGCACTCAGAGCCTATCCCCTCCCCCTCTGCAAGTCAGGATCACCACACTCAGGCTTAAGTCAGGTGGTTGCCAGGGGAGCCACACAGCTTGGTGGTGGTGGGCAGATCACTGGTAACCATGGGGACCGGGAATGCTGGATCCCTATTGGTAGAGCTAAGAATGCTTGTTTCCCATTGGGGGAATAGGGTGGGATGATACTCTATGCTGAATCCATGTACCATATAAATAATAAACCATAGGGCTTGACTCTCTCTCTTCTTTCACACTTTATACTCTTCCTTTCTCTTTGTCTGTATTGATTTCACTGTAGCCTGCCTACACAACCACAGATTCGAGCCGGAGACTTTACATTCTGATACAGCACTCTGATATAGCATTGTGATATTGCATTCTGATATAGCATTCTGATATAGCACTCTGATATCAGAATGCTATAGCACTCTGAGTCTGATAAAGCATTCTGATATAGCATTCTGAAATAATATTCTGATATAGCACTCTGAGATAGCATTGTGATATAGCATTCTGACATAGCATTCTTAAATAATATTCTTATATAGCACTCTGATATAGCACTCTGATATAGTACTCTGATATAGCACTCTGATAACACTCATATCATTCTGATATAGCATTCTGAAATAATATTCTGATATAGCATTCTGATATAACAATCTGATATAGCACTCTAGCATAGCACTCTGATATAATATAGCATTCTCATATAGCATTCTCATATAGTATTCTCATATAGCATTCTCATATAGCATTCCCATATTGCAATATCATGGATCATTCTTCTTTTTTGTTTGTTCTTTGTTGTTGTTGTACATTAGTTGTTTAAGCAGGGGAAATCTCTCACTGCTCCTTGCCCTATCCTAATAATGCTGAGCGCCTGGCTAGAAAGTATCAATTTCTAAGTCATTGATTTGACTCGACCAGTGTTTTAACCAATGATCCCACGATCTACCAACATGGGAGACGGACGCTCTAACTCATTCGGACATCCATTCATTCTTGCAGTATTCTGAGATAGCATTCTCATGTAGCATTTTCATTTAGCATTCTCATGTAGCATTCTCATTTATCATTTTCATTTATCATCCTCATACAGTCTTCTCATGCCAAGCAAATAAATGTTGATTAAATCGAATACACTTTTAAACACATGTTTACGAATCACTGAAAGCAGCGATCAGTTTAAATAAAGTTTCTATTTGTTACATATTATTAAATGTTTAATGTGAGATGTTATTGGTAATCTTGTGGCAGGTCTGTAGGTAATTCTTGTCTTTAACTAAAAAACAACCTGATCAGTTGATGTGGATTATGTAAATAGCTTATTGCAGTGCCCAGCTTGTTTATATAGGCTTCCTCTATAACTAGTGGTCATTGAACCTAAATGTGCCTTAACGGTATTTCCTGGAGGCAGTCCATCAGTCTGTTCAAGCGCCCCCTGGTCTACCTTACTCCTGTAGCTGAGGGTCATTAGAGCCGACTGACCTTAAAGCTGCATAGTCCGAGGAAAACATCAATTTTTTTTAAACCCAAATAATTATCTAGATTTAATTATATATCTAACTTACGTAGTGCAGCACTTATTAAATATTTTTCGCTACATATTATTTAATAGAACCTGTTACTGCAGAAACCTATGGTGTCAGAGGTTTGGCCTGCTTTCCACAATTAATTGAGCATGTTTGCGCTTCAAATACTTCCAAACTTAGCCATTTAAAACCGAGGTTACTTCAAACTAAAGCGATGTAGATTAGAACGATCGACCTAATATATTTATCTCAGAAAATGAGAAAAACTCAAAACCATCGGACTGTGCAACTTTAATGGTTACATTTTGATCACAGAGGTCGCCACCCTTCATTGGACCATAAATATAGCCGCTAGTGCTCTCAAAACATAGAGGGCACCACTTGGCACTTTGCATATATGAAGTTTGGATCCTGGTCGAGTCAAACCAATGACTATAAAATTGGTGCTTGTTGCTGCTTGGCGCTTGGCGTTATGAGGTTAGGAAAGTGACTGGGCGCACAGTCTCAGGATAATGTGACTGTATGGGACACTAGGTCATGCTGCTTGTGGCCTGATTTCCCAGTAAGGCAGCACTATAAAGTCGGCAAGAGTGTGCTCTCACAAGTCAGTGCCCGTACCGGTATGGCCTAAGATCTTGCTGGGGCGTAAAACTACAGCAACCACCGAGCTTACCCCGGGCATCATAGAGGACTGTTGCAATATCTTGGCAACTCAGCAGTCAGAGCCCCAGATACCACTACTGTCCCCAGGTGCGTTCTGACAACCGTCTGTTAGTTCCCACCTGATGCCCCTCTCTACAAACTCATAAGGAAGAAAGGGAAGACAAGTTGCACAAGATTGACAGTGAAGAAGTTGTGCTTTATTGCCATCAACTCCTGTTCACCTACTAGTGACCTATCGCCCTCATTCCCCTTACCTACTGTCCACACAGATCCTCATTACTCTTGTTAGTGTGTATAAGAATCAGTGCCTACAGCCCATTGAGCCAGAGTCCCATGGTTGTTGCACACAGCTCTGTGCCTTTTGAATAGCTGCTGCTAGTTTGTGTATAGAAAGTGGAGCCTCAGACAGAGTGTCTGGGTTCCTGGACAAAAGAAGAGTGTCTCCTGCTAGAGTGCCTAGCTCAGAGTCTCTCTCAAGAGTGAGTCTCAAGAAGAACTTACTAGAGTGGGGTATGTGTGTCAGGTATAAGGAATGCAGGTGACTGGGCTTCCCACAGCCAGCCAATCAGACACCCTCTACAGCCTGGGGGGCGACGCCCTAACAGGGAGCAGCTGTCACTGAACCCCCGGCTGCAGGTGGTGTGCATAATGTATGCAGGATGGCTGGGTGTGCTTGCCCATCGGCCCTGTGGTAACAGGTAGTTGCAGACAGTTACAATAAACATATATTAAAAATGTCCTTCCCCTCCACTTGCACTCTTTCTGGTGCGTAGAGGGAACATTTCACCAAATATTAACTGTCTCTTAAATATGAACATCACGTCACAATCTTGGGCACTATGTGTTATGACATTTTCCACATAGTCTCTTATGTCACACAGCAAGTGGGGCACCCATTGCTTCTCTGTTACATAACCTTGGTCCCCACTCTGTCGCCCAAGAATAGTAATGCTCGCTGCCAATATATAAATCCGAACCGAAAATCCGTATATTTGTACACTGTGGTTTGGCTCTTAGGCTACCTCTTTCCCTCCTCCCCCCCCCCTCCACCAGCCCCCCACCAATTTCTCTGATGACTACACATCGGAAACCAACTCCCGGCCACACGGGACTGCTTTCAGCGGTGCCCATATAGTGCTGCAGATTTGCAGCCTTCAGCGTGCCAACGCGACTGAAAACTCCCCCAAAACAATATATGCACACTTGATCGATCATGTTAGTTCATCTCTAAAGCAATAGTCCGATAACTTTGAGTTTCTTCCATATTTGTTAGTTAATGAATTAGTCTGATCATTTTATGATATACATTAATTTAGTTTGAAATTGTTTTAATTTCATAGAGTTAACTTTGAAGATATTTGCTAAATTAATTTTTCAATTCACTTCAAAATGCTGGGCATTTTAGGCTTCAGCGGCAATAAATAAAGTGACTTTTGGGCAGCAAATATTCTAGTAAATGCACGATTATCTAAATTACCAAACTTAGAATTCTTGCCCTACATTTTAAATTGTGTTCCAGTGAAATTGTGCTGATGACCAAACTTAGGGTTCTTGCGCTATATATTTTTCATTATTTTGTTACAGTAAAGTTGTGCTGATCACAAAAAGTATTACAGTCCTTGTCCTACATCTGTTTTTTTTAAATTGTGTTGCAGTGAAATTGCACTAACAACTATTCTACATTTAATAAAATAGCACTTCCCGCATGTATGTGGAGCAGTGTGCAGTGCTGCATTGTGCTTCACTAGAACCCTGGCAAGGCCCGGGGCCTGACTAGTGGCTGAGCAGATGCCAATGTTGGCATCTCTGAAGTGATGTATCTATGTGTCCATCAAAGGAGCAAAGGAATTCGCTGAATCTATCAAATAAGGTCAAGGTAACCAACCTCTATGGCAGTATTTAAATATTTGCTCACATAATCTTAAAACATATTCCTTCCTAGATGGCGCTCTGGATGTACTGTATAATTATATCATCATCATCATGCTGTCGGTCGCAATCCGACAAAGACTGCTTTTATTTCTTAAGCACCGCTATTTTGTGTGGTTGTGCATTTCATAAAAGCTGCTTGCAAAGTGTTGAAGTGCTGCTGGCTTTTGCAAGTTACTAGCAGCACTCTCTCGGGGAGCAAATAGAGGTCTCACACCGGCAAGAACACGTCAAGACAGGCACAAACTATTTGTCCCTGCAGTGGCTGGTCGGAAGATGTTGGGAGTTCCATTCATCACTGCCCTTAATGCTGCCATGGAAGCATGATTTTCTCTTAGGGTTTGCTCCCTTAGCCTTTGGTTCTATCAAGTACCTGTACACCACAAGGCAGTGGTTTATAAGTTTGCAAGGCAGGGCCGTCAAATTCCGAGGTATTTTAGCAGGTAGGTACTGCAATACCCACATACCTCTTAAATATATAATACCAAACGGTGGTTAAGTTTTAAGGTCATTCTGATCACTAACATTTAATCGGCACTACCAATGTACATCATCATACTGCACTCATGCTTCGCCATGTATGAGTTGTTAATAGCATGTTTTGTTTGTGCCTGCCGTTCACGTTTCATGAATTTTGATGGTTTTTACTAACTTTGGTCAGTTCAACCAGACTGGCATCCATTTTGAATCACGTAACCACGGAAGCACTATATGTGATGGATGCATTGATGCTGAAATACAGAGGAGGATGGCCAAGGCTAGCACATCTTTCGGCTGACTACGCCAGAGACTCTGGAAGAACCACCATGTGTCCATGCAGGTCAAAGGCAAGATCTACCATGCAATCATGCTATCCACCCTACTATACGGAGCCAAGGACTGGACAGTGTAAAAAAATGCCAGGTGAAAAATCTGCATGCCTTCACGATGCGACATCTGCGTTCAATCATGAGGCTAACCTGGAAGGACAAAGTGACAAATAAGGAAATACTCGAATGGACGGGGCTGCCCTCTATGGAAGATCTTCGGATCAAAAAGAATCTCCGGTGGACTGGACACCTCATGAGGATGTCATCAGACAGGCTACCAAAGCAGATCCACTACTCTCAACTGTCTTCTGGTTACAGAAAGAGAGGGCACCCTCGTCTCCAGTTCAAGGATACCATCAAGAGAAACCTGAAGCTGAGAGACATTAAGACCGACTCATGGACATCACTCTCACAGCAGAGAGCTGAATGGAGAGTGGCAGTCAAGTAATGAAAGCAGTCTTTGTCGCATCACGACCGACAGCATGATGATGATGATGATGATGATGATGAACCACAAGTGTTGTTAACTCCGTCATTAGATAGTGCCACCGATATGGTTTACTGCATAATAGTACAGATGGATTCCCCCAGATGGCAGCACTATATTGAAATGGAACCATGCAGTCGTGCAGAATATAGCATAGAACGTAGATATATACACGGTCTCTGAATGTAGTCAGAGACCGTGAATAGATATATAATGACAGCTCAACATTATTGGTCCAGGGATTGATGCAAAGCCTAGCTTTAACTTGTGTGCAAATAACACAAAGTATAGTGAAAGTATAGTGATTAACACAAAGTAGAGTGAACAATGGATTTTGGACTGTTTGCAATCTACAAACAGTTACTAACAGTTACTAATGCGGTGCTAACATGAATGTCATAGAGAGACAGCTACAACCAAGCATAAATGGGATCCATCGATGGTCAGTTCTGAACGGTTTCAAATTTTCAAAGACCAAAACAGTCTGCATGCACTTTTGCCTGCTGCGTAGAATACATGCGGAACCGGAGCTGACCCTGGATGGGGATCCCATTAAAGTCGTTGAGAAAACCAAATTTATGGGCCTCATTCTCGACGCAAAACTGTCTTTTGTGCCACATATAAAGTACCTGAAAACAAGATGCCTGAAAGCGCTGGATATTCTGAGGGTGCTGTCCAGCTCAGAGTGGGGAGCGGACAGAGATGTTCTGCTCTCCGTGTACAGAACCTTGGTTCGTTCACGAGTGGATTACGGCAGCATAGTATACGGTTCCGCAAGGAAATCATATATTGGGCTGCTAGACACGATCCACCACCAGGGACTGCGCCTGGCCCTTGGGGCCTTCCGCACCTCACCAGTTCAGAGCCTTTATGTCGAAGCCAATGAACCATCACTTAACAACAGGAGAATCAAACTGGCCATGCAATATGTAGTTAAGATAAAAACGAGTGCATTGAATCCTGCACACAATTGTCTATTCGAGCAACAAGACGAATCCAGGTATGAAGCCAGGCCAAATTACATCCGGCCACTGAGGCTCCGAATGAAACCTCATTTGGAGGCCTTGGGCGTGGATTTGGATGTGTTGGAGGATGCCAAAGTCCCAGAACATCCCCCGTGGTCGTTGAGAAAGCCATCGGTTATCCTCCGACTGTCGGAACTGAGGAAATCTGGGACACATCCACTCGAGTACCAAGGACTGCATGCAGAGATTCAAGGCCAGTTTGCAGACCACCTCTCCATATACACTGATGGTTCGAAAGACCAAAGCCGGGTAGCTGCTGCGGCAGTCTGCCGACGGGAAAAATTTGGTGTACGTTTGCCCGATCAGAGCTCGATTTTCACTGCAGAGGCCCGAGCACTCCTTCTCGCTTTGGAGTGTATCGAGGTATCCAACCACACTAACTATGTTATATACAGTGATTCGTTCTCTTGCCTCCTGGCTGTTGCTGGACTGAAAACGAATCACCCTATTCTAGCAACAGTCATTTATAAAATGAACCAACTGACAACGGATGGGTATGATATCCACCTGTGCTGGGTGCCTGGCCATGCCGGCATACAAGGAAACGAACGAGCTGATCGGGCTGCGAAGAAGGCCCTGAACTGTGATCTTGAACCATGCCTGATCCCTCACTCTGATCTGAAACCACTAATAGCCACCCACATAAAATCCAAATGGCAACATGAGTGGGATGAAAACATTAATAAACTTAAAGAAATTGAACCATCTGTGGGAAAGCCACCACAGACTCATGCGGGAGGTCGGCGGGACCAAGTGGTCCTTAGCCGCTGCCGGGTTGGCCACTCGTGGCTTACACATGCTTTTCTGCTCAAGGGGGAACCTCCCCCTGAATGTATTGGGTGTCAGTCCCCACTGACACTCAAACACATTTTACTAAGTTGCGTTGATTTTTTGGCCTTGCGCCAACGGTTCTACACTGCAGACAGTATGCATGACCTTTTTGCTAAGGTAAAACAGGAAAACATTTTAGCCTTTTTGAGGGCAGCTGGACTGTACCACCTTATATAGTTTACTAAATGGATTCTATTAATTATTAATGAAACTTTTCTTTTTCTATGGGAATTTGTTTCCCTTGACCTCAAATATATGAATGTGAGCTTTCTAATTTAATGAGTGTCTATTGGCACATAATTGATTGTCTGCTTTTACATGTAAAAGTGATGGTTTGAACAAAAAACAAACATCTCTCGCCGTGAATATGGCCTATGCTGCCGACACGGCGTAAAGCAACCACCAATCAATCAATCAAACAAACAGTTACAAGCCATAAACAAGAAGCAAGAAAACTAAAATTATTACTAAAACTAAATTCAAAAGATTTAAATCAAATTGGATCCGTGCTGCCCAGCAGTGAAAACAAGTGTTAACACACTTATCCGTTATGAGCAGGGTAAATAAATTCATAACAACAAAGATATTTCTTTAATCAATAATTAAATAAATGAATAAATAAATAAATAAAAGGCAGAGACAATAGCGTTTCGGCCGGCGGGAGATCGGGCTGGAATTGAGGTTGGTAGTGTGTCTTTAGGTAAGCCATGCGAATAGTCACTTGTCTTTTTAATATTGACAAAATAAAACATTATCTCGGAAATTTACAAGAAAATCGTCTCGAAGATTTTCACAAGTTTATGAAAGTTATCGCTTCATTTCCTTCTGTGGGTTCAATTTGCAAAGCTTCACATTTGATTATTGCTTACCAGAGACAGAAATTTGACCTTAGAAAACACCTTTTTTTATTTCACTGGCAGCATAAACGTCTGCCTGCGGGCCCATTGGTCTAACATTGTCTTAGCCTTTGACTTTGGCTCACATGCCTGGAATCATCAAGCTGTCAGTGATACACGCCGTCTGTAGTTACCTTTAACATTTTGAACATAGTTACTACATTGACTGATTGAGGTCAGGTTGTAATCTATGGGCTAATCCCTTTTAAAAGCTGGTCGCCAGATCTTTATGAATGGAAGTGAGCTATAATGAAATGCAAGTTAAATATATATAAAGTACCATAAAGTACCAGAAGGTGTAGTCAAAGACCCTATCATACTAAGACGGCTCACTCAGCCTGTATGTGTAATCAAAATGATCAAACCCACCACTTGGTGCGCTGGCTGTTCTCTTGGTTAAACAGTTGCTATATTATATGTATAAATTTATATATGAATGTGAAAGATGTGTGATGATGGCAATGATGATGATGATGATGATGATGTGTATTTGTTCATAGCAATTTCATATTGATGTGTATTCATACTTACCTATCTCATGTATAATATAATTGTATGTGTTTACATGTGAAACACCAACCAGCAGCCGGGCTGATCAAACCCACCACAAGGTGGCACTGCAAAATTTACATTACCATGGGAGAGATAGGGAATGAGCCGTCTTAGTATTATAGGGTCTTTGGTGTAGTATAGAAAATGATGTGGCGTAGCTGAGTCCTATAGTTGCCTGTCTATAATAGTGAAGTGGCTACAGTGGGTATAGCACAGAATAGAGGATGGACATAAAACTACCTTGTCACATGAAAGGCCCAGTGGTGACTGCCAGCTCTCCCAGGCTTTTAATCTCTCCAACACTCCTACAGGCATGTCATTGAAGGTATATGATATTGAAGGTACATGATATTGAAGGTACATGATATTATTGAAGGTACATGATATTATTGAAGGTACATGATGTCATTGATCCACGGCATATTGTTATTTCACTCTTTATGGCGGACATCTTGAGGTTCCAGGACAGTAGAGATGGGTTCAGCTCAGGTGCACCCCTCATTCCCACATCCCAGCTCCCACCAGGTCATGGCAACTTGACCGGACACCTCTATCATATCCGATGCACTCCATACAAATTCAATCTGGATCCAATACACATTAAACATTAAATACCAAACATGACTGTCTCCCACCCTATCAGTCTGGGTTCAGCAATGGGTTACACATTCTTCTATCTACTAACTAAAAGAAATCGGTATTTTAAATGGAATCTATTTTATAATGTAACTATGTGTAGAAAGTTGAAATATTTTACAAGGTGACAACATAAAAATAGGCAAGACCTTTGCCTGGTAACTGTGAACATGCTAGTTGTCTTATCATTTGAAGTCATCTAGACATTGAATTTTATTAATACTAAATTATATAAATCTGTTATTTATCTATTGTGGTAACATTTTGACCCAAACTCAAAGATTTTCAGAAGCTCATGAAAGTGATTGCTTTAATTCCCTCGGTGGGTTTATTTTGCAAAGCTTCAACTTTAATTATTGTAATGAATTGCTGATATATCACATACTACCAGTAATATTAATAACTTTTTTTTCTTTTTATATGAGAGAGCTTTTCAGCATCTCCTATCTGCTGACAATCAGACAGGATGGCGAAATGAGTTGAGCACCTGCTACCCATTTCATAGGTCATGGGATTTGAACCCTGGATGCGTAAAACCAATGACTTAAAAATGTATACTTCCCACTACCTAGCCTGGTGCTCACCATTACTAGAATAGGGCAAGGAGCAGTAGAATGAGGAAGACCAACTATCCGCGATTGAAATTCCACCCCGCTTAATCAACGAACGTGGAAATATAAAATTCTTTAAAAAGCTAAGTTATACCCGCTGGCCCCCAAACTGGAGAACATGGCTAGTTTGATACTTATGGTTTGTGGCTATAGTTGGAAACATGCACCCCTTCTGATAGTCACGTGCCCTTGTCATTGTACACCTCCAACACCTCGGGGCACCGGGCCTGGGTTACCATGGATACGCTGGCGACCACTAACGACCAGCGGAAGCCATCAACCACAGATTCGCCGCCAGATCGCAGACTACTGTAGTAGACTGCACTGACTTCTCAGGCAAAGGGTCACATGGACAGGTGGACGCGGATAGGGTGATTGCACCAGGGAGCCTAGGTAGTGTAATGGTTAGCGCAGTAGCTTCCATCATGGTATGAAGTTTGGATTTGAATCCAGCTCTAGGTACAATATTTCCCATTTTCTTCCCCCCCCCCCCCTCTGCCGTGACACTGTGTAAAGTCCACGGCTCGAATATGTGGTTGTGTAGGCAGGCTATAGTGAAATCAATACAGGCAAAGAGAAAGAAATAGTATAAAGGGTGAAAGAAGAGAGAGAGTCAAGCCCTCAGGTTTATTATTTATATGGTACATGGATCCAGTATCACCCCACCCCATTCTCTCAATGAGAAACAAGCATTTCTAGCTCCACCAATGAGAAACAAGCATTCCTGGTCCCCATGGTTACAGTGATCTTCCCACCACCACCAGGCTGTGTTCCCTGGCCACGACCTGCCTTGAGCCTGTGGTGATCCTGACTAGCAGAGGGGGGACGGGGTAGTGGGTAGGGCTCTCAGTGCCCCTTAGACACTATCTTACTAGCACCACAATGTCTATTTACCTATCAATTAAGCCCCACCAGCAACTACATAAACAGATCTATGTACCTGGCCATGTATACCTGTTTCACAAATAGAACAATTGCATTCCCCCACCAATGCATCATTATCGGAATATTTTGCAACTGGTTCCCGTGACCAGGATCCAATATAAGTTATGTGCTGTGTGGTTGTTAAACATATACTGTTTATGTGTTATGTCTGTATGCACGTAATCGTACGCATTAAATGACTTACAGACATAAACCATGTAAAAGGTGTACAATTCCATGGGGGACAAGTGTAGCAGACTGCACTGACCTCTCAGGCAAGGAGCCACATAGAGAATTAGGTGTGGATAGGGATGATTACATCAGGGAACCTAGGTAGTGTAGTGGTTAGCAAACAAGCCTCGGAATGCCAAGAAACGTGGTTTCTAAACCTGCTCTATGCAGAATGTTTCCCATTTTCAATGCACCTATCGGGAGTTCTTTTTAATCGCAAGTCTCTACTTCATCGGGGCCGATGAGACAAGATAATGTCCCAATTTTTGTTGCAGCCAACTAACAAATTAACCCATCTCAATGAATATAGGTACAAAGGTTATCACACTGCATTCTGTGATACTGTATGTAGGTCATCATATCCTTATCGTATCTCCTAGCACTGTAACCGGCTGAAATCTCAAAATAGACCACCCAATCGTGAGACTGGTGGTTCTGAAAATCAATTCATTGGCAATGGTAGAGCATGACATCTACTTGTGCTGGGTGCCTGGCCATACCGGTATCCAAGGAAATGAGCAAGCTGACCGAGCTGCGGGAATGGATCTGAGCGGGGTTGTTGTTCGACCACGTCAGATCCCTCACCCTGATCTGAGGCCACTTATTCTCAAGTATATGAAATCAAAATGGAAACATGAATGGGACGAGCATCCAAACAACCAGTTACAAAACACCTTCCCATTCATTGAAGAACTGTCACCGAGTCATGTTGTGTGTTGGCGGGACCAAGTGGTCCTCACTCGATGCTACATTAGCCACTCTTGGTTGGTTCATGCATTTTAACTCAAGGGAGAACGAACTCCCCCTCCCCCCTCACAAATGCACTGGGTGTCGGTATCTAGTGACACTCAGACAGATTTTATGTAAATATGTAAATATGCACTGTATTGCCTGTTGTAATTTTAGCTGTTCTGTGAGTTAAATGTTGCTGTAATTTGACACAAATTGAGCCACTTGTAAATTACATCTCGGATCATTTTTGCTATCATTTTACACAAATTCAGATTTTAGCATGAATTTCAGTGTTAACATATAAACATGACTAAATTTGTGTTCGTCACCCACATCCACTACCCATCACCCACTACCCAACACCCACTACTCACAACTCACACCCACACCCTTACCCACTACCCTTACCCACTACCCGCCACACATACACACACACACCTACTAGACACTAACTAGGGACAGGTCACAAGTGAAAGGAAAGCTGCAAACAAAACAACCAACAAATTCTGGGAACACATCCTCATCCACAAGCCTATTACCATCTCACTAGATGTACATACTAGGCTAGGATATTAGTTATATGATAGGAAGTTATAACCCCCCCCCCCCCACACACCCACCCAAGAAAAAGAAAAGAAAAGAACTAACATAGATGCTAACTACTTAAATAAATGCTGGTGGATGTCCCAGATACCAACCCGCAACTGGAACCTGCCATACACCATAACATTCCTCACAGCTGTCCAGCGTTGAAAACAAGCACCCTCACGGGAGCTTATACGCTTTGGGCAGAATAAATACTGTATCAATAAAAAATCTTAAAATTTTAAAAGACACCCACACCCTCACCCACTACTCACAACTCACACCCACACCCTTATCCACTACCACCACCCACACGCACCACACCTACACCACACCTACCACCCACCCCCATCCACCCCCACACCCTTCTACCACCCACACCCATCTACCACTCACACACCCACTACCCTACACCACACCCACACTAAGCGCTGACGACCCCTTGGCCCCAGTTTACTCAGTTCCTCCAAATGTTCCTCAAAGGCTTCCACTGTATGCAACAATAACAACTCCTGTGATGTGGCACAGAATAAACATGGATGCCGCTTCTGTCACTCGAAGCCTGCCCATTCAGAAAGAGCATCTCACAGACGCACCGCCACCTGTCGGGCGCCACGAGATCTAATGCGACAGAGGAGAGCTATGATGGCGTTCGGGTCAGGCATCTACGATTGCATACCATTTGTGAAGTAATACCATTTAAACAAAAGTTATTCCGTTCGTTGATTAAGCGGGCAAAATTCCAATCGCGGACAATTGGTCTTCCTCATTCTACTGCTCCTCATCCTATCCTAGTAATGACAAGTGGCAGGATAGGTATCAACAAGTATACATTTTAAAAGTCATTGGTTTCAGTTAGCCGTGGTTTGAATCCGGGGTTCAGATCACATGATGTGCAGATGCAGACGCAGATGCAGATGCAGATGCAGACGCAGATGCAGATGCAGATGCAGACGCATATGCAGACCCTCAGTTCATTTGGTCAAATGGTTCGCTGAAGGATGGGATTCCGATGTCTTGGGTTACAGCATCAGTCCTTGCTGAGGGACAGCGGAACATGGAATACAGTAAAACCTCTCTAACTGACCACCTCCACAGATTGACCACTCCCCTATATCGATCACTTTATTTGGGTCCCTAATGATCGCCCATACAGTACCATTGTAACGATATAAAAATAAAACTCCCTAAGCCGACCGCCTCCCTAAATGGACCATTTGAAGTGGGTTCTCTGGTCGGTCGATTTAGAGAGGTTTTACTGTATATGTATTGTGGGGTGCCTTTCCTCAGTGAATCATCTGTGCTACCAGACACTGTCAGGTGACACTATGTGCTGCCCCCTGGTGTCCATATTCCGCGGTTTGCTTCAGGGATGTTACGTTTTACTAAGCAGCACCAGACATATATCCAGGAAAGCAGAAAACCAACACAAAATAATGCAACGCGTGAAATAACCTAAAAAACACAACTTACACGCAATGAAAAATAACGCAATACGTTGAATAATGTTTGGAAAACAAAAAATAACGCGATATATAAAATAATGCTGAAAAAAATAACACCAAGTAAATACAAAGGATAAAAAAAAAACGCACAGAAAAGACTGTTCATTACATTCATAGCATTCATAACATTCATAACATTTGTACTATTGATAACATTCATTACATCCATAACATTCAAACCTTCATTACATTCATAACATTCATAACATTCATTACATTCATTACATCCATAACATTCATTCCATTCATTACATTCATACATTCATAACATTCATTACATTCATAACATTCATAACATTCATACATTCATTATATCCATAACATTCATTCATTCATTACATTCATACATACATAACATTCATACATTCATTGCATCCATAACATTCATACATCCATAACATTCATACATTCATTACATCCATAACATTCATTGCATCCATAACATTCATACGATCATTACATTCCTAACATTCATTACATCCATAACATTCATACGATCATTACATTTATAACATTCATTACATCCATAACATGCATGCGTTCATAACATTCATAACATTCATAACATTCATTACATTCATTACATCCATTACATCCATAACATTCATAACATTCATTACATTCATTACATCCATTACATCCATAATATTCATAACATTCATTACATTCATTACATCCATTACATCCATTACATTCATAACATTCATTACATCCATAACAGTCATACATTTATTACATTCATAGCATTAAAAACATTTATTACAGCCATAACATTCATACGTTCAATACATTCATACAGTCATAACATTCATTACATCCATAACATTCATTACATTCATATCATTCATAACAGTCATTACATTCATAGCATTAATAACATTTATTACATTCATTACATTCATACATTCATTACATTCATACATTCATAACATTCATTACATTCATAACATTCATAACATTCATACATTCATTACATCCATAACATTCATACATCCATAACATTCATACATTCATTATATCCATAACATTCATTCATTCATTACAGTCATACATACATAACATTCATACATTCATTACATCCATAACATTCATACATCCATACCATTCATACATTCATTATATCCATAACATTCATACATCCATAACATGCATACATTCATTACATCCATAACATTCATACATCCATAACATTCATACATTCATTATATCCATAACATTCATACATCCATAACATTCATACATTCATTACATCCATAACATTCATACATCCATAACATTCATACATTCATTATATCCATAACATTCATTCATTACATTCATACATACATAACATTCATACATTCATTACATCCATAACATTCATACATCCATAACATTCATACATTCATTACATCCATAACATTCATACATCCATAACATTCATACATCGATTATATCCATAACATTCATTCATTCATTACATTCATACATACATAACATTCATACATTCATTAAATCCATAACATTCGTACATCCATAACATTCATACATTCATTATATCCATAACATTCATACATCCATAACATTCATACATTCATTATATCCATAACATTCATACATCCATAAGATTCATACATTCATTACATCCATAACATTCATACATCCATAACATTCATACATTCATTACATCCATAACATTCATACATCCATAACATTCATACGATCATTACATTCCTAACATTCATTGCATCCATAACATTCATTACATCCATAACATTCATACGATCATTACATTTATAACATTCATTACATCCATAACATGCATACGTTCATAACATTCATAACATTCATAACATTCATTACATCCATTACATCCATTACATCCATAAGTCACCATACCGTAAGTGGCAGACCACCAAACCCTCAGCCTCAGTTTCTCCCCCCCCCCCCCCCCCAGCCCCCACTTTTTAAAATTTGTTGCTGTTCCTCTGTTATCTCCAGTCAACCATATACGATGACAGAGACAGTCCAGGTAAAAATGTAAAATTTAAGACCTAAATGCACTGGGATTGGTCCCACTGCTTCACTGGTCACAGATGGTCCAGTGTATTTTTAACAACCCCACCCCAAAAACATAATTCATAAACTCACATAACTAGCTACATTAGAGTTACACTAGAATTTTCCTAACAAACCAACATTTATATACCGCTTGCCTAACTGCAACTGAACATTAAAACTTACTACAAGTTTACCAACTGAATACAGAAGATAACTTCTGCTTACATTCTAAATACTATGTAAATACTCACATTAATCTGACTAATATTGATCTGGTTATATGACACTACTGTACCATATTGTTATGGAACTTTTGGGTTTCAGAATTTCATTGTGTTACATGGTGCAAATTGTCTATTCAACAGGTATTGTACACCTTATTCTATATACCTTTTGTGTAAATAACCCTGAATTGAAAAATGGCTGGAAGACCAGTGCTTTGGCACGGACAAAAGAATTATTCAGCAGAATAAACATATTTACAAAAACAAAAAAAAAAACATTCATAACATTCATTACATCCATAACAGTCATACATTTATTACATTCATAGCATTAAAAACATTTATTACAGCCATAACATTCATACGTTCAATACATTCATACATTCATAACATTCATTACATCCATAACAGTCATTACATTCATATCATTCATAACAGTCATTACATTCATAGCATTAATAACATTTATTACATTCATTACATTCATACATTCATTACATTCATAACATTCATTACATTCATAACAGTCATTACATTCATAACATTCATAACAGTCATTACATTCATAACAGTCATTACATTCATAACATTCATTACATTCATAACAGTCATTACATTCATAACATTCATAACTTTCATTGCATTCATAACATTCATTATATCCATAACATGCATTACTTTCATTACATTGATTACTTTCATTACATTCATTACTTTCATTACATTCATACATTCATAACATTGATTACATTCTTTCCATTGATTACGAAATATTTATGTGTGCTGCTAGCCAATTTTCCCCTGGCAATATCCTTTGCAATATCCTGTGAGCAGTCCAGCCGTATACATCTCAAATCAGACTGGCCACTTTAATAACGCAGTTTGGCACTATGTCTCATAATCAATTAAACTACATTAACATTTCACAATCAATGAATCAAAATGGCCTACATATAAAATCTATTGTAAGACAACACCAACACCACAGCTGGCCAGCATTGAAAACAAGCCTGGGTACCTGGGCTTACATGCTATGGGCAGTATAAATACCGCCTCAATTAAAAAAAAATTTTAAATCAGCTCCATTATAAAATTGATTAATTCTATGACCCCCAATAGCCAATGTCTACTTTTTGTGCTGGGGGGTCGTTAAACAAACAAACAAGCAAACAAAAAACAAAAAATGTATTAACAACATGACCTGTCGGTCAATATCATTCTACAATCCTTTGGCCTGAAATATCATATCGGGCAATGTGTGCTCATTGTTTCTATTTGTAATAATAAATGTATTTTTATTTTGATTAAATCAAATGATCGATTAATTGTTAGAGAAGGGGCCGCGTCGGAAGAAGCGTTTGTGTTTGAGGTCCACATATGTGGACGCAGCTTGATCTCAGTGATTTACACATTAAGCCCGCAACAGGCCCCACCTTACCCCATTCCCACCCCACCCCATTCCCACCCTACCTCCCCCCCCCCCTAACCCACACTAGCTCCCAATCGGTACCGGGTGTGATGGCCGAATAGATAGAGCGCAGGCTTTGCCTGCGAGACATCGGGAGGACGGTTCACGGTCGAGTCAAACCAATGACTTATAAATTTGATACTTGCCGCTTCCTAGCCTGGTGCTCAGCATTAATAGGATAAACCAAGGACTGGTTAGCTCAGTGTCAGGATAATGTGACTGAGTCGGGTCATGGTGCTGACAGGCTGATTTCCCAGTGGGGTAGCACTGTAACGTCGCCATGAGTGTGTGCAGTAACAAGTCGGTACCCATCCTGATATGACCTTAGATGTTGCCAGGATGTAAAACTCCTACAACCAACCAGTCAGGACCCATACGTGATGAATACCGAATCCAGTTCAATTGTGAACACTAGTCAGGCAACTGCTAAGGACTTGACAGCATGGCGGGTGGCTGTCATCCACGTGCCTCAGGCACACTGGAAGATTCATCCGCGTGCCTCAGGCATTCTGGGTGGCATGCGTCCGTCAGGGCAGCTTTTTCTGGCCAGTAATTTGTGAGTGTTCGTCGGTAAGATGTAGCGGTGGGTTTATCTAAAGAGGCTATCACACTACGACCTATGACCTTAGCATATGCCGAAGTATGCGATTTTCGACCAATACGGCGTCATATGTTATGTATACATTGGGCATACATGTTCAGGATACACTGTCATAGGTTGGCATAGGTCAGCGTAGGTTGAGCCGCTACAAATTGTTTGTGCATGTTCAAAATTTTCAACGTATGTCGCCATATGGCTCATACGTTTCTCCCAGGCTCGGCGTATGCTCGGCGTATGTCAGCATACGTTATGCACACGTTAGGGGTAGGTTGGGATAGGTTGGAACATGTTAGCAGTACATTCAGCCTGTTGTTGATGTGCAGTCCGCGTACAGCCAACGGATGCATAATGTACTCCTAACATTCGAATGTATGCCTGCCGTATCTCCAACCTACTTAACATATATGCCATACTTCTAGTGATGAAGTAATGTATGTAACATTGGTCAGCGTACCGTGAGCATATGCAAGCATTTTGCAAACGTTTTGCGAACGTCTTGCGAACATTTTGCGAGGCACATGAACATTCTCATATGCTAGCAATAGGTCAGAGATACGTTCTGCATACGTTACGTACATTGTGTGTACGTTGTGTGTACATTGTGTGTACGCCCATATTTTTATCCCCCACCCCTGCAAAGTTTGACGAATGCCACCATACTAGCAAATTGTTGTATGTTGGGCACGCGCTGACGCTGTACGCTGTAATGTGACAGGCCCTTAACTAGTGGCGAATCTGGGATCCCTGGTGGGTCATGATTCTTACTCAACCTCCTCACTACCGGACCTACACGCACACACGCACACCTACATGCACACAAACCCCACACCACACATCACACACACCTACAAGCCACACAATACACACACTCCTAGACCCCACACCACATACACCCCACACTTCACACACACTCCACACGTACAAACCACACACTCCATCCATTCCACACACACACTACACCCCCCACACACCCTGCATACCTCACACACTCCATATAACCAACATCACACACACCCCACACATCACACCCATCACACCTATCACACCCTACCCACCCGACCCCTACAAGCCACACACCCCATGCACCCCTACAAACCACACACCCTACACACCCGAAACCCCATACACTCCACATACCTGACACACCACACACATCCCAGACATCCCACCCCTACAAACCACACACTCCCCACACAATACACACTCCATACACCCCACACATTCCACAACTCATACACTTCACCCCAACACCCTACGCTCCTACATACCCCACACATTCCACACACCAGACGCACTCCACATAACCCACACACTACATGCACCCAACACCACACACCCTACATACCTCACATACATCACAAACCCCACACACCCCACCCAGACACCCTACATACCTTACACACATCACAAACCCCACACACCCCACACACCCCACACACCCCACCGACACACACGCTGCTCACCCTACATACCTTACTCACATCACAAACCCCACACACCCCACCCCACACACCCTACTCAGGCTACATACCTCACATACACCACAAATCCCACACACCCCACGCCACACACCCTACATACCTCACACACATCACAAACCACACACACCCCACCCCCACACACTCTACTCACCCTACATACCTCACACACATCACAAACCCCACACACCCCATCCCACACACCCTACTCACGCTACATACCTCACACACCACACACCACACACCCTACTCACCCTGCAAACCCCATACATCCTACACACCACAATCTACACGCCTCAAACACCCTACTCACTTTACACACCCCACACCCACACCCCACACACCCCACTCACCCTACATACCCCACACACTCCATACACCCCAGATACCCCACCCTACACACCTTCTTCTTCATCGTGTCCTTCCACCAGTTATCTCAAGGGATTTTCGAGCAGAGGTATGATCTTTATTCATGAGAGGTGCTCTCGGTGGTGAATGGTGGTAGCAGGATTTGCAATCAGATAGCTGATTCCCAGGGCCGCGATGTGGACGCTCCTGCTATGGCCAGTTTGTCGAAAGAAAGCCCAGGCCTACTTTTACCGACCCAAGGGATTTTTAACCTCCCACACCACATAGACATGGTATGAGAGCAAACGGCCTTTGGGAACGCTGTAAGTTATACACAGCGGTGGAAATCCAAATTGGCAGAGGTGGGGGGGGCACGGGGACACGAACCACCGACCCTCAGATCAGGCATCCGACCTAGAAAAGAACTCCGCCACAGAGAACACCACAAAACACCTAAAACACCCTACTCACTCTACACACCCCACACCCACACCCACACCCACACACACCCTACATTCCCCACACACCCCACTCACACCCCCACACCCACACCCCGAGTTTGTGTTCGGAGGTGCCCATCACCTGTCAGCTCTTTTACGTCACACAGGAGACGGCGTCTCCTCCGGCTCTCCAGGCTCTCGATGCGCATGCGCGCGTCTGGGTGGGTGGGTGGGTGGGTGGGAGGGACGCGGACGGGAACGAGGGAGATAGAGGAGGGATGGTGGCGAAGGTGCACTTTCACTCAACACTTCACTCCATGCGAAATAACGGGCCAAAATATAATTGTTTGAAGTTGCATAGTCCGATGAAAGCATCAGATTTTCAAAAATAAAATCCTTATCTAGATTTGAATCTACATAGCCAACCTCGATACTGCTGGAGTTATTAAGCATTTGCTGCTGGCATGGGGGTGATGAAAATGGGAACTATAACCCACATCTCTTTGCATTCCGGGCCAGTGTGCTAACCATTACACCACCTAGGCTCCCTGATATCACCTAACTACCCACGCCTACCTGTCTATGTGGTTACTTGCCTGAGAGGTCGGTGCAGACTACTACACTCGTCCCCCTGGAATTGTAAGCCTTGTAATGCTTACAATCACATACATACAGGCAATACACTTACACATACATACACAGGGCAGGTTCAACAACCATACAGCGCGTAGCATGTATAGGATCATGGTCACGGCAACCAGTGTCATGGGGGTGATGAAAATGGGAAATATTGTGCCTAGAGCGGGACTCAAACCCACATCTCTTTGCATTCTGGGCCAGTGTGCTAACCATTACACCACCTAGGCTCGCTGATATCACCATACTACCCACACCTACGTGTCTATGTGGCTCCTTGCCTGAGAGGTCAGTGCAGACCACTACACTGCTATATAGAAGGGCGTACAAAGATAATTTAACAGAACCTGTGACTGCTGAAGCATATGGGGTTAGGGTTTTGGAAAGTATGCCCAAATTAATTTGGCATGTTTTCACTTCAAATATCTCCCAAGTTTTTCATCTTAAAACGAATTTACTTCAGACTAAAGTGAGATAGATTATAACGATCCACCTAATAATATATTTATCCTAGAAAATGATCGAAACTCAAAACCATCGGACTGTGCAGCTATAACCAACATAGTCAAACCATGTCATCCCAAGCAGTGCACTTCCCCGAAGTCACGTCATGGTCACGTCATCACAGTCATGGGTCAGCGGGGGAAGTCCCTCACGTCTGGTCATGTCACGTCATGGTGCTGGCACCCGCGTCTCCCAGTGGGTCAGCACTATAAAGTCGCCATGAATGTGTACTGTCACAGGTCAGTACCCGTCCTGATATGACCTTAGATGTTGCTAGGACGTAAAACAACAACAAACAAAGAAACGTCATGTCATGTCAGGTCACGCTATGTCATGTCACATCATGTCGTGTCACGCCATGTCACGTCACGTGCTGACGGGCGTCCTGATATCGTTCGCATAATCTTTAGCAGAATTGGTCAACGAAGCATTAATACGGCGCGCCCCAGATCCTGGCCAATCACGTTGTTTGTCTCACCTCATCCCTGCCCCCCAAGCCCCTCCCCCCACCACCCCTACCCTTCTGTCAAATTATGATGACGTTGATATTTCTTCAGTTTGTGTCGGTATTTTCTTTTTAAATAATTGGTGTTTCTTTTCCTTAATTTGATTTTTTTTCCCTTTCTATTTTGTGGGCTGGGGACGGCAAGGAGAGAAGAAGGGTGGGATGGGGGAGGGAGGGATGGAGGGAGGGAGGGAGCTAGGGATGGAGGGAAAGGGGGAGGGGTGTTGGTCGCGGTCTCAGTGCGTGTGTGGGTTTTGTGATGAGTTTTTTTAGTTTAGTATTATTTATTTATTTTTGTTGTTGTTGCTGTTTGCTTTGGTTTTGCTATAAGAAAAAAAAAGAATTCAGGGCCAGGAAATGATTTTGCGTATTTGTGTAGCGGAATGGGGGACCTCCGACTTTTTAGTTCAAATTCCTGCCGTTCGCGTCTCCACTGAACTAGTGGGCCTATTCGGCACACTGTCACACTGCAAACCCAATGGCTATGAGCAATCTTCATACAGAAGAAGTCAAATATCTCTAAAACCACATGACCTAGACACAAACCACTTGGTATACATATAGAAAACATACAACGAATACATTATATTAAATTTCTAAGGTTAGGGTTCTGTATTTCTATTAATTTTGAATAAAATAAACGTTTTGCACTGGGCGTAACGCCGAACTCAGTGCATTGTCAATGGCCGTGAGCAATCTTCATACAGAAGAAGTCAAATATCTCTAAAACCACAAGACCTAGAGACAAACCGCTTGGCATACATATAGAAAACATACAACGAATACATTATATTAAATTTCTAAGGTTAGGGTTCTGTATTTCTATTAATTTTGAATAAAATAAACGTTTTGCACTGGGCGTACCGCCGAACTCAGTGCATTGTCAATGGCCCGTGAGCAATACTTCATACAGAAGAAGTCAAATATCTCTAAAACCACAAGACCTAGAGACAAACCGCTTGGCATACATATAGAAAACATACAACGAATACATTATATTAAATTTCTAAGGTTAGGGTTCTGTATTTCTATTGATTTTGAATAAAATATTCGTATTGCACTGCAGGCGTATACGGCTTAAAACTCAAAAAAGTCAATTGTCAATGACCGTGTTGGCCCACTACTACCGATGCGCCACCAAGTGTCGGAAAATGAACTACGCCACATGTCCCCCATTCGCAGATGATACGGGATTAAAAGTGGATCCATTACGGAGAACCTGGCGCCGGCCAGGGTGGTTGACAGAATGTGTAGAATTGTGTGAAATGTTGTCGCAAAGGTGCAGCAGCGACAGGAAATACAATGCAAAGAAACCAACAATAATACTCGCATAACACTCGCATAGCCCCTTGCTGCTTATCGGAAAGAGTAGCCTATTTGTCGGCAGTGGGTTTCCTCCAAAGAAATAGGTCAGAATGACCATATGTTTGACATCCAAAAGCCGATGATAAAAATCAATGCGCTCCAGAGGTGTCGTTAAATTAAACAAACTTGTCCTTGCTCCTATTTATGCAACTTAGATACTGATTGCGTTCATTAAAGATTCACTGATGCGGATAAGAGACTACTAAGTCAAATTAACTGAATTTATTATTGCTGCGTCAGATGATGTCCAGCATTTCAATGGAGGCCTACACGCCAAAATTAACTTAACATGTTTTCACTTCAAATATCTCCAAAGTGAGCTCCTTGAAATTGAAAGTTACCTCAAAGCTAAGGTAAAGTAGATTACAAATACCAACCGAATATATTTATCTTAAGAGAAATAGGGCAGAAACTCTAAAGTAAACATCGGATTGTGCCACTTTAAATTCTAGCTAAGTTAAGTGAGAATTATGGTTTCTAAACAAATAGGAATAATGAAGGAGAAGAAGTGGATCACGTGACCGGGTGGTGCATGGACCACATGGTCCCTCCTCCGTCACTGTCCCACCTGGGGTGCTTAGTGATGGAGCTGCAGACTGCCTAAAGGGGCACTCAGTAAGTCACCATCATCGTCACAAACACTCACACCTGGGCGGCGTTCAGGGTACGCCTCAGACTCGACTCCGAGGTGGTTCTGTGATGTCTTTTTGACCTATTTGCGTTCAGGGTATGCCTCGGAGTTGCCTCGAAGACGTCACCCTTTTCAGGTAGGAGGCAAAAAGTACCTCCAAAATGTCCACCGGATTCAGTGGTTTCAGCCAATCAGATCTGTTCTTTTCAATTGCAAATGGCCGCACCTTATGGAAGCCACCATTTTTGAGGCACCGGATAGAAGAGTGCGAGGTCTGGAAATTCTCTGAGGTGTACCCTGAACGTGGCCCTGTATGTGAATGTTCTGCTCGCTGAATATTCCTGTCTGTCTTCCCCTGTCCAATTGTTGAATGGTTTGACTGGTACCCTGTCTGCCTGCTGAATGTTCTGACTGGTCCCCTATCTGCCTTGCTTCCCTGTCCACTTGGTAAATGGTTTGATTGGTCTCCTTTCTGAATGCTGAATGTTTCGACTGGTCCACTGCCTGCCTTCTTAATGTTTTGACTGGTCCCCTCTCTGACTTGGTCCCCTGTCCACTTGTTGAATGGTTTGACTGGTTCCTTTTCTGTCCGCTGAATGTTCCGACTGGTCCCCTTGCTTCCCATTAAATGTCCCGACTGGTGCCCTGTCTGCCCGCTGAATGTTCCAACTGGTCCCCGGTCTGCCCATTGAATGTTCCGACTGGTCCCCGGTCTGCCCGTTGAATGATGGTTCGACTTGTCCCCGGTCTGCCCATTGTCCCCGGTCTGCCCATTGAATGGTTCGACTGGTGCCCTGTTTTCCCACTGAATGTTCCGACTGGTCCCCAGTCTGCCCATTAAATGATTCGAGTGGTCCCCGGTCTGTCCATTGAATGGTTCGACTGGTCCCCTGTCCACCTGTTGGTTGGTTTAACTGCTCCCCTGTCTGCCTGTTGAATGATCCGGCTGGTCCCTTCTCCGTCCGCTGAATGTGCCGACTGGTCCCCGGTCTGTCGGTGAACCGCCACAAAGGAGGAGACTCACCGAGCTACTGGGTCGACTCAACAAGCCCGTCGTCTCCAAAGTTAGCCTGTGATTATCAGAATTTACTTTGGACTAAAGTAGACTAGCTCATAATGATCAACCTAATTTATTTAATTAAATATGATGCTTTTAAATTCAAGATCACGGGTGTATACAACTTTAAGCTTTCCGTCATGGTAAAATAAAGTTTCTCATCATCGGATAAATCTTAGATAAATGACGATATATAATATATCATATCTAATAAATAGTACATAATATACAGTATAATCATACTATATACAAAACACAATATATAATATAGTACATATAATATGTAATACATGTTATATACTATATACTATATCACATATGGAATATGGTATATATAATAAATTAATATATATAATATGTGATATGCGACATATGGTGTCATGTGTGATCTGTGGTATATGATGTGTGATGTGTGATATTTGATAAGTGATGTGTGATATTTGATAAGTGATCTATGATGCATGATGTGTGATATGTGATATTTAATCTGAAATGTAATATGTGGTATATGATATTTTGAATAGATTTTTAGCAATTGGTCGTAATGAACGCATTGGGTTTGATTCGCGGCGGAGGAGGAGTGCACCCCCCACCCCACCCCGCTCTCCTCCAGCCCGCCAGCGACTGTTGGGTGACATAACTCCCCCCCCCCCCTTTTCTCCGCCTTATAATCGGCAGCCCAGCCTCCTCCAGTCACTACGCCTCCATGCCCGGCCTGATCCACTCCACACGATTTTCTATTTTGGCTCTCCTCATCCACCTCCATGCCTCCACGCTCCACGCCTCCGCGACCCGGAGACTTCCCGGGCCTCCACCCCTATGCCATCACACCAGCACCACAAAATGCCCACACGAGCACGAGGCCGGCCCGTCAGCCGCCGGGGATCCAAGAGAGGGGGAGCCGCCCCCTCATCCGACTCCGCCTCCGCGACTTCCTCCGCCTCGGGACTCCAGCATGAGGCCACCAACTGGGCAGCTGCCGCTGATGCCTGCATGGACGCCAACGCCCTCACCCTGGAGCGCCTCACCGGGCTGATGGAATCCCTCATCGCTGCCCCCCGGCCCATGCCCTCCCCCACCCCGCCCTCGGCCTTGGATCGCCTCGCCAATATCATGCAGGAGCTCGCCCTCAGCGCCGGAGCCGCCCCCGCGACACAATGCCACCTCACCGCGCCACCTCCCGACGTCCATCCCATCTACCGACGCCACATGAGGCACGGCACCTCCAACTTCACCGCCCCCGGGATCCGCCTCCCTGCAGCCGCCCGGGCGGCCGCGGATCAAACCCCCACCTCGGCAGCCGACGCGGTCCGCGAGATCCTGTAGTCCGCCGAAGCTCAGAACACCGGCCGGAGGCGAGGTATACCTTCCGGCTACTTGTTCCCCTCTGACCTCATCAAACGTGGGCCCGAGGGCAAGGTGGTCAATAGGGGTGAGGCTACCCTTGAAGAATATAACCTCGCCCTCTGGATGCTCGAGTCGCATCCCGCCTTCCCCTCGGACTCCCTCCCCGGCCTCCTCTACCACAACCTCACGGTGCAGCGGGACTGTGTCACGCATCCCTGGCCTATGGTGCGGAGATATTCGGAGACTATCTTCGCATGGATAGCTGATGGGAGGCTGCCGGACGGGTGGCTCGACCCCATCGCAATAAACGCGGTCCGCCTGGATGTCATCACCGCCCCCACGACTCCCGCCTCCACATCCAGGGCTTCCGCCTCCCGTTCCATGGCCGCCGCCCGCCCGGCAGCCACGACACAGCCACGCTCCTCCACAGCCGACCCCCGGACTCCCTACACCCGTGAGGCGTACGGCGTGCCCTGCCCGGCCTGGAATAGAGACCCCGCCTCATGGGACCTCACCCCCGCCGGCGAGGCTCACGGCGACCAGGGCGCCCGGAGGCGCCACGCCTGCACTTACTGCGCAAACATGAGGTGCATCCTCACCGTCCACAGTGAGGCAGTGTGCTTCACGTAGCGCACCCGGGAGCGCACCTCCGCCACCCCCGCGAGCCCCTCGGCGGATTTTTAGTCCGTCGGTGGCGAGCCGCCCACCCGGGCCAGGCCAGGCGCGCACGGGGAACCCTCCCTGCACCCGCCCCCCTACCATGCCAGCGGGCCATCCGCGGCCCCACACAGCGAAGGCCCCCCGGGAGGGCCCTTCACATCCCCCGACCAGCAACCGTCACCACACCTGCCACGCCTGTGATGACATCACAGGCCATCTCAACCGCCACTCCGCCGCCATCACCACCCCAGCCACCCACGGAGTCGCCCGCCGCGCACCGGAAACCCCTCTTAGGGCACCGGAAGTCGCACCACCTGGCGGCGGCCGCACCCCGGGCCGGGTCCCGGGCTCACATAACCCTTGGGGGACGGCCGGCACCGGCATCCCTCTCATCTCTCGCCGTGGCGGCCAATTACGTAACACCCCTGCTCCCCGCCAGCACTGTACCACCACCAGCTCACGCACCCCTGCGACCCCTGTGACTGCTGCCACCCCTGCCGCCCCTGCCACCCCTGCTGCTCCCCGCCAGCACTGTATCACCACCACAACCTCACTGCGCACCGCTGCCACCCCCGCCACCCCAGTCCACCGCCAGCGCCAGCGCTGCCCCACCACTCACCCCCGCGGCCCTACCGGCAACCACGCCCCCCATGCCCACCCCCACGCCCACCCCCGCCATCGCCCCCCTACTCGCCCCCACCGCCGCTCCCGCTCACCCTCCCGCCGCCCCCCCGGCCCCTCCCCCGGCGACACCACCTACCTCCATCACCTCCCCGGCTTCCCCCCCCCCCCGCAGCCCCCCCCCCACCCCCAGTGTCTCCGGGCCCCCCTCCCCTCCTCTGCCGCCGACTTTGCCGAACCCTTGCCTAACAACAACCGCGCCTCCTTCCCCCAACACCCCGCCCCCCCCCCCCCCCCCATCCCCCGGCCCTGACCAGGCCGACCCTGCCGAACCCTCCCCCTCCAACAACCCCCTTATCTGTGATACATGACTAGTAGCCCAGGTCGCTACAACGGAACTCCACTGACTAGTTCTCAAACCATATAATAAAAGTGCACAATGCCCAAGTTCTATTTGAATAATACTCGATATACACACGTTATGCGTATATCATTCATAATATATAATATGTTGTATGCAAGAGAGAACATATAATCACAGACAACATACAACATATAATATATAATGTAATAATTATTATATATAATGCATAATATGCAATATATAATCTATGACATATCCTACATAATGTATATTATATTATAATTAATATATACAATATATAATAAATAATATATGATATGTTGTATGCAAGAGATAACATATAATAACAGACAACATGCAACATATAATATAATAATTATGATGTATAATGCATACTATGCAATATATAATCTATAACATATCCTACATAATGTATATTATTATATTAGATATAATATATACAATATATAGTAAATAATATATAATATATAATATACACTTGTTACTATTGACTGGAGCGACTCAAGCTCAGAGTAACGTGATGACATCATCACTTATCCACAGACTATATATATATATATATATATATATATATATATTTGTATATGTGTATGTTTATATACATGTAGATATAGTTATATATATATATATATATATATGGGTGTAGTTATGTACATTTATATGTATATACGTATATATAATATTATCGTGGGGTGATGAAAATTGGAAATACTGTGCCTAGAGCGGTCCTCGAACCGACATCTCTTTGCATTCCAGGCCAGTGTGCTAACCATTACACCACCTAGGTTCCCTGATATCACCATACTACACACGCCTACCTGTCTATGTGGATACTTGCCTGAGAGGTCAGTGCAGACTATTACAATATATATATATCATATATATTATATATACGTATTTTACATATATGTAATATATATGATATATATTATCAATATCATATATATTATATATACGCATAAACAAGTATATATAATATATTATATATATATTATATATATCATATATATTATATAGGGCGCATAAAATGTTAAAGTTGCCAACCCATTACTCTCTTGTCTCTCTTTGTCATTTGTAGCTGGGACCTATATATATTATATATACGTATATATATGATATATATCCATATATATATACGGTGGTTGACTAGCGCCGTGCGGCAAACCGGGGGTTCTGGTAATCGCTTCTTGCAGGCACCAATCTGTTAAACGTTCTATAATGCAATTTAGCACCTGCAGGGAAACAACGCTCCGTCAAGTTACACTCGCCAAGCAGTCAGCCCTCCTCCAGCCCCTTCCCACCATCTCCCCTTCCTCCTCCAGCACCCTCCCACCCTCTCCCCTCCCTCCTCCAGCCCCTTCCCACCATCTCCCATTCCTCCTCCAGCACCCTCCCACCCTCTCCCCTCCCTCCTCCAGCCCCTTCTCACCGTCTCCCCTCCCTCCTCCAGCACCCTCCCACCCTCTCCCCCTCCCTCCTCCAGCCCCTTAACACCATCATCCATCTCCCTCCCCTCCAGCCCCCCTTCCCACCCATCTCCCCTCCCTCCTCCAGCCCCCTAACACCATCTCCATCTCCCTCCTCCAGCCCCTTCCCCACCATCTCCCCTCCCTCCTCCAGCCCCTTACACACCATCTCATCCTCCCCTCCTCCAGCCCCTTCCCACCATCTCATCTTCCTCCTCCAGCACCCTCCCACCCTCTCCACTCCCTCCTACAGCCCCTTCCCACCGTCTCCTCTCCCTCCTTCAGTACCCTCCCACCCTCTCCCCTCCCTCCTCCAGCCCCTACCACCCTCTCCCCTCCCTCCTCCCTGTCCCCCTCCTACCCTCTTCCCTCCCCTCCTCCTGCCCCCTCCCACCCTCTCCCGTTCCTCCTCCAGCACCCTCCCACCCTCCTCCCCCTCCCTCCTCTACCCCCCTCCCACACTCTCCCATTCCCTCCTCCTCCCCCCTCCCACCCTCTCCCCCCCCTCCTCCTGCCCCCTCCCACCCTCCCCCCTCCCTCCTCCGCCCCCTCCCCCCTCTCCCCCCCTCCTCCCGCCCCTTCCCCCCATCTCCCCTCCCTCCTCCAGCACCCTCCCACCTCTTCCCCCCCTCCCTCCCCACCCTCCCCCCCCTCCCTCCCCTCCCTTCCCCCACTCCCTCCCTCCTCCACCCTACCCTCCCCCCCTCCCTCCCTACCCCCCCCTCTCCCCTTCGTCCTTCAGCCCCCACCTTCTCCACTCCCTCCCACTTCCCCCTCTCACCCTCTCCCCTCCATCCTCCTTCCCCCTCGCACCCTCTCCCCAATCTCCCCCCCCCCCCACCCACTCCTCCAGCATCGAGTGGATATTAAGTAAATTTAATACAATCTCTCACTGCTACAAGTTCCACACGCATATCATGTCCAACATATACACATCAAAATGTCTTGGTTTTCACTTTAAATAGCTCCAAAAGTATTTGAAATTATGTTATAGTTACTCCAACCTAAACTAAAGGACATTACCATGATCAAACTATACACGATCAAACTATCTAAAACAAATTCCAGTGGGGCAGCACTATCAAGTTGCCATGAGCGCGCACTGTCACAAGTCAGTACCTATCTTGATATGACCTGACCTATCTTGATATGACCTGGCGTTCTCTGTGGTGGAGTGGTTAGAGTGTCTGACTTTTTTTCTAGGTCAGACTCCTTATCTGAGGGTCGGCGGTTCGATTCCCCGTGCCCCCAGCTCTGCCAATTCTATGTGGTGTGGGAGGTTAAAAATCCCTTGGGTCGGTAAAAGTGTAGGCTCGGGCTTTCTATCGACCAGCAGTGGAATGAGGAAGACCAGGGGCCGTATGCAGGAGTCAGTGTTAGGGAGGCAAAACGGTGTTTGGCGGGAATTCCGGGTTAGCGGCGAAAAAATGGTATGCACGAGTCAGTGTTAGGCCTAAAACCAAAGGCCTAATCGGTGTTACCTTACCCCTAACAAATATTAGGTTTAGCGAGTTTATTAGGCCCAAATCTATTCAATGCTGTCATATTTAACAGAATTAGATACGCAATAAGTGAAATTTATTCAAATTAACCCTAAATTCGAACCCTCCTTAAGGCTACAGCCGCATTGGCGGCGATATTAGTAGTTATATTTTCGAATCGACGAACGTAAAGTAAACAAATCGCCGCCGCCGCCGCATCGACCTCCCTATCCATACTGGCGGCGGCGGCGATTTGTTTACTTTACGTTCGTCGATTCGAAAATATAACTAGTAATATCGCCGCCAATGCGGCGGTAGCCTTAAGAAGGGTTCGAATTTAGGGTTAATTTGATTAAATTTCACTTATTGCGTATGTAATTCTGTTAAATATGATAGCATTTAATAGATATAAGCCTAAAATATGGGTTCAGACGCAGAGGGATTTCCCAAATCTATAAATAATTTCACGTTTAGCTAAAATGTTAGTGTTACGCGCTCCTGCATACCACTTGACACAGTTCCTGACATCGGCGATAGCTAATCGGTAATAGGCTGTAACACCAAACCCCGCTAACACTGACTCCTGCATACGGGCCCTGTTGTCTATCACTGAAATTTCCCCTGCTTAAACAACTAATGGACCAAAAAAAAATTTAATTTGGCAGAAATTCAAAGCTATCAGATTCTGCAACTTTAATGGGCATGGCTTGACCCAAGCAGCCCCTGGACAAGATTAGGTCATAAATAAATAACTCCAAGGGAATATCTATTTTTAATGCCAGGGGCATTTTATTCCTTTGAATTAGTTTTTCAGTGTTGGATCTACTACCTTCACGTCATATCAGAGATAGCCTACTAAAGGCCGGTACACACCTACCGTATAAAACCTAAAACTGACTTTTAAGTCACGAATCGGAAGGCTCTGGTGTGAGAGGAGGTCACACACCTAAAGACTGAAACCGACTAAAACTCAAACTTTGTTGCGAAACGGGAGGTGTGTACCGGGTTTGATAAGATTCGAAAAATGAATCAGGCAGTTTTAGTCGGGAAACGGGACGGGCCGGGTTGTAATGGGAGGGGGGTCTCACACCTAAAGACTAAAACTTAGTCGGGAAACGGGACGGGTCGGGTTGTGACGGGTCCCGTCGGACAGTCAGTTTTAGCGCGTGAATCGTATACAGGAGGTGTGTACCAGGTTTAAAGTTGTATTCTCTCTCGATATTTGTAAGTGTGTAAAGTTGTCTTCCTCACGTTTGCAGCCTGACCAGTCAGATTGGCCAAATGAATTGAGCATCTGTCTCCTGTTTTGGGAGATCGGGGGATCCGAACAACATGGGTTTGTGGGTGCGAACCCTGGTCGAGTCAAACCAATGACGTAAAAATGTATACTTGTCACTTCCTAGCCAGGCACTCGGCATTATTAGGATAGGGCACGGACTGGTTGGATCAGTGTTAGGATAATGTGACTGAGTGGGATATCAGGTCATGGTGCTGGTGGCCTGGTCTCCCAGTGGGGCAGCACTATCAAGTTGCCATGAGCACGCACTGTGACAAGTCAGTACCTCTCTTGATATGACCTTAGATGTTGCTAGGACGTCAAACAACAAGCAAACAAACAAACAACCGTTTGCAGCCCTTTAATGCCGAACTGGAAGACACACAGTTTATTTAATTTCACTCATTTTAACTCCCTTTCTTTTTGTTGCGGAAAAGAAATTGCACCTCAAGCATTGTAATCAGCCTAACACTGCGCAGGTCTTATGACCGGAAAGCTCTGAGAATGTCATAAATGTTTTTGGGGTTTTTTTCTTCGTTTGTTTGCAAATGGTTTTATTCTGAGACACCAGTGTGTAGCTATGGCCGATGTGCAAGAGATGTATGCTAATGCTGTGGGGTAGCTGATGAAGATAATACAGGTATTCCGAGTTTGTCTGATCCCTCAGGAAGAACTGGAACTGATGGTGCTGTCAGATTACGACGTTTCTCGGCAACGCGCGTCGATGTGTGTCATTTTTTGGCGAAACGTCGGGAAACGTCTGGAAGCGTTACGTGCGCTAGGCATGCATTGGTATACGTTGATATACGGAGATGGTCAGCAGTGCGCATCAGGGAATCGGCGAAGCTTTGTGCTTGCACAAAAGTTTCAACGTGCGACAACGCGCGGGTGCCAACATTATGGCGATGTTAGGGGCTTGTTGAGATAAGTTAAGCGCGCTGGAATAATGGTATGCGAACACTAGGCACACGCCGCCCGCGCGTGAGGCTTGTTGCGCCAAACTGATGCTTTGTTGTTTTACGTCGTAGCTACATCTAAGGTCATATCAGGAATGCACACCAAACCTTTTTTTTTTTTTTTTGCACAAAGTCGGCCGCACGCTAGCAATATGTTGTGCTGACGCTGAAAAGTTTGACAAGTCTCGACGATTTAAAGTGATTTTGCGCGTTGGCGGCACGCCGGCGAGATACATCGTAGTGTGACAGGGCTATTAGATGCAGCATGTCAGGTCGCAGCTTCAGCTGACACGGTGGAAGGTCGGGGGGGGGGGAGGGGGAGGTTGTGCATTCACAAAGTGTGTTTTATTTAATGATACCTCTAGAGCACATTGATTTTTATCATCGGCTATTCGACATCAAATATGTGGTCATTCTGACATATTTCTTTGGAGGAAACCCGCTGCCACCACATAGGCTACTCTTTCCGATAAGCAGCAAGGGGTCTTTTATATGCACTTTCCCACAGACAGGACAGCACATGCCACAACCTTTGATGAATCAGTTGTGGACCACTGGTTGTGTAGTGCATTCTCATACAAATAGTGGTATTTTATCTAATGTGAAATATTGACCAGGATAATTTCACTGCAATCTGCATTAGAGCCAAATTTAGGACAAGAATCCTACCAAGGTTGCTCATCGAGAGGTATATCGTTATAGGTGCAAAGTAAGGTAAAGTATAGGGTCTATAGTGAAGGTTAGGACTAGGAACCATAACTTCCGGTCTGTAAACTATAGCTGTGACCCGTCCTGCTTCAGTCCTTCCTGAGGAACCAGCGAAACTCAGAACATGCGTATTGGCGTCGGGGACAGCATGCCTAGAATGGAAATTGAACCCACATTTCTGCCATTCCAGAGAATTAATACTTATGGCTACCTAGCCTGGCGCTCCGCATTACTAGGATATGGCAATGACTGGTTAGCTCAGTGTCAGGGTAATGTGACTGAGTCGGATATCGGGTCATGGTGCCGGCAGCCTGTCACAAGTCGATACCCATTCTGATATCACCTTAGATGTTGCTAGGACGTAAAACACCCAACAAGCCAACCTTTGAATTGATTTGAGGGGGGTGGGGGTGTGCGAGTGGCGTTGATCTTCCGGGACTACATCAGCAAGAATTTACACCAAAATGTTATGTATTTGTATGACATACACTATAGATACAATGTATTTTAGCATATTACTCTATTCGAATATAGAGAGCATATCTATGTGACATATATAATGTGCAGGTTATGTGGTTGGTGAGTATTAGTTATTTATGGTAGGTATTATTATTTTAGATGGTAAGCAAGTTCTGCGTGACACCAGGGAGCCTAGGTGGTGTAATGGTTAACACATTGTCCCGGAATACAAGAGGGGTGGGTTCGATTCCTGCTCTTGGCGCAATATTTCCCATTTTCATCACCCCCAACGACAATATCATTAAAATCAACATTGAAGGGCCTGACCGCACTGTCTAAGCCTCTATATGATTGGTAAAGACAGTCAAGTGCACAAGCAGGTACTCATTGTGTGGAGATATTTTCTACTTGTCGGGGGCACGAAGCTGTGACTCCTGGACTAAGACGTCCCGCACGGACTGGGTGAGGGAGTGAGTGAGTGAGTGAGTGGGTGAGGGAGGGAGGGAGTGAGGGGGTGCATGAGTGAAGGAGTAAAGGAGTGAGTGAGGGGGTGGGGGAGTGAGGGGGAGGGAGGGAGGGAGGGGGGAAGGGGGAGGGAGAGAGTGAGTGAGGGAGAGGGAGTGAGTGATGGGGTGAGGGAGTGAGTGAGGGGGAGGGAGTGAGGGGAGGGAATGAATGAGTGAAGGGGTGAGGGAGTGGGTGAGTGAGGGGTGAGGGAGTGAGTGAGTGAGGGGTGAGGGAGGGAAGGAGTGAGTTGTGTGTGTGTTTGTCAGTGAGTGAGTGAATGAGTGAGATGGTTAGTGAGTGGGTGAGTGAGTATGAGTGGGTGTGTGAGTGGATGAGTTAGTGAGTGAATAAGCTAGTAACGTGTGTGAGTCACTGAATCAGTTCAGGGAATGTGTAGGAGTCTGATTGATGTGAGTGAGTGTGATTGGTGGAATGTGAGTGAGTGAGTGAGTGAGTGAATGAGAGTGGGTGACTGAGTGAGTGAGTGACTCAATATGAGTGAGTGAGTGAATGAGAGTGGGTGACTGAGTGAGTAGGTGACTCAATATGAGTGAGTGAGGGAATGAGAGTGGGTGACTGAGTGAGTGAGTGAATATGAGTGAGTGACTGAATTTGAGTGAGTGAGTTTGTCAATGTGAGTGGGTGACTGAGTGAGTCATGCGACATCTGCGTTCAATCATGAGGCTAACCTGGAAGGACAAAGTGACAAATAAGGAAATACTTGAACGGATGGGGCTGCCCTCTATGGAAGATCTTCTGATAAAAAATAACCTCCTGTGGACTGGACACCTCATGAGCATGTCACCAGACAGGCTACCAAAGCAGATCCTCTATTCTCAACTGTCTTCTGGTTACAGAAAGAGAGGGCGCCCTCGTCTCCTGTTCAACGATACCATCAAGAGAAACCTGAAGCTGAGAGACATTAAAACCGACTCATGGACATCACTCTCACAGGAGAGAGCTAAATGGAGAGCGGCAGTCAAGTAATGAAAGCAGTCTTTGTCGCATCGCGACCGACAGCATGATGATGACGATGATGATGACTGAGTGAGTGAGTGACTCAATATGAGTGAGTGAGTGAGTGAGTGAGTGAATGTGAGTGGGTGACTGAGTGGAGTGAGTGAGTGAGTGAGTGACTGAATGTGAGTGAGTGGGTGAGTGAGTGAGTGAGTGAGTGAGTGAGTGAGTGAGTGTCTGCCTGAGTGTGTGTGAATGAGTGTGTTACTTAATATGAGTGAGTCAGTGAGTGAGTGTGTGAGTGTGTGAGTGATTCAGTGAGTGGCTGACCATGAGTGAGTCAGTGAGTGAGTCAGTGGCTGACCATGAGTGAGTGAGTGAGTGAGTGAATTGGTGTGGATACGTTGGTGAAGATGCTGACTGTTTAAATACAACAGAAGGAATATGGAAGAGAAGCCACTGCCCTAATTAAACCGTTCTTGTCGTGACGGATTAAGAAGCGAGTGTGGCATCGGAATAACCCCATTACGGGGCCATTTGCATTCTTCTACCGGAAGTCACATATTACGTATTTGCTGTTGCATAGAAGGGGATGATACGATGTGAATTTATTAGAATCTGTTTCTGCTGAAGCTGATGGTGTCGGTATTTGGCGTGCATTGTTTGGTTGTTTGTTCTTGTTTTATGTCCTAGCAACATCTAAGGTCATATCAGGATGGGTACCGACTTGTGACAGTACGCACTCATGGTGATTTCATACTGCTGCCCCACTGGGAAATCAGGCCACTGGCACCATGACCTGATCTCCAACTCAGTCACATTATCCTGACACTGAACTAACCAGTCCTTGCCCTATCCAAATAATGCTGAGCACCAGGCTAGGAAGCGACAAGTATCAATTTTTAAGTCATTGATTTGACTCGACTGGGAACCAAATTCGCGAACTCCCAATCTTCCGCACGGGTTGTTTGTTTAAAGCTGCATAGTCCGATGAAGCATTAAATTTTCAAAACCAAAGCAATTGTCTATATTTGACAATACATATCTAACTTAGATACTCGTGCACTTATTAAGCATTTGTTGCTGCATAGAAGGGAATACTGCGTCAACTTAATAGAACATATTAATGCAGAAGCCTATGGTATCTAAGTTTTGGCATGCATGCCTAAAATGTATTGGGCATTTTTTCACTTCAAATATCTCCATATCCAGGGCATATCCAGGGGAAAACGCAAGGAGAGGGGGGTTCCAGGTTGCCAGGGAACCTGTCCCTGAGGTCTAAGCACAGTCGATAACAATTGCGTATGTCGTGGAGGGTGCGTTATGCATTAGATGTATTATTCAGGGTGAAGCAAGTATGACTTATTTGATATATGACACGCGGTGACTATATTGCATGGCGCTTACTAGATGTTAATTACCCGAGCCACACACTGCTGTGTGAGCTGAGGGAACAGCTTTTATTGTTAGTTTCTTTGAGTTTTTTGTGGTAAACATTTTTATTCATCTGACTATAATATTTGTTCACTGCTGAGGCGCTGGTATTCTGGTTACGTTTTATTTCAATCATTTACACTGTGCCTTTAAATATGGTTTTGGCCAAACCTGGGGAGGGGGGGCGAATGCATGCAGCGGTGTTAGTGACCCTATCTCGGGGATAGTGCCTATTATCTGAATAGCGGTAAACAACAACAAAAGCGGTATACATTTTTTTTTTCTTGAAGATTTATACTGCCTATCATGGATAAGTCTGAATAGACTTGTTTTCACCATTAGATAGTATGTCGATAGAAAGCCTGAGTCTACACTTTTACCGACCCAAGGGATTTTTAACCTCCCACACCACATAGACATGAGAGCAACTGGCCTTTGATGTTGCTGTAAGTTATACACAGCGATATGTATGGAGTGCTATCCGTGCGATCTATCCCGTGTTAGCCTATCCCTCTTTTTTACCAGGGTGAGAACCATCCCGCTGAGGATAGCTATAGATTCTGGGCTGAGTGGTAATTATTATCAAAATAAAAACGACCATAAAAATAAGAAAATTGACTATTCACTGCTCCCGATCAAATTATATTATTCATGAGCGTGACTATATACAGCCAAGATCAAATTCTGTTATTTATGACCGTTACTATTTACTGCCAAGATCAAATTATACTATTTATGAGCATTACTATTTACTGCCAAGATCAAATTCTGTTATGTACTTGTGTGACTATATACAGCCAAGATCAAATGTCTGTTATTTGTTATCATGAATATATACAGCCAAGATCAAATTCTATTATTTATGACTGTTACTATTTACTGCCAAGATCAAATTCTATTATTTGTGAGATTTACTATTTACTGCCAAGATCAAATTCTATTATGTATTTGTGTGACTATATACACCCAAGATCAAATGTCTGTTATTTATGAGTGTGACTATATACGGCCAAGGTCAAATTCTGTTATTTATGAGCATTACTATTTACTGCCAAGATCAAATTCTATTGTTTATGAGTGTTACTATTTACTGCCAAGATCAAATTCTATTATGTATTTGCGTCACTATATACAGCCAAGATCAAATGTCTGTTATTCATGAGCATGACTATATACGGCTAAGATCAAATCCTGTTATTTATGAGTGTGCTAAAATTGAAAACAGCAAATGAGCGGCAGTCACTGTCAACATTGCAGGCATTAATAAACGAAAACGACCTCCCTACCCCCCCCCCCCCCCACACACACACACAAACAAAAAACAAAAGAAAACACAGATCGACTATTCACTGCTTGCGATGAAATTCTATTGCTTATGAGCGTGGCTTAATGAGGAAAATACAGCCTGAAGATTTCATGCAATTATCTTTCCCAGGTGTTTTCCCTGTGTGAGTGAGAGGGAAACCACAAATCTAAAAGATTAATAACCGCGAGCCTAGCTATCCCAAACACAATTTTTCGCTAATGCATATGAAATTAGCCCCCACCACCACCCCCACCCCCACCCTCACTATCCTCACAATAGCAAACCCGGGTATAAAAGATATCACCGGGATAAGCTAACACCGCTTCAGGCATACGGCCTCAAGTTGATGAATAGGAAACACAACAATATTACTCGATTAATATTAATGTTGTTTCTTTTTTTTTCCTTGCAGGTTCCAGAAGGGGCAAACATCAACAAGACCATCCCGCGGGTTCACAGTAATGGAGACTGGGAGTTTGAGAAGTGCAAGATGCACGAGTACAACAACGTCACACAGTCCTACAGTAACGACACTGTGGCCTGCAACAACGGCTGGTACTACAACCCAGACCCCATCATTTCTACAGTCGTCTCTGAGGTAGGCAACCTTCTTTTCTTCTTTTTTTATTTTTTTCTTCTCTCCCTCCCCCCCCCCACCCCCTCCCCCTTTCTCTTTTTTTTCTTTTTCTTTTTTTTTATTGAAGATTTATACTGTCTATCATAGATAAGTCTGAATATACTTGTTTTCACCATTAGACAGTTGGTTGATAAAATGCCCGAGCCTACACTTAGTTATACCGACCCCAGGGATTTTTAACCTCCCACACCACATAGACATGGTATGAGAGCAACTGGCATTTGGTGATGCTGTAAGTTTTACACAACGGTGGAAATCCAAATTGGCAGAGGTGATGGCATAGGGAAATGAACCACCACCCTTCAGATTAGGAGTCGGACCTAGAAAAATGTCATATCACTCTAACCACTCCGCCACAGAGATCACCTTTCTTTTTCTTTTTGTTTGGTGTGAATATAGTTTATTCATTGAATAGTCTTTTGTCAGCGTCTAGGCACTAGGCTCCCGGCCATCTGACAATTATACAGTTATTTACAACATATGGCCGATAAGTGATATACCACTCAGTCACATTATTCTGATACTGAGAAAACCAGTTCTTGCACTAATAATTAGGAGCGCCAGGCTAGGAAGCGGCTAATATCAATTATGTAAATCATTAGTTTGGCTCGACCGGGAATCGAACTCCGGACCTTCCGCACGGGAAGCCTGCGCTCTACCGATTCGGCCACCGCGTCCGGTTGCTGCATAGTGAGCTAACTACCTACAACATTAGTTCATGCCAATGCTGCCAGTGAGCTTGTTGGCGGTGGAAATCCTCCATCAGACCATTTCCAGAAAGGGCAGTCAGTGCACAGTGATCTGATTCCTATAGCATCAGTTCTTGCCATTGCCACCAGAGGGCAGGTTGGTGGTGGAAATGACATCTGGTTACATAGACGCATAATCTCTGGTCACTATATCAAAGACCCCATAACACTAAGACGGCTCACTCAGACTGTACTGTGTAATCAAAATGATCAAACCCACCACTTGGTGCACTGGCTGTTCTCTTGATTACACAGGTGCTATATTATATGTATAAATATATATATGCATGTGAAAGATGTGTGTTGATGTCAATAGTGATTATGATGCTGATGTTGATGCGTATTTGTTCATAGCAATTTCATATTGATGTGTATTCATACTTACCTATATCATGTATAATATAATTGTATGTGTTTACATGTGAAACACCAACCAGCAGCCGGGCTGATCAAACCCACCACAAGGTGGCACTGCAAAATTTACCTATCCAGATAGGGAGTGAGCCGTCTTAGTGTTATAGGGTCTTTGACTATATCAGGTGTTCCCCTGCTAGAAATCCACATCCCCATATACTACTTGCGCCAACAGTAATCTCTTATCATCCAAAACCGCGGTGGCCGATTCGGTAATATTGCGTGCCTCCCGTGCGTAAGGTCGGGGGTTCTAATCCCGGCCGAATCAAACCAATGACTTACGAAATATATTTTTGTCACTACCTAGCCTGGCGCTTGCCATGACTAGGATATGGCTGGCAAGGACTGGTTAGCTTAGCATCAGGATAATGTGACTGAGTGGGATATTGGGTGATGGTGTCGGTGGCCTGAGCTCCCAGTGGGACAGCACTATAAAGTCTCCGGGGCTGTGCACTGTCACAAGTTAGTACCCGTCCTGATATTAACATACCGGACGCGTTGGCCGAATCGGTAGAGCGCAGGCCTCCTGTGCGGGAGATCGGGAGTTCGGTTCTCAGTCGAATCAAATGAATAACTTATAAAATTGAGACTTGTTGCTTCCTAGCCTGATGCTTAGCATTATTAGGATATGACAAGGACTGGTTAGCTCAATGTCAGGATAATGTGACTGAGTGGGATATCAAATTATGCTGCAGGCCGCCTGATTGCCCAGTGGGGCAGCACTATAAAGTCACCATGAGTGTGCACTGTCACAAGTCGGTACCCATCCTGATATGACCTTGGATTTTGCCAGGGCGTAAAACTCCAAGAACCAACCAACCAAGTTAATATGAACATAAATGTTGCTTGGACGTTAAAGCCCAACAAACAAGCCTACTGTCTGCGAGTCAACTCGGGATTCAGAACGAGGCCCTAAAGAAACAGTACATTGGTCCTGACAGCTTTAATTAGCTGTTTTGGGTTTTACGTCCTGACAACATGTAAGGTCATATGGGTAATAGCATTAAAGTGTGGGAGGCATTATCTGCATATACAACCAAGAACACACAAAACTAACAAAGTTATAATTGAAGCTTCAAGATGTTCGAAGTATCAAATTGTCAAAACTAAACCTAGATTTAATCATATATATCCAACTTAGATAATGGTGTATTTATTAAACATTTGGGGTTGCATAGAACGCAATGCCAAGTCAATGTAACAGAATCTGACACTTTTGAAGCCTATCGTGTCAGCATGTTGAATTGCGTGACAAAATTAATTTTGCATGGCTTCGCTTTAATTATCTTCAAATCTAGGGATGTATAATCAAAGGTACTTCAAACTAAAGTAAGGTAGATGACAACGATCAAACTAATATATTTATCTAAAATAAAATGGCAGAAAATCAAAGCCTATGGAACATTAAAGTTCTGGTGGTCACATGAATTTTCTATATACAGATGAACCTCGATCCAACGGACTAATAGGGGGGAGCAGTTGTCCGTTAAAGCCATTTGTCCGTTGCAGCGACAACATTTTCTGGGGGCTCTACCCCACGCACATTCACCTTTACCGATCGCTGTTGCACGTACCACTTGAACACCGCTTCCTCAAGCTCTTTACTCTGGGAATCTTTCATATGCCTACGTACATGAATGACCCCCTTCTTATCCTTACTAGAGTCAACATTAAACTTTACAGCATATTTTCTAAGCTTGTCCTTAGTCTTACGGATATCACTCGGGAGTTTTAAAGGTTCGGACCAGATATTCACTCCAGCGGATTGTGTCCGTTGGATCCGGAATCTGTTGCATCGGTGTCCGTTGGATCGAGGTTCATCTGTATAGCTTTAAATATTAATATTCCAGAAAGGTCCACTGTATTGCAATATTTTAGCTCCAACCAAGTAGGTAGAGTTTGATTTGTTCTTGAAAATAGATTGTCTCAAGCTATATAAATTATAATTAGTCATATTTGATTACAATAATTGTGAATAAGTAAAACTTGTTTTACTTTTAGTCGTCGTGTTACAGTACCTTTAAGAAAGGAAGTTCATAATTCTCGCTTGAAATTGGTTTTAATGGGACAGGGAGAGAAGATCTGTGAAGAAGTGGCCAGTTGTCCCTGCAGCTTACGTGGAAATACTTGCGTTACTTGGCTTTGATCAGCAATGCGTCAGATTGTATTAATACATTCGGTACATAAGGAACAAAGCTGCTGGTTTGGATGGTGAGTGTGATTGTGTGTGTGGGGGGGGGCTAAAAAGAACCACACCCCTGTTCCTCTTTTCTGCATAATTAAATCATAATAATAATAATAAGATGATGAAGACACGCATTCGCGAGATGCGCATATCCGGAGAACACAGCGTCTTCGGTACTTAACACTTCTGGTTTATAATCACTTGTCCATTTGGGGGGGGGAGGGTGTTGTCAACAAATCGCAGACAATTATGGCAATAATAGCTAACAAATATGGATGGGGGGGGGGTGGAATTGAAAGTGAGAACTGGAGGGTTTGTCTCATCCCGGCATCACCCATTGAGGGGAATATCCCATTCCCAGAAGGTGTTGGGGGGCAGTGGGTGGCCACTTTGTTTGTTTGTTGTTGTTTTACGTCCTAGCAACATCTAAGGTCATATCAGGACCATGACCCGATATCCCACTCAGTCACATTATCCTGACACTGAGCCAACCAGTCCTTGCCCTATCCTAATAATGCCGAGTGCCAGGCTAAGAAGTGACAAGTATCAATTTTAAACTCATTGGTTTCACTCGACCAGGGTTCGAACCCACGAAGGTTCGGATCCCCCGATCTCCCAAAATGGGAGACGGACGCTCAACTCATTCGGCCACCCCGTCTGGTCCACTGGATACCCTCTATTATATGGGTGATAATAGGGATTGCAAAGGCACAACACAGTTTGAAATTGATCGTATAATTATCTCAAGCTAAGTAAAAGCGTCAGCAGAGAAGAGATCGCCTCCTTCACCTCCCAGACTGTTCCTCACAGCTTTTAACCCATGACTGAGAGGTCAGAGCAGACTGTTACACTCGTGCCCCTGGAATTGTAAGTCCTTTTTTTGTAGGTTTATTTTATTTAACAACGCAACTAGAGCTCATTGATTGGTATCATCGGATATTGGATGTCAAACAAATGGTCATTCTGACACATTTCTTTGGAGACAACCCACTGCCGCCACATACGCTGCTCTTTCCGATAAGCAGCAAGTGGCCTTTTATATGCACTTTCCCACAGACAGGACAGCACATACCACACTCTTTGATGAGCCAGTTGTGGACCACAGGTTGGAAGAGAAAATAGCCCAAACTGCAAATGTGTCCTCTGAGCAGGATCGATAGGATGATCCACACCTTCACAGGTGGACACGCTACTGCCTGAGCTACGTCCCTTTTATATAACCATGAGGTACTCAGAGTCAAAGTCTTATGGTGCTGGCCAGCCCGATTCCGACCAACCGGTTCAAGCTCAAATAGCTCATTCTAAGCATGAGTTTTCATTATGCTACATCGAATATTCAGTTAAGAAATACATGATGAAATCATGTGACCAGATCTTTAAAACTTCACTGTCTGACAAGGACCAGCATTGCTTATTAATCAAAGTATAGCTTGTTTTATTTAATGACGCCTATAGAGCACATTGATTTTTATCATCGGCTATTGGACGTCAAACATATGGTCATGACATATTTCTTTAGAGGAAACCTGCTGCCAGCAAATAGGCTACTCTTTCCAATAAGCAGCAAGGGGTCTTTTATATGCACTTTCCCACAGGCAAGACACCACATACCAGAGCCTTTGATGAACCAGTTGTGGACCACTGGTTGGAACGGAAAATAGCCCAAACTGCAAATAGGTCCACTGAGCAGGATCGATAGGCTGACCAACACCTTCAGCATCGCTCCCATGCTTATTAAACGATGCATGGGGTTGCGTTGAGGACTGGAAAGGATAGAAGGAGTAGAGAGAGAGTTTAGTTTTCTGTGTTTCCTATAGATGTGTGTACCGGTGATCTCTGAGTGATTATAGCCAGCCGGCTGTGCCTCACAATTAATGATTCACACTCGACACCCTGCAGCTGATTCATAACGCTTTTCGCACGTTGGACCTGCGGGGTGGATTGGTGGTGGTGGTGGTGGCGGGGGTGGCGGGGGGGGGGGGGAGGTGGAGGTAGGGGGAGCGGGTGTGAGAGGAAGGTGGGGGGAGGAGGTGGGGGGAGGTGGTGCCGGCAGTATTAGGCTTTTACTGCTGGAGGAAAGAACGATGTGTCTTCCTGATCACACTTCTCACACATTGGGTGCTAGATAAAAGATTCACCCGGTACTTGTAGCACATGGGTGAAGGACAACGTAGTCTAAATACTGGCGAAAATAGGATTAGTATGGAACATGAACTAGAAACTGTGGCTCCAGTATCAAATGGCTACTTATATCGGCACAGATTTGGTGAAATGGGAGAGAATGCAAAAAGACAAGATGGCGGCCGCAGAACGCCGTCGATTTCACTTTTAAATCTTATTAAACTAGATATTATATTATATTTTTCAACTCAAAGGTAGCGGGCTATCAATGAGACATATGTAAAGAATAATTGTTGCTTCTTAGATTGTAAAATTAGGCTCTCAATTCTTTGACCCGCATTTTCAACAGCTTTTACATAGGGTTGGTTTGCACCCCTACTGCAGCAGTACGGGGTGAATCTTGTATCTAATTGGGTGCATACTGTTGTGGAGGGTTAGACAGAATATAGCCCAGAGGGTGGAAATGTATGGAATTTTTGGTATCGTTGATATGAGTCAATAAGGGCCTTAGCTCAAAAGTTCCGGAGGGTGTGTAAAATTTCGTCCGGTGGGTTTGCAAATCTAAGATGGCAACCATCGCTGACCGATATAATTAAAATGGCTATTACTCAGTAAATATTTGTGCTAGAGAATGTATGGTGGGCTCTATACCTAGGTTTTTAGGTACACAGAATCAAATGGAAGGGTTATTTATGTGATTGGGTTGAGTTAGGGGGAGCAGGTGTGTGAGGAATGTGGGGGGGCGGGGGGGGGAGGGGGGAGGTGGTGCCGGCACTATTAGGCTTTTACTGCTGGAGGAAAGAACCATGTGTCTTCCTGATCACACTTCTCACACATTGGGTACATACTGTTGTGGAGGGTTAGTCAGGAGGAATATACAGAATATAGCCCAGAGGGTGGAAATGTATGGACATTTTTTTATCTTTGATATGAATCAATAAGGGCCTTAGCTCAAAAGTTCCAGAGGGTGTGTAAAATTTTGTTCGGTGGGTTTGCAAATCCAAGATGGCCACCATCGCTGATCGATATAATTAAAATGGCTATTACTCAGTCAATATTTGTGCTAGAGATGGTATGTTGGGCTTTATACCTAGGTTTTTAGGTACACAGAATCAAATGGAAGGGTTAATTACGCATGTTGGCGAGTCAACATGGATAATTTGCTGGCGGGAACTCGGGCACTATTTTCTTGCACTACTTTCTCGCTCACACTAGCTGTCTACTTACTACTTCCTTTTACTTCATTCTCATGATCGCTTCTGTCCATGCAAGTCGCTTCACTCTTGGTTGCTTGGTTCTGCGTGGCGTTTTGTCGTTATGAAAGGAGGTAGGAGCGGTAAGGTAAAGTTTACCTGTGGGGCTGTCTTGAAGGCAAGGAAGAAAAGTCTGAGAGTTCTTCACCAAGTGGAGCGGGGGGAAACGCCCACTGTGACTAGGCGTGCTGGGTTGGCGAGGAGGCGGGAGCCAGTGCCGTCAACTTCGGCGGCTCCGGATTTTCCGGACCCTGACAGTATGACAGTTTTTGAAATGCAAAAAGAAGTGCTTCTCAGGAACAGGGATTTGGCAGTGCGTGTTGCGGATTTGGAGTCGCGCCGGTCTCTCCAGGAGAGGATACGCCCACTGAATGTCAGTACGCTGTCACCGCCGGGGTTACCGGTGGTCCTTCCCCCACCGGTGGCCTCTCATTCTACAGTTGCTGTGGCGGTAGGTCAAGATCTCCCGCAGGTGCCTCAACAGTTGCCCCTGCCTGAGGGGCCCGGTGCGGGCTCGGTGTCGGTTCCAGAGGTGGCGGCCCCGCCCACTTCTGTCATGGCGGCCGCACTGGTGTCGTCAGTGGCAGAGGTGCAACAAGTTACAGCAGTGACGCCTGCGGTGCATGCGCACCAGACTGCTTCGGCATTGGTGGAGTTGTTTTTGGACGGGTCGGCAGCATTCAAGAAGCCTAAAGGTATAGTTTTCCAACCGGATAAGTTCATTACGCATGGGGATGCATGTAGGTCGATACAGATGGGGGAGGCAACGTGGCCGGAATACTTTGGCGGGTTGAAAAGGTTAGCGGCGCACCCGTCTCTTCCTCTGGATTGGCTACCGGCGCTCTCGCAGCATGAAGAGGAGCTGGCTGAGCTAGCGGAGACCTGGGACTGGCCTACGTGTCGACACTGGTCAGAGAAGGTATTCAAAAGGATCGCAGCTGGAAGAATTAAAAATGATTGGGCGAATGAAGCAGTGATCAAAGATCTACAGCGTGATGTTTGTTCGGCGGCGATGAAGCAGTCGCAGGCAGCGTTTCAGCACTTTGCATACCAGTCGGCTGCGGGGAGGCAGCAGGCAACGGCTACACCTGCGGCTCAGGCGGCGCCGTCGGTGGCACCTCAACAACAACAACAGCAGTTGACTCAGCCGATCAATCCTTGTGATGATTATGTGAAGGAAGTGAATGGTGTGCCCTGCCATAAGTGGAATTGGGGGGATGAGTGTGGCTTTACCGAGTCACACGGAGTGCTCCCAGGCCATTACATTCATAACTGTGCGTGGTGTGCACTGCGGTACAAGAGGCTGCTGTCACATCGCGAGCAGGATTGCTTGACGAAGCGTCGGTTCCTCGATAAGAAGCCCACGCAGCCGGCGCCTGCTGCAACGCCAGAAGTGAGTCTTGTTGATACTTCTCAGGTGTTCTGTTTACCGGCTACTTCGTCACGGCTGGTTGGTTCACACCAGGTGGGCGCCCGGTGTGAAGCGCTCGGCTGTGCTTGTGCGGTGCTGCCTCCAAGTGTCAAGGGTCATAGGTGTCAGCAGGTCACGGGACTAGGACGGTGTGTTGTCATTCCGTGTGAACAGCTGACCGGGCTCGCTGAGGCACTAGGTCATACACGGTTGCTTGCTTCCGGTGGGGAGCTCACGGCTGAGACTGCAATTCTAGACAAAGTTGGTGACTCGGATGTACTGTCAACTAGTTCTCCTGTTTTTCCTCCTAATATTGATATTGCTCTTATGACTGATAACTGTGTTGCTCCTGTACATGATGATATTCTTGAGATTGATCTAACAAATGATTTCATGTGTGACTGCTTTGATCCAGGCTTCGTCTTTGTTGATGATCAGTTGACTGCTTCGGGCAGTGAACCCTATGCCCCGCCATCACCTATTGATTATAGGCTGACGCTCTTGTCATTTTGGCCAGTCGCTGATGTTAATATGTGGCGAGATTGTAAGTTTTATCTTGAGATTTATGCTGCAGTTAGAGTCACAGGGCTTCCTAACTATCTTGAGGTGAGAGTTCCCGTTCCTTCAGAATTGAATATACGTAATTGGAGGGCGATGCTGGTTGATTACCCTGACATATCATTAATAGATCACTTGGAATTCGGGTGGCCAATTGATTACTCTGCTACCTTTCCACCAACTCCAACATTTAAGAATCATGCTCCTCGCCATGAGTTAGTAATGCATGTAGCATCATTTATAAAGAAGGAGTGTGTCTTCAATGCCATGTTGGGGCCGTTTAAGGCGCCGCCTTTTCTTCCATGGCTACAGATTAGTCCAATGATGACTAGGCCTAAGAAAGATTCAGATGAAAGACGTGTAATCATAGATCTTAGTTTCCCTTGGGAGCTAGCGTGAATTCAGGGATAAAAAGGGGATTTTATCAAGGTAGGCCTTTTTCCTTCTCCCTTCCCTCTGTCACAACACTCACAGATAGGCTAATCGTTACTGGAATGTCCTCCTTTCTATGGGCAGCGGATCTGGCTCGAGCTTACCGACAGCTAAGGGTCTGTCCGCTTTCGGCTCCACTATTAGGCATTATGTTAGAAGAAGATATATATATTGATATAGCGCCGCCTTTTGGCTGTCGCACCTCGGCACTCGCATGTGCCAGGACCACGAGGGCTGTTGTATGGTTGATGCGGCAGAAACGGTATTTCTGCTTGTGTTACCTGGATGATTTTGTCAGGGTAGAGAAGACTCAAGAAAGGGCAATTGAGGCCTATAACTATTTCTTTAAAGTTACTACCAGCCTAGGCTTAGCTTTGGCTCCCAATAAATGTACTCCTCCGGCTAATAAACTGGTCTGGCTAGGTTTCTTCATAGATGCCACTAATCTGACTGTCACTATTCCAGAGAAAAAGCTAGCAGATGTCCTCGATGAGTGTCAGTCATGGAAAGACAAGCAGGTTGCTTCAAAGAAGCAACTGCAAAGTATAGCAGGGAAGATGCAACATATAGCGAAGCCGGCGAGGGCATTTATGAACCGTGTCCTTGCAGCGATCAGGAGTTCGCCGAATGCTGGCCAGCATCCGTTCTCTGCTGAGATCCTTAAAGATATCGAGTGTTTTTTTACATTCGCAGCTAAGTTCAATAGCATTGTCCTACTTCCTCTGAAGCCAGTTAGTGTTTGGGTAATAGAGTGCGATTCTACTTTGAGAGTGGGGGGGGGCTTTCTCCCCAGTTGCATATTATGCAGCGGAGTACCCGGCTGAGGTTATTGATAGGTTGAAGTTTATAAATCAGCTCGAAGCATTTAACTTGATTACGGCGCTTACCTTTCTCTTGCCTAGTATGCCTAGTAACTATAATGTAGTGGTAAACACTGACAATTTGGTATCTCAACAAGGATTGGCTTCAGGTGGAGGAAGGGACGAATTGTTAACTGCATTTGCAAGGCAAATTTGGTTGCTCTCTGCCTTAAATAGCTGTGATATCACAATCTTATATAAAGAAGGCCCGGCTTTGGTTCTAGCTGATAATCTAAGCAGGATGCCACATAATCCTCAAGCGAAAGTTGCAGCATTACTTGAGTGTCAATGACGTAACTTAAAAAAGGTGACAGTTGCTTTCTCCTTGAAAAATGTAGATTTTTCTCTGTAATGATCTTATCATGTTCCTGCAAGATAGCCATTTTTTCTGCTTCTATCTTCCAGGGTACAGCTTGACACATCACCTACAACTAGTCTCTGCTCTGTCTGAGGCTCTGTCTAGAGGGACTTGGGCAAACAAACGCCTGCATCTTCAAACCTATCAGAGGTTCTGCTTACGTCACCATGTCGACACGATGAAGCCCTCAGTCTATGACATTCTCTCATTTATCTTGTTCCTTAACTCACGCTTAAAATCCCCAGGATCAGTCGCTAATTACCTCAGTGGCGCTAAGACTGCTATAGAGGCTCTTGGTGGTGATGTTACTAATTTCAATGCGTATCATGTTACCTTACTAAAGAAAGGCGTTGCCAAAAACTCAACCCATGTTCCATCACGAGCAGCTCTGCTGACCCCAGATGACCTCAACCGTATAATTCGGTTTCTGTCATCACTAGGTGAACAGGCATTTGTTTATGTTGCTGCTCTCCTTATAATCTACTTTACATTATCTCGACAAAGTGATGTAACATCACTGACCTCGGCTCTGATTGGCCCACATACCATTAGAGCTTCTGATATCACGAGGACTAACAAGGGACTCTGTGTCTCGATCACTTCATCGATGACGAGGTACAAGTCCCAACCGCCACTAAATTATCTACTCCCGACATTGCCTGCTTCCCCGTGTTGTCCTGTATCTGCCTGGCTGAGATATAAAGATTTCTCTAACCCCTCTCCTCTCTCTCCGGCATTCATCCTTCCTTCTGGGGTGCCTCTGACTGCCGTAGTTTTAACGAAAGTCCTTGCACTCTCTGAAAATGTCCTGTTTGGGCCTGAACGCTCTTTTACTCTGCATAGCCTTCGGAGGGGTGCAGTGCAGGCCTGCATTGCAGCAGGAGTTCCATTGTCCGATATAAAAGAAGCAGGTCCCTGGAGCAGTGATGCTGTATCCGCCTATCTACCCCAGACTGGTATTTCTGCGGTACCAGCAGCCCTCGGTATTATTTTGGGTTGAGGGCTGTTGGTTCTGAGCTGGTCCGTGTCCCTCTCTATTATCCTGATTGACCCTATGCCTTATCCTCACACTAACACAACATTTGCCTAGTCTTATCTCTAATCACTAATCAAGTTACGATATGACTGATAATGATCTCATGATACAACCTTAGAGGTCTGATACTCACCACGATACAATATACATTAATTGCTATCAATTCATGATATGAGATACGATATCGATATGTTCTCCAGCCAAGACCGACCTGCCTGCAGGTTATGTTCTCCATTAACATTTTGTTATTTCCACTTCTCTCTTGTCTCCATTGTTCACGTTAAGTAAATTATGCATGTTGGCGAGTCAACATGGATAATTTGCTGGCGGGAACTCGGGCACTATTTTCTTGCACTACTTTCTCGTTCACACTAGCTGTCTACTTACTACTTCCTTTTACTTCATTCTCACGATCGCTTCTGTCCATGCAAGTCGCTTCACCCACCCGCCCACCCGATGTTGAACGAGGTAAAGGGTAGTAGGGGTTGAGGGCTGCTGGTTCTGAGCTAGTCCTTGTCCCTCTCTATTATCCTGATTGACCATATGCCTTATCCTCACACTAACACAACATTTGCCTAGTCTTATCTCTAATCACTAATCAAGTTACGATATGACTGATAATGATCTCATGATACAACCTTAGAGGTCTGATACTCGCCATGATACAATATAACTCGGATACAAGACTGTATACAGCTGTAAGGCCAAAGCAGACTCCGGCTATACTACTTTCTAAACTACTCTACTCAATATACATTAATTGCTATCAATTCATGATACGAGATACGATATCGATATGTTCTCCAGCCAAGACCGACCTGCCTGCAGGTTATGTTCTCCATTAAAATGTTGTTATTTCCACTTCTCTCTTGTCTCCATTGTTCCCGTTAAGTAAATTATGTGATTCGACAACATCGAAGTGGTAGGTGGGTGGGAGGGGGTTGGAATTCGTAGTCTGACGAGGAGTGGTTGGTTGTTGGAGTTTTACGTCATGGCAACATCTATGGTCATATCAGGACGGGTACCAATTTTTTTACAGTGCATACTCATTGTGACTTTATAGTGCTGCCCCACTGGGAAACCAGGCCGTCAGCACCATGACCCAATAACCCACTCAGTCACATTATTCTGACACTGAGCTAACCTGTCCTTGGCCTATCCGATTAATGCCGCGCACCAAGATAGGACGCGACAGATATTATTTGTGTAAGTCATTGGTTTGACTCGATCGGGAATTGAACTCCCGATCTCCCGCACGGGAAGCCTGCGCTCTACCGATTCGGCCACCGCGTCCAGTGATTAACTTTCAGTGATCAAACAAGAAAGAACCAATGCCCCCAGCGTGACACTGCCCAGTCATTGCAACTATTTAAAATGAGCAAATCGAAATGACAAAATGTTGTGACGCAATACCTGTAATATATCCAGTTGTATAATAGACACATGTAGCTGGTGATGGTGACTCATGGGACAGCGGTCTGGGAACCAGCAAAGGAACTCAGTGTGCCTTGAATAAACCAGTTGAGACTCAGAAATTGTATCGTCAAGTCATTCTTACATGGTGTCAGATGTGGGGTATGTGAGAATGACTTGACGATACGATGTCTGAGTCTCAAATGGTGGGGAGCAGGGCGTAGCTCAGGCGGTAGAGTGTCCACCTGTGAAGGTTTAGGTTATCCGATTGATCCTGCTCAGTGGACACATTTGCAGTTTGGGCTATTTTTTGTTCGAACCATTGGTCCACAACTGGTTCATCAAAGGCTGTGGCATGTGCTGTCCTGCCTGTGGGAAAGTGCATATAAAAGACCTCTTGCTGCTTATCAGAAAGAGTAGCTTATGTGGCATCAGTGGGTTTCCTCTAAAGAAATATGTCAGAATGACCATATGTTTGACGTCCAAACAAGCTTTAAAAAAAATCTTAACTGGTTTATTCAAGGCACACCCAGTTCCTCCGGTGGGTTCCCAGACCGCTGTCCCGTCACCAGCCGTCACCAGCTACGTGTGTCTATGTATACAACTAGATATAATACAATAAGCCAAAGCTGGCCGACTGCTGATCTGGAACGGTTGCTAAGACGTTGCTAAGATATATGCCACAAATGACCCCTTTAAGAAAGGCCTCCTCGAGCGGCTTTGTGATGCAAGATGGCGCCCCTGTTTGAGCGCCGGCATCGCACAGACTGCAGGACGTATTTATGCGGAATTGATACGCTTTAATCCACCCTGTTGTTTTAAGGGTGGTTGATGTATGGAACTCCCAACATCTCCCAACCAGCCACTCCAGGGACAAATAGTTTTGCGCCTGTCTTGAAATGTTCTTGCTGGTGTGAAACCTCTATTTGCTCCCCGAGAGAGTGCCGCTGGTAACTTGCAAAAGCCAGCAGCACTTCAACACTTCTGCAGGCAGCTTTCATGAAATGTACAACCGCACAAAACACCATACCGGCTCGGTCGTCGCCCGGGTTTGACCGACTCATGGACGCAACTCTCCCAGCAGAGAGGTAAATGGAGAGCGGCAATCAAGTAATGAAAGCAGTCTTTGTCGCATCGCGACTGACAGCATGATGATGATGATGTCTTAATTGGAAAACAAAAAGCTGCCCCGTAAGGGAGCGCATTAATCGAGTTAAGTGCCGAGTGCAGGTCCCATTTTGTCCGCCCCTTGTCTGTCGGTCTGTCAGACCAGGCAAGCAAACGCCGGACTGGCAGGGGAAGGCATGGGAAGGGCAGGGCAAATGTAGGGCAAAGGTAGGGCAAAGGCAGGCCAGGGAAAGGCAGGTCTAATAGGGATAGGCACAGCACGGCAGGCATGACAGGAAAAGGCAGGGCAAGGACAGGGCAAGGACAGGGCAAGGCAGGGTAAAAGCAGGGCAAAGGCAGAGGGAAGGCAGAGAATAGGTAGGGTAATGTAGGCAAAGGTAGGGCAAAGGCAGGGCAATGCAGGGTAAGGCAAGACAAGGCCGGGCAAAGTCAAGGGGGATGTAGGGAAAAGGCAGTGCAAGGACAGGACAAAGACAGGGCAAAGACAGGACAAAGACAGGACAAAGACAAGACAAAGACAGGACAAAGGCAGGGCAAAGGCAGGGAAAATGCAGGGAAAGGCAGGGAAAGGCAGGGAAAGCCAGTGAAAAGTCAAGGGAAGGCAGGGAATGGGCAGGGTTAGGCCGGGCAAGTCAGGGAAGGGCAGGGTAAGGCAGGACAAGTCAGGGAAAGGCAGGGTAAGGCAGGGAAAATCAGGGGAAAAGACAGGGCAAAGGCAGGGAAAATAAGCTGCGACAGGCCGAGGCAGGGGAAAGAGTCGGCGTTGGGTATTGGGGGTTTGGGTTTTGGGTATAATACTAAGATTTTGTTTTGTAACATGAGGCATTGACTAAGACAGAAAGATACAATAACACTACGAGTTAACTCAGAGAGAGGTAGATACAATAGCACTATGGGTTAACTCGCACAGAGGTAGATACAATAGCACTATGGGTTAACTCAGAAGAAGGTAGATACAATAGCACTAACAGTTAACTCAAACAGAGGTAGATACAATAGCACTATGAGTTAACTCAGACAGAGGTAGATACAATAGCACTATGAGTTAACTCACACAGAGGTAGATACAATAGCACTATGGGTTAACTCAGACGGAGGTAGATACAATAGCACTATGAGTTAACTCAGACAGAGGTAGATACAATAGCACTATGGGTTAACTCAGAAGAAGGTAGATACAATAGCACTACGAGTTAACTCAGAAGAAGGTAGATACAATAGCACTATGGGTTAACTCAGACGAAGGTAGCACTATGAGTTAACTCAGACAGAGCTAGATACAATAGCACTACGAGTTAACTCAGACGGGGGTAGATACAATAGCACTATGAGTTAACTCAGACCGAGGTGGATACAACAGCCCTATGGGTTAACTCAGAAGAAGGTAGATCAAATAGCACTATGAGTTAACTCAGAAGAAGATAGAGACAATAGCACTATGAGTTAACTCAGACAGAGGTAGATACAATAGCACTATGGGTTAACTGAGAAGGTAGATCCAATAGCACTATGAGTTAACTCAGATGGAGGTAGATACAATAGCACTATGAGTTAACTCAGACAGAGGTAGATACAATAGCACTATGGGTTAACTCAGAAGAAGGTAGATACAATAGCACTATGAGTTAACTCACCCAGAGGTAGATACAATAGCACTATGGGTTAACTCAGAAGAAGGTAGCACTATGAGTTAACTCAGACAGAGCTAGATACAATAGCACTACGAGTTAACTCAGAAGAAGGTAGATACAATAGCACTATGAGTTAACTCAGACGGAGGTAGATACAATAGCACTATGAGTTAACTCAGATGGAGGTAGATACAATAGCACTATGAGTTAACTCAGACTGAGGTAGATACAATAGTAACACTCTGAGTTAACTCAGACAGAGCTAGATACAATAGCACTACGATATAACTCAGAAGAAGGTAGATACAATAGCACTATGAGTTAACTCAGACGGGGGTAGATACAATAGCACTATGAGTTAACTCAGACTGAGGTAGATACCTCAAACACAGGTAGATACAATAGCACTATGAGTTAACTCATACGTAGATATATACAATAACACTATGAGTTAACTCAGACAGAGGTAGATACAATAGCACTATGAGTTAACTTAGATGGAGCTAGATACAATAGCACTATGAGTTAACTCAGACTAGCATGGATACAATAGCACTACGAGTTAGCTCAGATGGAGGTAGATACAATAGCACTATGAGTTAACTCAAACGGAGGTAGATACAATAATAACACTCTGAGTTAACTCAGATGGATGTGGATACAATAGCGCTATGAGTTAACGCAGATGGAGGTAGATACAATAGCACTACGAGTTAACGCAGATGGAGGTAGATACAATAGCACTATGAGTTAACTCAGACGGAAGTAGATACAATAACACTATGAGTTAACTCAGATGGAGGTAGATACAATAGCACTATGAGTTAACTCAGACGGAAGTAGATACAATAACACTATGAGTTAACTCAGATGGAGGTAGATACAATAGCACTATGAGGCAACTTAAACGGGGGAAGATACAATAGCACTATGAGTTAACTCAGACAGAGGTAGATACACCTAAAACAATTATCTAGAATTGATTTTAACAATTATCTACAATTGATTCTACATATATAACTTAGATAGTGAAGCGTTAAGGATTAAGCATGTGTTGCCACATAGAAGGGCATCATACTGAGGCAATTTAATAGAAGCTGCAACTGCTAAAGCCTGTGATGTCAGAGTTTTGGTATGCTTCCCAAAACTAATTATGGGTCAGCCTCACGAAAACGGGCCAATCGGTGGTCAAGTGACGATGTCGGCATCGCAATTCTTAAAAGTGTATTGCATTTCTTTGTTTCATATTAAATTATCCTAGAAACAAATAACGTTGTTGTATTTTCTCGACCTATACATTCAGTATAAATTTAAGGGCTTTCCAGCATCTCTGTCAATGCTAAACTATAATTATACCGATCGACGCCGACATCCAATGATCGACGCCGACAACTTTAATAGATGTCGGCGTCGCAATTCTTAAAGTCTTGTTCATTTCTTTGTTTTATATTAAATTATCCTAGAAACAAATAAGGTTGTTGTATTTTCTCGACCTATACATTCAGTATAAATTTAAGAACTTTCCAACATCTCTGTCAATGCTAAACTATAATTATACCGATCGACGCCGACATCCATGCTCGACGCCGACAACTTCCACCAATTGGCCCGTTTTCGTGAGGCTGACCCGTATACATGTTTGCACTTCAAATATCTCAAAACTTAGCCATTTAAAATAAAGTTACTTCAAACTAAAGTAAAGTAGATTATAGCAATCACTTTAATACACTAGCCACACAATAGCCACACCCTAGTCGTCACTGGAAGGTGGGAGTTTCGAATCCCGGCTGAGTCGAACCAATGACTTGCAAAATGCTAGTCTGATACTCAGCATTACAAGGATATGGTAAGGACTGGTTAGCTCAATGTCAGGATAATGTGCCTGAGTGGGAAATCGGGTCATGGCACCAATAGACTAGTTTCCCGGTGGGGCAGCACTATTAAGTCACCATGAGTGGGAAATTGGGTCCAGGTGCTGGCGGCCTAATCTCATAGTGGGGCAACACTATGAAGTTGCCATGAGTGAGCACTGTCACAAGTCAGTACCCGTTCTGATATGACCTTAAGCCCGGTACACACCTCCCGTATAAAACCTAAAACTGCCCGTTTCACGACTAAGTTTGAGTTTTAGTCGGTTTCAGTCTTTAGGTGTGTGACCCCCTAACACACCTGAGGCTTCCGATTCGCATATAAAACTCAGTTTTAGGTTTTATACGGGAGGTGTGTACGAGGCCATATAAGATTCGAAAAGGAATCGGGCAGTAAGTCGCCAATCGCAAGGTTCTGGGTGTGTTAGGGGGTCACACACCTAAAGACTGAAACCGACTAAAACTTAGTCGGGAAACGGGATGGGTCGGGTTGTGATGGGACCCGTCGGGCAGTCAGTTTTAGCGTGTGAATCGTATACGGGAGGTGTGCACCAGGCTTGTGATGTTGTTATATGATGTAAAAACCCATCGAACAACATCAACCATCCAAGAACCCGTGATGCTCAACATTTCTTAAAGTTGCATAGCTCAATGGTTTTGAGTTTCCAACATTTTCTCTGAGATAAATATATTAATTTGATTGTCATCTACCCTGTCACACTACGACGTGACTACGTCAGCGTAACCACAACGTGAAAATAATGATATCACGTCGAAGTTATGGGCGTAATATGCAAATTGTGGACGTGAATGCCGCGTAGTTGACGTGACCGTAACGTGACCGTAGCGTGACCATAACGTGACCGTAATGTGACCGTAACGTGACCATAACGTGACCATAACGTGACCGTAACGTGACCGTAACGTGACCGTAACGTGACCGTAACGTGACCGTAACGTGACCGTAACGTGACCGTAACGTGACCGTAACCGTGACAGTAACGTGACCGTGACGTGACCGTAACGTGACCGTAACGTGACCGTGACGTGACCGTAACGTGCAAAACGCGGCCCACACGTTGCTCCCACCCGGGCCGTCGGTCTGATCTGACATAACGTGACTCTAACGTCATTTACGCTGCTATAACGATCGCGGAACGTCTACCTAACGTCATTGTCACGTCATGCCGACGTGACGGCGTCACGTCGAGATACGTCGAAAGTTTTGAACAGGTTCAAAACCTCGACGCGCGCCGACGTAACACGACGTAACATGACGTAGCTCGACGTCACTCTAACGTCATTATGACGTCATCATAACGTAACCCAACGTACGGCAACGTAATGACGAAAAATGATCACGTTTGGCTCACGTTGGCTCATTACGTCGTAGTGTGACAGGGGTATAAAGCCACAGTCACACCTACCCGGATCAGAGGCCGGTGCATTTTGCGATCTGGGGAGGTCCGGATAGTCCGGGGGTGGACGGTGGGTGGACCGGGTCAGGTCCGGGCTGTCCCGGGTGGTCCGGGGCTCGTCCGGGCGGTCCGGGGGTGGTCCGGGGCTCGTCCGGGGTTGTTTCGCCCTGGATGAGCCCCTCTGGTCCGGGGGCTCGTCCGGGAAGGTGTGACTGCGAGGCAAAAAAAAGCGATTTTATCCGGGGCGGTCCGGGGTGGTCCGGGGGAGTGGTCCGGGGGTGTTCCGGCTCAAAAGCCAGGGCTCGTCCGGGTAGGTGTGACTGGGGCTTAAGTGTAGTTTGAAATGCTTTTTATTTTAAATAGCTAACATTTGAGATATTTGAAGGGCAACCATGCAAAATGAATGTTGGCAAGCACGCCAAAACTCTGACACCTTACGCTTCTGCAGTACCTGATTCTATTATATTGCCTCAGTGTTGTTCCCTTCTGTGTAATAAGTGTACCATTATCTAAGTTAGATATGATGAATCAAATCTAGATAACTGTTTTGGTTTTGAAGATATTATGTTTTTATTGGACTATGCAGCTTTAAGTTTAACGCTGCAAAGTGCAATGAAAGCATTACATTTGTTTGAACCAAAACGTGTTGTTTTTTTTCTTGAAGATTTATACTGCCTATTATGGATAAGTCTGAATAGACTTGTTTTCACCATTAGACAGTTTGTCGAAAGAAAGCCCGAGCCTTTGATGATGCTGTAAGTTATACACAGCGGTGGAAATCCAAATTGGCAGAGGTGGAGGCATGGGGAATCGAACCACTGACCTTCAGATTAGGAGTCCCACCTAGAAAAAAGTCAGACACTCTAACCACTCCGCCACAGAGAACCCCAACGTGGGGTTTTCTGTGGCGGAGTGGTTAGAGAGCCTCACATTTTTCTAGGTCGGACTCCTAATCTGAAGGTTGGTGGTTCGATTCCCCATGCTCCCCCCCCCCACCTCTACCAATTTGGATTTCCACTGCTGCGTATAACTTACAGTGTCATCAAAGGCCAGTTGCTCTCATACCATGTCTATGTGGTGTGGGAGGTTACAAATCCCTTTGGTCGGTAAAAGTGTAGATTTGGGCTTTCTATCGACAAACTGTGTAATGATGAAAACAAGTCTATTCAGACTTATTTATGACAGGCAGTAGGAATCTTCAAGAAAAAATCAAAAACACTAAGCTTGCTTTGATTGTAGATAAAATGGTGCTTGTTACATGGAACGCTGGCTGGTTTTATCAGAATCTCTCACTACTGAAGGTAAATGATGCCCGACATTTCAACAAGCACAGCTACAATAATGTTTGCATGTTTTCCCATCAAATATCTCCAAAGGCAATCCTTTAAAATAAAACTTACTTCAAACTAAAGTAAAGTAGATTATAGTAAGTAACCTAATATATGATTACATCAGTTAATCTTGCATAGAAGGAGACACTGGCTGAATTTAACAGAACCTCTCACTACTGAAGGTAATTATGCCCGACATTTCAACAAGCACAACTAAATTAATGTTTGCATGTTTTCCCATCAAATATCTACAAATTAATCCATTAAAAGGAAAGTCACTCCAAGCTAAAGTAAAGTAGATCATAGTAATCAACGTAATATTTGATTACATCAGTTAATCTTGTATAGAAGGGACTGCTAGCTCAATCTAACAGAACCTCTCATTGCATAAGGTATTGATACCCAGAATTTCAAACACACTTAAATTAATGCGAGATCTCGCCGTTTCTTGTGAAATCTCGCCATTTCTCATGAGATCTCGCCGTTTCTCTCGAAATCTCACCATTTCTCGCAAGATCTCGCCGTTTCTCGCGAAATCTCGCCATTTCCCGCGAGATCTCGCCGTTTCTCGCGAGATCTCGCCGTTTCTTGCAAAATCTCATCCCTATGCATGAGATCTCATCTCTATGCACGATACCTCGCCATTTCTCGCGAAATCTCGCCATTTCCCATAAAATATCTCCAAAGATTAAAAATATTAGTCACTTCAAACTAAAGTAAAGCCTATCATAATAATCAACCTAATATATTAACCTAATGTATATTCTGATGAATAAACTGTTTTACCAAAAACAAAATATATTATTCAAAAATAGAAATATGGCGGAAAATCAAAAATCATTGAGTTATGAAAATAAATGTTAATATTCCTGAGAAGAGGAGCAGCCATTGGTGAGAGGTGGGGGGAGAGGGAGGGGGTAGTGCGGGGGGAGAAGGAGGGGGGGGGGGGGCTCAGGAGGAGTGACTTGAATCCTCATATCCAGCAATAACTGCTCAATGTCAGGCAATAGCTCTTTAATATTAATATTCCTCCGCGGCCATTTTGAATCGCCTGCCCCTACACGGTCCGACTGCGGGGTACTTGGCTGCTGATTCAAGGCAGCTGTTCATTACTGTCGGAATGAAACTGGAGGCTGGCTGGGCTCGTTTATCTGTGTTTGATTCAGTGCGAGCTGCTCGGAGTGATTGCATTCAGACGTGTATCATTCCACAGCACCTCGGGTGAGACCAGCGCACAACCTCATGCAGTCTTAGTGCTTAAAGCTGCGTAGTCTCAGTTAATACACTAAACTTTCAAAAAGCCAAATGTCTTACTTAGATTGGATCCTACACTAAAGGTCTTTCCTAGATGTCATCCTACACTAAAAGTCTTACCTAGATTTCATCCTACACCAAAAGTCTTACCTGGATTTCATGCTACACTAAAACACTTAGTGTTAGATTTCATCCTACACTAAACGTCTTACCTAGATTTCATCCTTCACTAAAAGTCTCACCTAGATTTCATACTACACCGAAGTCTTACCTAGATTTCATCGTACACTAAAGGTTTTACCTAGATTTCATCCTACACTAAAAGTCTTACCTAGATTTGATACTACACTAAAAGTCTTACCTAGATTTAATCCTACACCAAAAGTCTTACCTAGATTTCATCCTACACCAAAAGTCTTACCTAGATTTCATCCTACACTAAAGGGTTTACTTAGATTTGATACTACACTAAACGTCTTACCTAGATTTGATACTACACCAAAAGTCTTACCTAGATTTCATCCTACACCAAAAGTTTTACCTGGATTTCATCCTACATTAAAAGTCTTACCTAGATTTCATCCTACACCAAAAGTCTTACCTAGATTTCACCCTACACTAAAAGACTTACCTAGATTTCATCCTACACCAAAGGTCTCACCTAGATTTCATACTACACCAAAAGTCTTACCGAGATTTCATCCTACACTAAAGCTTTTACCTAGATTTCATTCTACACTAAAAGTCTTACCTAGATTTGATACTACACCAAAGGTCTTACCTAGATTTCATCCTACACTAAAAGTCTTACCTAAATATGATACTACACTAAAAGTCTTACCTAGATTTCATCCTACACCAAAATTCTTACCTAGATTTGATACTACACCAAAAGTCTTACCTAGATTTCATCCTACACTAAAGGTTTTACCTAGATTTAATACTACACCAAAAGTCTTACCTAGATTTGATACTACGCTAAAAGCTTTACCTAGATTTGATACTACACCAAAAGTCTTACCTAGATTTCATCCTACACTAAAACTCTTACCTAGATTCCATCCTACACCAAAATACCTACATGTCCTCATGCACCAAAATACTTACACGGTTATTCATTACCTAGACTTCACACGGAATGACCCTCAAGCTAAGATTCCAGAGGCACAGAAGCGGTATACAGGATGCATTAGGCGCTATCGGGAAGTACAAGAAAATGAATGTAGACGCATTAGCATGGTTCCATAAGTCAGGAAGCGACTGCGGGTTTTCTTCTGGATGTGTGTGCGGTAAATTGAATGTGGTTGGGGTTTAGGGATGTGGTGGGGGTGTAGGTATGTGTGTGGTGGTGCTGCTGGTGGTGGTGCGGTAAATTGAATGTGGTTGTGGTTTAGGGATGTGGTGGGGGTGTAGGTATGTGTGTGGTGGTGGTGCTGGTGGTGGTGCGGTAAATTGAATGTGGGTGGGGTTTAGGGATGTGGTGGGGGTGTAGGTATGTGTGTGGTGGTGGTGCTGGTGGTGGTGCGGTAAATAGAATGTGGTTGTGGTTTAGGGATGTGGTGGGGGTGTAGGTATGTGTGTGGTGGTGGTGCAGTAAATTGAATGTGGTTGGGGTTTAGGGATGTGGTGGGGCTGTAGGTAAGTGTGTGGTGGTGGTGCTGGTGGTGGTGCGGTAAATTGAATGTGGTTGGGGTTTAGGGATGTGGTCGGGGTGTAGGTATGTGTGTGGTGGTGGTGCTGGTGGTGGTGCGGTAAAGTGAATGTGGTTGGGGTTTAGGGATGTGGTGGGGGTGTAGGTATGTGTGTGGTGGTGGTGGTGGTGGTGCGGTAAATTGAATGTGGTTGGGGTTTAGGGATGCGGTGGGGGTGTAGGTATGTGTGTGGTGGTGGTGCTGGTGGTGGTGCGGTAAATTGAATGTGGTTGGGGTTTAGGGATGTGGTGGGGGTGTAGGTACGTGTGTGGTGGTGGTGCTGGTGGTGGTACGGTAAATTGAATGTGGTTGGGGTTTAGGGATGTGGTGGGGGTGTATGTATGTGTGTGGTGGTGGTGCTGGTGGTGGTGCGGTAAATTGACTGTGGTTGGGGTTTAGGGATGTGGTGGGGGTGTAGGTATGTGTGTGGTGGTGGTGCTGGTGGTGGTGCGGTAAATTGACTGTGGTTGGGGTCTAGGGATGTGGTGGGGGTGTAGGTATGTGTGTGGTGGTGGTGGCGGTGGTGGTGGTGCGGTAAATTGAATGTGGTTGGGGTTTAGGTATGTGATGGGGGTGTAGGTATGTGTGTGGTGGTGGTGGTGGTGGTGCGGTAAATTGAATGTGGTTGGGATTTAGGGATGTGGTGGGGGTGTAGGTATGTGTGTGGTTGTGGTGCTGGTGGTGGTGCGGTAAATTGAATGTGGTTGGGGTTTAGGGATGTGGTGGGGGTGTAGGTATGTGTGTGGTGGTGGTGCTGATGGTGGTGCGGTAAATTGAATGTGGTTGGGGTTTAGGGATGTGGTGGGGGTGTAGGTATGTGTGTGGTGGTGGTGCTGGTGGTGGTACGGTAAATTGAATGTGGTTGGGGTTTAGGGATGTGGTGGGGGTGTAGGTATGTGTGTGGTGGTGGTGCTGGTGGTGGTGCGGTAAATTGAATGTGGTTGGGGTTTAGGGATGTGGTGGGGGTGTAGGTGTGTGTGGTGGTGGTGGTGTGGTAAATTGAATGTGGTGGGGGTTTAGGGATGTGGTGGGGGTGTAGGTATGTGTGTGGTTGTGGTGCTGGTGGTGGTGCGGTAAATTGAATGTGGTTGGGGTTTAGGTATGTGGTGGGGGTGTAGGTATGTGTGTGGTGGTGGTGGTGGTGCGGTAAATTGAATGTGGTTGGGGTTTAGGTATGTGGTGGGGGTGTAGGTATGTGTGTGGTGGTGATGGTGGTGCGGTAAATTGAATGTGGTTGGGGTTTAGGTATGTGGTGGGGGTGTAGGTATGTGTGTGGTGGTGGTGGTGGTAGTGCGGTAACTTGAATGTGGTTGGGGGTTAGGGATGTGGTGGGGGTGTAGGTATGTATGTGGTGGTGGTGGGGGGAGGTGTAGGTGTGTGGTAGTGGTGATGGGGGGAGGTGTAGGTGTGAGGTGTAGGTGTGTGTGGTGAGGGTGTAGATGTGTGTGGTGGTATAGGTGTGGTGTGTGTGGTGGGGGTTTAGGTGTGTGGGGTGTAAGAGGTACTGGGAGTGTAGGTGTGTGTGGTTGGGTGTATGGGGTATAGGTGTGTGTGGTGGAGTGTGTGGTGGGGGTTTAAAGCTGTGGTGGGGGTTTAGGTCTTAGGTGTGTGGTGGGGATTTAGGGATGCTAAGGATTATAAGGTCCCGCTCTGCAAGACACCCCTACACCTCCACCACAAACCACCTACACCCCCACCACACACACCATCAACCCCCACGACACATCCCTAAGTCACCACCACATCCCTAAGTCACCACACACACCTCCACTACATACACCCACCACACACCCACCATACACATCTACACCCCAACCACACCGAGGACACCATAGCCACTCACTACACACCCCTACACCCCCAGCACACACCCCTAAATCCCCAGACACCCCCACCGGTACACCTCCACCACACAAACATATGCCCCCACCACACACCCACCATACACCCCAACCACACCCACCACACCATACCCATTCACCACACACCCCTACACCCCCACCATACAGCCCTAAATCCCAGCACCCCCCACCACACACTGCTTCTATAGATACAAAAGCAGCATTAATGAGACCGGCATGGTGCGCCATCTGACGAGAGAGTCATGCAAACTGAAAGGTCCCCATTGGTCTGAATGCGGCAACCTTCAGATCTAAAAGAACGGTGCTGTGATGCTAGACTGCCAATCTATATCAACAGTACCGTGACGATAGACTGCCACACTGCTGTTGCGGTACCGTGATTTTAGAATATCCTTCTGTCGCCACAGTACCGTGTTAATAGAGGAGTCCTTAATGTAATTACGGTGGAATCTTGCTAGAACCCTGGCTGTTTTGCAATTTACTAGTCATTCGTCAACAAATTTGCTAATATAAGCTAAAACATCGCCAATTTATATTGATATAATACCTTATATTTATATAATACTTTATTTTTATATTGAAATAATACCTTACATATATATATACAGTAGAAGGGGAAAAAAGAAAATTGTCTATTGTCACCATTTTGTGTAGTTATGTCCCATGTTTAGGTTGAAAGAGAAAAATGCCAGACAGGGTGGCCGAATGAGTTGAGCATCCGTCTTGTGTTTTGGGAGATCGATGGATCCAAACCCATGGGTTTGTGGATCCGAACCCTGGTCGAGTGAAACCAATGACTTAAAGATTGATACTTGTTGTGTCCTAGTCAGGCGCTCAGCATTATTATGATAGGGCAAGGACTGGTTGGCTCAGTATCAGGATAATGTGACTGAGTGGGACATCAGGTCATGGTGTTGGGTCTCTGAATGGGGCAGCATTATAAAGTGGCCATGAGTGCGCACTGGCACAAGTCTGTGCCCGTTCTGATATGACCTTAGCTGTTGCCATGATGTAAAACAACAATAAACAAACAAATTGAAAGAGAAATATGGTACTTTGGCTTTGAATGTTGCGAGGTCTAGTATCAGAATACAATTATGGCACCTTTCCTTTATGGATAAAACCAACTGCTTTGCAATGTCAAACTGCATGCATGGGTCACAATAGATAAAAGATTCACCCGGTACTTGTAGTACATGGGTGAACGACAACGTACTGTAAATACGGGTGAAAATAGCTTTAGTATGGAACAGGAAGTACAATGCCTGGTTGCAGTATCAAATGGTTACTTATATCGGCACAGAGTTGGTGAAATGGGAGAGAATGCAAAATGAGAAGATGGCGGCCATAGAACACCATCGATTTCACTTTTAAATCTTATTAAACCAGATGTTTGATTATATTTTTCAACTCAAAGGTAGCAGGGAAATATCAAGACATATAGAAAGAATAAATGTTGCTTCTTAGATTGTGAAATTAGGCTCTCATAAAGACTCATTTCATTAGCCCGATCTTTCGACCGGTTTTATATAAGGCTGGTCTTAACCCGTGTACTGCGAGTACCGGGTGAATCCTTTATCTAGGGTTACAAAGGTGTAAATCGAGAGTGTTCTCCATAAGGGGTCCTTCACAATTATACGACCACACGCAGTGGCCGAATCTGTAGAGCGCAGGCTTCTCATGCGGACTATCGAGAGTTCGAATCCCACCTGAGTCAAACCAATGACTTATAAAATTGATACTAGCCTCTACCTAGTTTGGTGTTTGGCATTAATATGATCGGACAGGGACTGGTTAGCACAGTATCAGGATAATGTGACTGTATGGGATATTGAGTCATGGTGCTTGCAGCCTGGTTTCCAAATGGGGCAGCACTATAAAGTTGCCATAAGTGTGCACTGATGCAAGTCGGTACCTATCCTGATATGACCATAGATGTTGCTCGGACCCAAAACAACAACAAACAAACATTTGTCAACATCTTCACAAGTATAGAAATGATACGTTGGAGGGAGGTGCTTTCTAAAATTATTATAAAATATTAGTCAAATTATTGTAAAATATCAACATTGGCCTACCGTATGAATGCCGAGTGCCTGGCTAGGAAGCGACAGGTATCAATTTTTAAATCATTGGTTTGACTCGACCAGTTGTGAACTGTCTGTGTATGGGGACCAGTGTGAGACTTGACCGACATCTTGTAGTGAATGCACTTTGTCCTCTGCTGCCCCGGCTATGTTCACTTTTTATCGTGAACCCAAGAAGTATGCGGGTTGTTGTGAACCACGCATACTGTACGGCTGTCTTTAGGAAGTTAATTGTGTTTAGAAGAATCCGTGTCCTCTGGATGCACCTTGAACCAGACACATATTTTATTTAACCCCTTCTCCACGGTTTGAACCGTGCTATATTCAGTATATATAGCACTGTATTCAGTCAGTAAGTGTCTGCTGTCACTGAGATAGCAGTTCGGTGCATAGACTAGGCCTTCACAAAGGCTCTCTCTGCCGACAGACTGAACAGGATGGTTCGCTTCCCTTACGTTTGATCCCCGGTTGGGTTAAAGCAAAAGCTTTAAAAATAAGAAGTGACATTACCAGATCAGATAGGGCAAATATTGTTTCATTATCAGGAAACTGTAACTGAGTTGGCAGAGGTAGCACTATAAAACCACAAGTCGAGAGCCGTCCTGATATGACCTCAGTTGTTGTTAAGACGTATATCCCCCAACACTCACTCAGTCACTATATTGACAACCAGCGAATTAAAGCAGCGGAATTCACTGAGGTCTTATTCGGTTGTTTCAATTCTTACTGAGCGCAGACGACATTTGATCAAAGCAGACGACAATTTGATGGCGAGTGGTAAATAGCGCCGATTTTAATAGTTCACCGACGAGAGGTGAGAGGTGGGAGCGGATATGGGGTGAAGGGGCAGGGAGGTGGGGAGTGGAGAGGGGAGAAGGGAACGTGGAGAGGGGGAGAAGGGAAGAGAAGATGGACGATGTGAGAAGAAAGGGGGAAGAACGGAAACTGGAGAGGGTGAGGGAAGAGGGGAGAGGGAGAGGGAATAATGGAACATGGAGGGTGAAGGGGGGAGAGGAGATGGGAGAGGTGCGGGGAAAGAGGAGGGACGAGGGCAAAGATGAGAGGAGAGAGGGATGTTTGTTTGTTAGTTGTTGTTTTACATCCTAGAAACATCTAAGGTCATATCAGGATGGGTACCGACTTGTGACAGTGCGCACTCATGGCGACTTTATAGTGCTGCCCCACTGGGAAATCAGGCCACGAGCACCATGACCTGTTATCCCACTCAGTCACATTATCCTAAGACTGAGCGAACCAGTCCTTGCCATATCCTATTAATGCCGAGCGCCAGGCTAGGAGGCGACAAGTATCAATTGTTAAGTCATTGGTTTTCTCAACCAGGGTTCGAACCCACAAACTCATAGGTTCGGATCCTCCGATCTCCTAAAACGGGGGACAGACGTTCAACTCATTCAGCCACCCCATCTGGTCTAGGAGAGAGGGAAGATGGGATATGGGAAAAGGGAGATGGAAGAAGCGAGAGGGGAGAGAGAAGAGGGTAGTGGGGAGAAGATAGACAGAAGAAGGGAGAGGGGAAGGAGAGGGGAAAGTGGGGAGGGAAATGGAAGAGGGGGAATGGGAGAAGGGAGAGAGCAGAAGGGAGAGGCAAAATGGAAGAGGGGAGAGTGGAGAGGAGAGAGGAGAAGGGAGAGTGGAGAGAGGAGAAAGGTAGGGGAGAGGAGAGAGGGGAAGAGGGGAGATGGAAGAAGGGAGAGGGAAGCAGAGAGAGGACAAAGGGGAGCGGGAAAAGGGAGAAGGGAGCGGGGAGAAGGCAGAGGAGATAGGGAGAAGGCAGAAGACAAAGGGGAGAGGTAAATAGGAGTAGGAAGAGGGAGTGGGGAGAGGGGGAAGGGAGAGGAGAGAGGGGAAGATAGGAGGTAGGGAGAAGGGAGAGGACAAATGGGAGAGGACAAAGGGGAGAGGGAAAAGGGAGAAGGCAGAGGGGAGAAGGCAGAGGGAGAAGGGAGGGAAGGGAGAGGAAATGGGAGAGGAGAGAGAGGGGAGGGAGGAGGGGAGAGGGGAGAGGGGGAGAAGGGAGAGGAGAGGGAGGAGGAGAGGAAAGGGAGAGGGAAGGAGGGAGAGAGGGGAGAGGGGAGAGGAGGAAGAGGGGAGAGGGAGAGGGAAGGGAGAGGCAGAGGGGGAGAAGGGAGAGGAGGGAGGAGAGAGAGGAGGGAGGAGGGAGGGAGGGGAGAATGAAATAGGAGCAGGAAAAGGGAGAGGGGAGAGGGGGGGAGAGGGAGGAGACGGAGGACAAAGGGGAGAGGGGAGAGGTAAATGGGAGTAGGAAGAGGGAGAGGGATAAAGGACGGGGAAGAGGAGAGAGGGGAAGAGGGGAGATAGAAGAAGGTAGAGGGAAGAAGAAAGAGAACAGAGGGGAGAGGGAAATGGAAGAAGGGAGAGGGGAGAAGGGAGAGGACAAATGGGAGAGAGGAGGGGGAAATGGGAGAAGGGAGAGGGAGAAGGGAGAGGGAATATGGGGAAAGGGGAAAAGGGAGAGGGAGAAGGGAGAGGGAAGAGGAGAGAGGGGAAAAGGGGAGAGGGAGAAGGGACAGGGAAGAGGAGACAGGGGAAGAGGGGAGAGGGAAGACGGGAGAGAACAGAGTGGAAGGGGAAGAGGGGAATGGGAGAAGGGAGAGGGGAGAGGGTGAAGTGTGGTCGACACTCGAGTAAGTAATGATTGCCTTCTTTCTCTTTCATTTGTCCAAATGCCACTTTCCAACTGGCGACCCTCCGCTGGCAATTAAGCAGTCATTGTCCCGCTTTCAGCAGTAATCAGGCCGGACAATGCCGGCCCTCCTCCCGTCTGGGGATTCTTAATCACACCTCTTGTTACTGGGGGCCGGTCCGTGTGTGTGTGGGGGGGGGGGTATAAAGTATCACATGATGTAGGGCTGGCATGAAACCTTTATGACCTTTTGTATTCCTGGAAATGGATTGTTGTTTATTTGACTGTTTTGGTGTTGATGTTCATTGCTTGTCTTTACTGCTTACTCCTTTGTTCGAAATATTTCCTTTTGCTATCTTCCTTGCTAGTCATCTGACCCAAGGGACAGACAGCCGATCGCTACATGGACTGATTTAATTCACCACACATGCAACCCATTTGAAAACCCACAGCCGCTTCTGAACATATCATCATCATCATCATGCTGTCGGTCGCGATGCGACAAAGACTGCTTTAATTACTTGACTGCCGCTCTCCATTTAGCTCTCTGCTGTGAGAGTTGCATCCATAAGTCGGTCTTAATGTCTCTCAGCTTCAAGTTTCTCTTGATGTTATCCTTGAACCGGAGTGCAACGTAGTGCAACGTAGTGCAACGTAGTGCAACGTAGTGCAACGTAGTGCAACGTAGTGCAACGTAGTGCAACGTAGTGCAACGTAGTGCAACGTAGTGCAACGTAGTGCAACGTAGTGCAACGTAGTGCAACGTAGTGCAACGTACCGGCATTCATACTTCTCCATGATGAGAACGTGATGAGAACGTGTGTGGGACATGAGTTCCGATTTAAGCTTTGGACATGTTCAAAAGAGAGGTACGTTTGAGGCAGACTTAGTCTTCGTGATGATAATGTACTCTAGCGTATCCTAGCATACTCTAGTGTAATCTAGCATACTTCTTAATTTACTCTATCATACTCTAGCATACTCTAGCATACTCTAGCGTACCCTAGCATACATTGACCCACACACAACTTTGGCCATTCTGCCGTGGTCACATAGCCGTTAGTGGACGAAGTTGAACGTAGTTGAATGTAGTGGAGGGTAATGTAGTTGAACGTAGTTGAACGTAGTTGAATGTAGTTGGACGTACCGGGATCCATACCGTATCGTATCGGGATCCGTACCGTAACGTATTTATCCATACCATTAGGTGGGTCATCAACCAAAACCTGTTGTACCTTAACGTATTTGAACGTAGTGACAGCCCGTTTCACCCACGTTTTACCCACATTATTCTATCTACATTCAACTAGGTCCACTTACGTGTATGTGACCGGGCCTTGATGCGTCTACATTCATTTTCTTTTTATTCCACATTTCCATAATGCTTGCCAAATGTCGCTTCCGTTCATATGGAATCCTAGCTTTAGAATGCTGGGTGGTTTCCGGTGTGGCAGGTCATGGGTTCGAATCCTCGATAGGATCAAGCCAATGACTTACAAAATAGATGCTTTTCGCTGCGTGCCCTGACACTCTGCATTGATAGGATGCGGAAAAATTGGTTGGCGCAGTGTCAGGATATTGTGACTGAGTCGGATGCTGGCGGCATGGTATCCAAACGGGGCAGTACTATAACGCCGCCATTAATGCGTTTTCACAAATCGGAATCCGTCGTGATATGATTGTAAATGTTGCTAGGACGCAAAACCCCAACAATCAAACAAAACTTGTCAGCGAGGGAAGCACCGGAAGTGATTGCTGAGTGGTCAGAGCGTCCGCTACCCACGCGGCAGGTCATGAAAGATTTGTCACTGACCGAGTCAAACTGAGATTTAGAAGAGTTGTACTCTACAATAATGTTGATTAAGGAGGATTCCTGTGAGGTAGAACAGTACAGATTTCTCACGTTGGACAGTTGTGTTTTCGACCAGACAGGTTGACCAAATGAGTTGAGCGCCCGTCTCCCGTTTTGGTAGATCGTGGGATTCGAACGCACGTTTCGAACCCTGGTCGAGGCAAACCAAGCACTTAAAAATGTATACCTGTTGTTTCCTAGCCAGACACGCGGTTCAGTGTCAGGATAATGTGACTGAGTGGGATATGAGGTCATGGTGCTGGCCGCCTGGTCTTCCAGTGGGGCACACTATAAAGTTGCCATGAGTGCGCACTGTACGAGTAGGTACCCGTACTAACCTTCAATGTTGCTAGGACATTATTAGTTATTAAGATACAAGACACAGTGGTTGGATTGAGTAGCACTCTGTCTGGCCCCTAATAGTAATAGACTCCTCAAATCACCCCAACCAGAAGACGAAAGACAACACTTAATTTTGAAAGCAGTTCAAAAGGTACCAAGGAGCACCGCAACACGCATATCGAGAGTCAACCTCTCCAACACTGACGCCTTAAGATATTGGCGTACAAAATCAGATTTCCAATCACCTCTTTCCTTTATGGCCTCCAAACTTGTTCCAACGGCACCGCACACAGACAATCAATTTAATATATTTATCTAAGAAAAATTACACATAAACTCAAAACCATCGGACTATGCAACTTCAATTAGTTGTTTTTTTAAACTGATTTTATTGATAACTTTTTTTAACTTTTGCTTTCTCTTAAATCCAGTGGGACCTCGTGTGCCACCGGAACGTTCTTCCAGAGACGTCGCAGATGGTGTTCAACTTCGGGGTCATGTTCGGCGCGCTGCTCTTCGGCTTCTTGTCAGACAAGTTCGGCCGGAAGAAGTCCTTCATTGGCGCATGCGTGGTGCAGTCCATTGTGGGCTCGGTGACGGCCATCTCGCCCAATTTCTACGTCTTCATGGTGCTCCGCTTCTTCGTCGGTGCGCTTGAGCAGGTCAGTCGATCTTCCGGTGTTTTTTTTAACATTTTATTTTGTTGGTACATTAGTTGTTTAAGCAGGGGAAATTTCAATCATGGACGATTGGTCTTCCTCATTCCACTGCTCCTTGCCCTATCCTAATAATGCCGAGCGCCTGGATAGGAAGCAACAAGTATCAATTTGTTTGTCATTGGTTTGACTCGACCAGGGTTTGAACTGACGATCCCATGATCTGCCAACACAGGATACGGATGCTCTAACTCATTCGGCTATCCCATCTGGTTACATTCGTTGATTAAAGCTCCATAGTCCGATGAAGCATCAGATTTTCAAAACCAAAGCAATTATTTAGATTTACATATCTGACTTATCTACATATCTGACTTAGATATTGGTGCATGTATTAAACATTTATCGCCACATCGTAGGAAATACTGGGGCAATTTAATAGAACCTGTTACTGCAGAAGCCTATCGTGTCAGAGGTTTGGCGCACTTGCCAAGATCAATTTTCCATGTTTGTACTTCAAATATCTCAAAGGTTAGCCATTTAAAATAAAATAAAAGTTACTTCAAGCTGTCAGTAAGGTAGATTATAGCGACCAACCTAATATATTTATCTCAGAAAATGACAGAAAATCAAAGCCATCAGACTGTGCAACTTTAAGTAGGGTGATTTTGCAATCATTGACAAATTGGTCTTCCCCATTCCTCTGCTCCTTGTCCAATCCTAGTAATGCAGAATGCCAAACTAGTTAGCGGCAAGTATAACGGCCGTGGCGACCCCTAGCGGCGTATTGTGTGTGAATTCGGCCAAAGTTCAAAATCAGGAGCTTTGAATCCCACGATCTACCAAAACAGGAGGCGGGCACTCAACTCATTCGGCCATCTTGTCCTTACCCCATTTATTTGCATAGTCCGATGGCTTTTGAAATGTTGCCTCATATTTCAGATAAGTTGACCATATATGTATACGTTATTTTTATTATGACAAATATGAGCTTCAATGCATGTAAATATGCATACAGGAACAGTTGCAATGTGGTGATGCTTCAGGAAAATATGATATACAGCCCAATATAACATGGTGTTATCACATATATTATATATATTATATATATTTATATTATATATATTATATATATAATATATATAATATATATTATATATATTATATATATTATATATATATTATATATATTATATATATTATATATATTATATATTATATAACATATATAATATATATTATATATATTCTATATATTATATATATTATATATATTATGTATATTATATATATTATATATATTATATATATTATATATATATTATATATATTATATATATTATATATATTATATGTGTTGTTATTTTGTATAATAGACTTAAATACATATGAACAGTGGGTTGTGGTGACACAATTGAAAAACATGGGGGGGAAACATGCAAAGAATATATTTGTTTAAACATGCAAAAAAATATACAGCCCAGTATAGCATGGCATCACCAGACATACCATATATGCAGTATATAGTGCACACGTGATTCTTATCATCAGCATAAATGCATATAACTATGCATAAATGAGGAGTGGCAATGTGGTGACACTGCACCAAACCGTGCTATACACTCACATATAGCACAGAACGCCCAGAGGGCCCTGGTCACGTCATCAAACGCTGAGAAACCTCCTGCAGTTCTCCCTTACTCTATCTCACTTTCTCTCTATCTCTCTATCTCTCCACAGGGCGTGAACATCACAGGCTTCATCATGGCCACAGAGATGTTTCCTCCCAAGGAGCGGACTATTTTCGGCGTCGCGCACGAATTCCTCTGGGCCATCGGCGGAGCGATACTGCCCATCATGGCCTACTTCGTGAGACAGTGGCGCCACCTGCAGTTGGCGGTGTCGGCGCCCGGAATCCTTGCCATCGCCCTCTGGTGGTGAGTGCTGGCACCTCGGCGACCCCTAGGGCGGCCGTGGCGACCCCGAGCGGCGTATTGTGTGTGAATTATTTAGCGTACCGTGAAGGTCACATGACCTGATCCGATATGCACAGCGTAATGATTATCGGCGGGTGTATGTGGGGGGAGGGGGCGGGGGGGACAGGGGGATGGGGGAGGAGGGAGGGGAAGAGGAGGGTTGAGGAGGGCTTCATATTGGAAGGCAGTATATTTGGCATCAGTAAATATCTATTGTCATTATTATTATTATTATTATTATTGATAATGTACTGACCTCCCCAGGCGAAATACAACAATTCACACGTTGGTATCGGTAGGTTGGTTGCATCAGAGAACTGTTGATAGACTAATCATTTGGATGCTGGCCCCAGAATGGCAGAAGTATGGGTTCAATGTCCGCTCGAGGTGTGGTGTTCCTTTCGTTTGTTACCGGGCGCGGTGGCCGAATCGGTAGAGCACAGGCCTCTCGTGCGGAAGATCGGGAGTTTGCGAGTTTAATTCCCGGTCGAGTCAAACCAATGACTTAAAAATTGATACTTGTTGCTTCCTAGCCTGGTGCTCGGCATTATTAGGATAGGGCAAGGGCTGGTTAGCTCGGTGTCAGGATAATGTGACTGAGTGGGATATCGGGTCATGGTGCTGGTGGCCTGATTTCCCAGTGGGGCAGCACTATAAAATTGCCATGAGTGCGTACTGTCACAAGTCGGTACCCGTCCTGATATGACCTTAGATGTTGCTAGGACTTAAAACAACAACAAACAAACAAAATCCTTTCGTTCGCAAGAAGATCCTTCCCCCATGACATTGGTGCCATTACCAGGATCCTGCACATGTTGCATGCCGTGGAGTATTGAACCTTCCCCTGTGTATGTGCAACAGGTTGGTTACCTGGATACAGTCAAACCTCTCTAAACGACCACCTCCACAGATCGACCACTCCACTATATCGCTCACTTTATTTGGATCCCAAGCGATCGCCCATACAATACCATTGTAATGATTTTTTTTTTAACTCCCGAAACCAACCACCTCCCTAAATGGACGATTTAAAGTCGGTCCCATGGTCGGTCGATTTCGAGAGGTTTTACTCTATAAGTATGTTTGCTTAACGACCCCCCCAGCACAAAAAGTAAAAGTCGACTATTGGGGTGTATAAAGGCTACATTCCTTACACGTGGTATGCGGCATGGGAATGCGAATGCGAATGCGAAGGCAGCAAAAAATTGAAAAGCATCTAAGTCAATGGGGTGATTCCATGTGTCTGAATGTGAATGCGAATTCGAATGTGAATGCGAATGCGAATGCGAATGTGGCAACTGAATCGGTCCATGTAGCCATCGGTGCGGCATGCTAATGCGGATGCTGCTGCGTTTGCCATAGAAAACAGTGTTAGAGAAACCTGACACTATGTGTGGGTGTGGGTGTGGGTGTGGATGAAAGGACCCAACCCGTTCGCATGCCGCATTCGCATTCGCATGCCGCATACCGCGTGTAAAGGGGCTGTCACATTAGGGTTTTTTGCGGGCGCGTATGGCGGCGTAGGCGCGTTACGTCATATACGTCGGCATACACTGTATATGCTACTCATACGCTACGCATACGCTACTCATACGCTACTCATACGCCGCCAGATGCCGCCAGATGCCGGCTTATGAGGCATATGCCACCATACGCTTTCATAAATCCGTCCGTCCACATTTTTTTGTGCATGCTCAAAAAATCTCGACCTATGAGGGAGTATGGCCCATACGCTGCTCATACGCTACTCATACGCCGGCATACGCTCCTCATACGCCGGCGTACGCTCCTCGTACGCTAGGGTTACGCCGGCATAGGTTTTTCATACGCTCAACTTGTGTCACCGGCGTATCTCTAGCGTATCTCTAGTGTATGTAGCGTACGCATAACCTACGAGTTACGTATGGGAGCGTACTCCTAGCGTATGCACAGCGTATGCACAGCGTATTCAAAGCGGATGCCATAGGTGTCGACATCGATCTTGACTCATACGCTACTCATACGCTCATACGCTACGCATACGCAACGCATACGCTACTCGTACGCTACTCGTATGCTCCACATGCCAATAAAAACCGTCAAAAAATGTCACAGCACGCTCCCATACGCTCCTCATACGCTCCTCGTACGCTCCTCATAGGTTCCACATATGCTCAAAACCACCCAAAAGGTCATCATAAGCCGGCACGCGCAGGACCTACGTAGGTTTTCAATACGCTCCCGCCATACACCGTAATGTGACAGGGCCTTAAGGAATCCTAGCTTTAGTATGCGACTTAGACTTCCGGGGTGACAAGTGTAGTGATGTGCATTGACCTGCCTAGGTGTACTGCTACATACAGGAGGAGCGGGGCGTAGCTCAGGCGGTGAAGTGTCCACCTCTGAATGTATGGGTCATCTGATCGATCCTGCTCAGTGGGCACATTTGCAGTTTGCGCTATTTTCCGTTCCAACCAGTGGTCCACAACTGGTTCATCAAAGGCATCATGTCTGTGGGAAAGTGCATATAAAAGACCCCTTTCTGCTTATTGCAAAGAGTGGCCTATGTGGCCGCAGTGGGTTTCCTCTAAAGAAATATGTCAGAATGACCATATGTTTGACGTCCAATAGCCGATGATAAAAGTCAATGTGCTCGAGAGACGTTGTTAAATAAAACAAGCTTTCCTTTTTGATACATACACAGGCAGGTGTAGGTAGGTAGATTTAATCACCCTAGGTAGATTAATTGTTCTGATACTACCCCTAAAATTTCAGAAGTGTGGGTTCCAGTCCTGTTCTAGCAGTGATGTTTCCCTCGATTGCAAAAATACCGTAAGGACATTGTTATAAATAAATAAGTTTATTATTATTATTGAAATCATCTAAGTATTACTTCATTATTACTGAAGTGGTGTAATAAAGTTAATTTATTACTACTGAAGCCATGTAATTACTTCTTTTTTTAAATCTTTATTGAAGTTTAACTGAATCATTTTATCACTATTGAAGTCATGTAAATCAAATAAAATAGTATTAGTGAAGTCACGTAAATAAATTCTCTTTCATGGAGTGACCATCTGAAAAGGATTAACAGGAAGAAAGAAGGACATTTTCAAAACCAAAATAATTATCTAGATTTGATCCAACATATCTCACTTAGATACTCGTGCACTTATTCAACACTTGTCACCACATACAAGGGTCAACTTAAAGCTGCATAGTCCGATGAAATATAACATTTTCAAAACCAAACCAATTATTTAGATTTGATTGTACATATCTAACTTAGATACTGATACACTTATTAAGCATTTGTTTCTGCATAGAAGGCAATACTGAGTCAATTTAACAGAACCTGTTTCTGCAGAAGACTATGGTGTCAGAGTTTTGGCATGCATGCCAAAACTAATTTTCCATGTTGGCACTGAAAATATCTCAATAGTTTACCATTTAAAATAAAAGTAACTTTGAACTAATGTAAAGTAGATACTAGTGATCGATCTAATATATTTATCTCAGAAAAAATACAGAAATGCTAAACCATTGGACTATGCAACTCTAATAGAACCTGGTACTGCTGAAATATATGGTGTCAGAGTTTTGGTGTGCTTGCAAAACCTAATTTTACATGTTTCCACTTCAAATATCTCAAAAGTTAACACTTTAAAATAAAAGTTACTTTAAACTAAAGTAAGGTAGATTATAAAGATCAACCCCCTATTATATTTATATCAGAAAATGACAGAAACTCAAAACCATCGGACTATGCAACTTTGAAATAAAAGTAGAGCTTGGGGGGGGGGGGGCAGATATTATCTTCTCATGTAATTGCAAAAATATAAACACTGTTAGTGTTAGCGAGTTCATTATCATTGGCTATGGTTGCCTGCTGATAATCAAGTGTTTCCAATTTACACCTGCTGCCAGAAGTGTCTTCTTTTCTATTCTATATTTTTCTTTCTTTCCTCTTTTTTTTTTATATATAATTGGATTAATTCCGAGCGGAGAAAATTGTTTTTTAGAAGTGCTAGTGGCATGTTCTGATAGGATACGATCCATAATGTACATGTGTGTGTGTGTGCGTGTGTGTGTGTGCGCGTATGTGTCGGTGTGTGTGTGTCGGTGGGTGTCGGTGTGTGTGTGTGTGTGTAGGTGTGTATATGTTGGTGTGTTGTGTGAGGTTTGGTTTTTGGGGTGTTTTTTTTGCCACGTCTTCTGCTTCTCAGCATTGGCAATGAGTGACCTCCACCTTCACCCCGGCTTGACCTGGCCTTTAACCCGTGGTGCCATCTAGCGGCGCCGGCGGGCTTTCCCTGTCACCTTCCCGACTCTCCATACGTCTCGACTCCCGCATCACGGGACGCCAGTAATACCATGTGACTAACACAGGCCCCACCCCCATCCCCCACACACACTCTCTCCAACAACAACAACAACAACAACAACAAGCCACTTGCACCATTACCCCATCCACATTCCCCCCTCATTAACCTCAGCCCTATTGTCTCCACTTTCACTGCAAAGAAGCCGAAAAACACCCAGATTATTTCCCGGCAAAGCCCGATTAGAACTTGCAGGCAGACGACTTTCGGAATTTGGCGGGAACTCTGCGCCGGCTTCGGCGTAATACGCCCCCTCATGCCGGCACCGCCTCCCATCAACTTGCCTATTATCGCTCATGACCTATTGACACTGTATTATCGCCCATCCAATACTGAAAAGCCCCCCAGGGCCGAGATTAATTGCCCGCAGTCCATGGGTCTGCAAGTGCATGGGTTTCTCAATGAGCCAACCCCATTATTCTTTACGAGTGATTTGTTTTTGAGGGTAGTTTTCTTCTTTTTTTTTCTTGGGTGGGGTGGAGATTGACTGTTGTTTTTTTTTGGTCCATTAGTTGTTTAAGCAGGGGAAATTTCAGTCATAGACGACTGGTCTTCCTCATTCCACTGCTGGTCGATAGAAAGCCCGAGCCTACACTTTTACCGACCCAAGGGATTTTTAACCTCCCACCCCACATAGACATGGTATGAGAGCAACTGGCCTTTGATGACGCTGTAAGTTATACACAGCGGTGGAAATCCAAATTGGCAGAGGTGGAGGCACGGGGAATCGAACCGCCGACCCTCAGATTAGGAGTCTGACCTAGAAAAAAGTCAGACACTCTAACCACTCCACCACAGAGAGTGTTCAGCACTCCTCGGCATTAAGGACGTTTCCTCGGGACGCTCTTTGCTAATTTTAAATAAAATTTCGTCCAAAATTTATTTTTTAAATTTCTGGTAAGCATTTGGGGGGGGGGGGCACATTAGTCGATTAAAGTTGCATTGTTCGATGGTTTTGAGTTTCTGTCACTTTTCTGAGATAAATATAGTTGCATAGTCCGATGGCGTTTGAATTTTTGCATTATTTTTTAGATAAATATTTCAAACTGATCATTATAACCTACTAATCATTATTCTGGAGTAATTTTAATGAAAACATGCTAATATCAGAGCAATTTGAGCTGAAAGAACTCAAAGTCATTTCGGCAAGCTTTCCAAAAGTCATGTAGCTATGGCACAGATTACTATCTCGTGGTGGTCACATGATGTCAGTTGACCTAGTAATGTGTATGTCTTAGAACCTGATTAATGCCATATATGGTATTGGCAATGAGGGCAAAACAAATCAGGTCACGAGATTGACCTAATTCGTTTGTGGCCTCCCTGCCTAATGCATGTAATGGCTTCCTCAAAGTATTTGTCCAATGGGATGAGGTAGTAAATTCACTGATTATTCTGTATATGCTGTCCCAAACTACTAGTTAAAGTTGCATAGTCCGATGGTTTTGAGTTTCTGACATTTTCTGAGATAACTACATTAGGTTGGTCCTTATAATCCACCTTACTTTAGCTTGAAGTAACTTTTATTTTAAGTGACTAACTTTTGAGATATTTGAAGTGTAACCATGCAAAATTAATTTTAGCATGCACGCCAAAACTCTGATACCATAGCCTTCTGCAGTAATGGGTTCTATTAAATTGCCTCAGTATTTATTCCCTTCTGCGTGGCGATAAATGCTTAATAAGTGCCTCAGTGTCTAAGTTAGATATGGAGAATTAAATCTAGGGGAGTTTTTTTGTTTTGAAAATTTGATGTTTCATCGGACTATGCAACTTTAATGCACCAATATCTAAGTTTGGTGTAATGAATCAAATGTAGATAAGTATTTTCATTTAGAAAAATATAAATGTCATCGGACCATGCAACTTTAAGTTAATTGTTATAATCTACCTTACTTTAGTCTTAAAATTAAATGGCTAACTGTTGGGATATTTGAAGTATAAACATGAAAAATTAGTTTTGGCAAGCATGCCAAAATTCCGACACCATAGATTTCAGCAGTAACAGCTTCGATTCAACTGTCTCCATATCCCCTTCTATTTGGCCACAAATGCTTAATAAGTGCATCAGTATCTAAGTTAGATGATATGAGGAGTTCAGGCACAAAACCAAAGCTAAACGCCGATCCAAAAGTTGAGATTTTTACCTGTAAATAATATTAAAGCTCACTAATTCCACTTTTCATATGACCATATGGTAATGAAGCAATAAACAAAACAGTAGGAATACAAAAATACAAACCTTTTGAAGGTTTGATTCCTATGTTTATCTCCATTTTTGGATTGGCGTTTACGTGATGTTGCGCCTGAACTCTTCATATGTAGAATCAAATCGAGATAATTGCTTAGGTTTTGAAAATTTGATGTTTTCATCGGACTATGCAGCTTTAAAGCTGGATAGTCCGACGAAAACATCACATTTTCAAAACAAAAACAGTGATCTAGATTTGATTCTACATATCTAACTTAGATACAAGGGCACTTATCAAACATGTATTGCCGCATAGAATGGAATATTTACTGAACCAATTAAATAGAAACTGTTACTGCAGAAGCCTATGGTATCAGAGTTTGGGCGTGCTTGCCGAAATTAATTTTGTACGTTTGCACTTCAAATATCTTAAAAATAACTATTTAAGATAAAAGTTATTTCAAACTAAAGTAAGGTACAGTATTAATATCAACCATATATATTTATCTCAGAAATGACAGAAACTCAAAATCATCGGACTTAATCATCAACTTTAAATAAACCATCAGCAAGCAAGTATACCAGTAAGATATATTATATGATCTCAGATGTTACTAAGATGCAAAATTCCCAACAAAGGGCTACAACTTACAAGTACAAGCTGTTTCCCCCGTTTTGTCCATCTGCAGGCTGATACCCGAGTCAGTCGTGTGGCTCATAGCGAAGGGTCGCATAACGGAGGCGGAGAGGATTCTGGAGCGTGCCGGCCGGTTCAACAAGCGTACACTGCCAGTCCATTGCCTCAGTGATGACGAGGCGTCCAAGCCCATGCTGAACCCACAGGTATGCAACCAGCCAGAAGCCATGTCACAAGTTACACACGTGCGGCAGAACTATAAAGTCACCATGAGTGCGCACTGTCACTATAGTCAGTACCCGTCCTTGATAAGTGATATGACCTTAGATGTTGCCAGGACGGAAAACTCCAACAACCAACCAACTTGGTTTGATCCTACATATATATACCTTGAATATATGGGTGTACTCCACCAACCAACCAACTATAAAGTCACGCACTGTCACAATTTGGTACCCGTCATGATATGACCTTGGTTGTTGCCAGAACGTAAAACTCCAACAACCAACTAACTTTATTTGATCCTACATATATATACCTTGACTATATGGGTGTACTCCACCAACCAACCAACTATAAAATCACGCACTGTCACAAATCGGTACCCGTCATGATATGACCTTGGTTGTTGCCAGAACGTAAAACTCCAACAACCAACCAACTTGATTTGATCCTACATATATATACCTTGAATATATGGGTGTACTCCACCAACCAACCAACTATAAAGTCATGCACTGTCACAAGCCGGTACCCGTCATGATATGACCTTGGTTGTTGCCAGGAAGTAAAGTTCCAACAATCAACTGACAGGGAGCAGGCGCAAAAACCAGCAAATCCATTTTTAATTGTTTTCTGTCAAATAGAATTCATTGTTGTGCTTTCCAGTTAGAGTCTATCAATTTCATACCATTTAGTGCATTATATAGGGGATGTGAGTTGTGACGGCTTCTCTGTGCATGCATGTGATTTCTCCGGTTTTAACCGGAATTCCATGGGTTTTTTTGGCCGCCGAAACTGAAATTCCGGGGTTTTTTTAATTCAGTTTTTTTTTTCTGGCCACTGAAACACCTCTCAAATACTCTATTTGCATCCCTCTCACGACTCAGTGGGATGCTGTGCGTCCCCACGATAACCTAAAGAAAATGTCAGGGTTTTTTTTCTGCACCCTAATCACATGCCTGTACGTGGAAAATAAGGGTTTGGTTATCAGAATGATTGCAGCTTCACCTCAAAGGTGTTAGCCAAGGTTTCATTTCGTTCCAGATGGTGTTTATCGGTTTTTGCGCCCGAACCCTCCATGTACACACAAATTAATTCATTTAGCATTCTTATATTTTAAGTTGTAATTATTGGGGGATTCTGTTCGATTTGCTTATGTTGATGGGATCTCAGGTTTATAGAGTGAAATGATTTCAATTCATGTATTCTTGCTACCCTTACTACCCTTGAACCATTAAGCAAATTGCCATACGCGGCTTTTTTATAGATAGGATAAGTACTTATCGATATATAAAGGGCGGAGCGGCCTATCCTCCATTATTGTTTATATTATCTACTGCGCAGTAGCCAACCGCGTGTGTGCGGAAATTGAATTGGTTTGGCCTAAACCTTGTGCGCCAACGAAAAGTAAGTTGGCTTGGCCTAATTGGGTCTCACGACCGCCTCCTACTGCAGCGCCACTTTGTGCTCGTGGCCTGCGCCCCTCTGTTTGGCCAGTGCGCACCTGCTTTTCAAACTTTATGACCGGCTGGGCAGTTGCCTAGCCATGAGACTAGTATTAAACTGATCAACCCATATTCATGTTTGTGTTTGTGTCCAGAGCATAGCCTACTTTATACAGATAAATAAAATAAATTTTTAAAAGAGTAGGCATTTGAAGACTGTTGCTAATAAAATCTCTTAAACTTAATTTTTTTAGATCTACTTTGGTAAATATGGGATTAATATATTTGTATGACTGTTTTGCAGGGTTTTGCTTAACTTGAAAGACATTATTGATAGCAGTATATTCATACCGTGCATTATTCGACCCTTAAACTTGTCCACTTAGGAGAATTGTCCAGGAGGTTCAGGGACAACGGCAAGGAAGGACCAACAGAAGCTGTATACAGTCATCGACTTGTTCCGCACGCCACATATCCGCAAGATCACCATCTGCCTATGCACCCTCTGGTCAGTGCTATTTATAGTAACTACCATCTGCTAGGCACCCTCTGGTCAGTGCTAGTTATAGTAATCACCATCTGCTATGCACCCTCTGGTCAGTGCTAGTTATAGTAACCACCATCTCCTATGCACCCTCTGGTCACTGATAGTTATAGTAACCACCATCTGCCTGTGCACCCTCTGGTCACTGATAGTTATAGTAACCACCATCTGATATGCACCCTCTGGTCAGTGCTAGTTATAGTAACCACCATCTGCTATGCACCCTCTGGGCAATGCTAGTTATAGTAACCACCATCTGCTATGCACCCTCTGGTCACTGATAGTTATAGTAACCACCATCTGCTATGCACCCTCTGGTCAGTGCTAGTTATAGTAACCACCATCTGCTATGCACCCTCTGGGCAGTGCTAGTTATAGTAACCACCATCTGCTAGGCACCCTCTGGTCAGTGCTATAGTAACCACCATCTGCCTGTGCACCCTCTGGTCAGTGCTAGTTATAGTAACCACCATCTGCTATGCACCCTCTGGTCACTGATAGTTACAGTAACCACCATCTGCCTGTGCACCCTATGGTCAGTGCTAGTTATAGTAACCACCATCTGCTATGCACCCTCTGGTCAGTGCTATTCATAGTAACCACCATCTGCTATGCACCCTCTGGTCACTGATAGTTATAGTAACCACCATCTGCTATGCACCCTCTGGTCACTGATAGTTATAGTAACCACCATCTGCTATGCACCCTCTGGTCAGTGCTAGTTATAGTAACCACCATCTGTTATGCACCCTCTGGGCAGTGCTAGTTATAGTAATCACCATCTGCTAGGCACCCTCTGGTCAGTGCTAGTTATAGTAACCACCATCTGCTAGGCACCCTCTGGTCAGTGCTATTTATAGTAACCACCATCTGCTAGGCACCCTCTGGTCAGTGCTAGGTATAGTAACCACCATCTGTTATGCACCCTCTGGTCAGTGCTAGTTATAGTAACCACCATCTGCTATGCACCCTCTGGTCAGTGCTAGTTATAGTAACGACCACAGCAACCCCCACCTCCTTCGGAAGTGGACCCAAAGGACAGAGTGTCAGCATCTTTCAATGAAGATGGGAGTCGCACCAGGTGGCTCCTATGATTGTGTCATGGGGCGGTGGGGGGCGGGTGGGGGGCGGGGTGGGGGGGGGGGGGGGGGGGGTGAAAATGGGGAATATTGTGCCTAGAGCAGGATCCGAATCCACACTTCTTTACATTCCTGAGCTAGCATGCTAATGATTACATTCCCTAGGTTCCCTGGTGCAATCGCCCTATCTAACTATGAGAGGAGAGTGCCAGACTACTACAGTACTGTTGTCTAGCTTAGTGTGGAAAGGGTCAGCTAGCTGCAGCACAGCCGGAGAAAGACTTGACAACTATGTCGCATGTTATCTGATTCGGGGGATATCAGTTCATGGTGCCAACAGCCTGTTCCTCCAATGAGGCAACATTATAAAGTCGACATGAGTGTAAATTGTCACAACTCAGTACCCATAGGGGTATAACCTTAGATCTTCTTCTCAAGTACAAAGTTTATAAAGTATATATATCCAATGGCAATTTGAAGAGACGAAATGTTGAAGGCGCATATATAGACATAATATTGGAGCTTGTACATTGATATTCAGGCTGGTATATTGATATTGTATGCAGGTATTGCAGGTATTGCAATACCTCAGGGAGTTTGACGCCCCTGCCCTGTAGAGTTGTAAACCACTGCCTTGTGGTACAGGTTCTTGACAGAACCGAAGGCTAAGGGAGCAAACACTAAACAGAAAACCATGTCACTGTGGCAGCATTGAGGGCGGTTGATGTATGGAACTCCCAACATCTCCTGCCACTGCAGGGACAAATAGTTTTGCGCCTGTCTGGACATGCTCTTGCCAGTGTGAAACCTCTATTTGCTCCCCGAGAGAGTGCCGCTGGTAACTTGCAAAAGCCAGCAGCACTTCAACACTTTTGCAGGCAGCTTTCATGAAATGTACCTGGAGCTGAGAGACATTAAGACCGACTCATGGACATCACTCTCACAGCAGAGAGCTAAATAGAGAGTGGCAGTCAAGTAATGAAAGCAGTCTTTGTTGCATCGCGACCGACAGCATGATGATGATGATGATGATATATAGACATGAGCATAGACATATTTTATTCACAATTTCCACACACAATACACAAACTTAAATTAAGCTGCTGACAATAATAGACATTGTAAGAACGGTGTAACCATTAATGGTTGTCTTCCCACTGCCCCTTATAACCAAATGTATAATGCAACATCACGACCCCTGGACCTGATATATAGATAACCTACAGACTGCTCTTTGAGGAAGCAAACACATATTAGACAACGAAATGGTGAAAATAAGACATGTTCAGGGACAGACAAATTCAGTGGTTTAGGCCAAATGAAAAATCGCCCACCCCTGATTTTTGTTTTCATCTTCTTTTTTTTTAACTGTTAGAAATTCGTCGGGCTGGCAGCAATTCAACTTGCGTAAGTTTTAGATACCGTTACATAACTGTGTGGTTGTCTAACATGTCAGGAGGCCTCAAAGATGGCCAAATTTAAACTATTTGATTTCTAAAATTGAAACTTGTAGAGCTGTATGACATAAAATAATGAAAAGAATAAAGAAATAAAAAGAATTTACACTCGCCCGACCCTGATTTGTATGATCAAAATGACGATCACCAACTTTTTTTTATTTATTTGGCCTTAGATTATAAATATTTGACAATTACTCATTGGGTCTATGTTTCAGGGCGATCAACACGATGGTGTATTATGGACTGTCATACAACACTCCCAACCTCTACGGCGACATGTACTTGAACTTCTTCATCGGCCAAATGGTGGAGATCCCCTCTGTCGCTGTCACTATGTTTCTCATATACAAGTAAGTAGCTTCATCTGACATTTATCTGCGCATGCGCATGCACGGTGGCAGAATCGGTAGAGCGCAGGCATCGTGTGTGGGAGATTGGGAGTTCTGTTCCGGTCGAGTCAAACCAATGACTTAAGCCCGGTACACACCTCCCGTATAAAACCTAAAACTGAGTTTTAAGTCGCGAATCGGAAGGCTCTGGTGTGATAGGGGGTCACACACCTAAAGACTGAAACCAACTAAAACTCAAACTTTGTCGCGAAATGGGAGGTGTGTACCGGGTTTTATAAGATTCGAAAAATGAATCGGGCAGTTTTAGTCGGGAAACGGGATGGGTCAGGTTGTAACGGGTACCGTCAGGCAGTCAGTTTTAGTGCGTGAATCATATACGGGAGGTGTGTACCAGGCTTGACTAAATTGATACTTGTCGCTTCCTAGCCTGGCGCTCAGCATTAATAATAGGATAGGGCAAGAACTGGTTAGCTCAGTATCAGTATAATGTGACTGAGTGGGATATCGGGCCATGGTGCTGGCAGCCTGATTTCCCAGTGGGGCAGAACTATAAAGTGGCCATGAGGATGCACTGTCACAAGTCAGGACCCGTCCTAATATGATCTTAGATGTTGCGAGGACATAAAACTCCAACAACAAGATCTAGCGCTGTGTGCCACACTGCTGTTGGTTTGATAACTAGCATACTTCCTATGGCAATATCCATGGCAATATGCCACTAATATGTCTGGGTTAATAAAGTTGATATCAGACTGGTTATGTTAGTCCAATGGCAATTCCTTCTTTTAGTGTGGGAATATAGGTTTTTGTATGTATGTAGAAATTGAATTCTTGCTTCATCAAATTTGTTCTGTCCTCGAAACATTTAATATATAGCTTCCGTAGTGGATAGTTGTTCACATTTATCTAAATTATACAGAAAGAACATGAATATTTATTAATAAGCTAATAACACTTACAGTGAAACCCCATTATTATGCGCGGTGATTTAACGCGAATTCAGTGTCATTGGACATGGAATTATTTAATTCAAAGATAATTCAGTCAACTGAACCCTGATTTAGCGTGACCCCGCTGTTTTCGCGGGGTTATTATATGGACTCGAACAATCGTATTATAACGGGATTTCACTGTAAATGTACACAGGTACAATGGCCAGACCATTACCAGTTCCTACATGTTTTAATTGAGTTCTTTAATATTGCATAGTCCGATAAAGCATCACATTTTCGAAATTAAAACAATTATCTAACGTTGATTCTACATATCTGATTTAGATACTGGTGCATTTATTAAACATTTGTCGCCAAATAGAAGGGAATACGGAGGCAATTTAATAGAATCTGCTACTGCAGAAGCCTATGGTCTCAGAGTTTTGGCGTGCTTGCCAAAATTAATGTTGCATGTTTGCAATTCAAAACTTAGCCATTTAAGATAGAAGTTACTTCAAACTAAAGTAAGGTAGATTATAATTTATGACGCGAACAAGCAGCTCATTGAATCGGAATTTTATTCAATAACATAGTAGTCAATAAGAGTATGTTACAGGTCAGATGTTGGTGGCAGGTCAATAGTTAAATCTCAGCAGTTGGTGGATCAGGTTGAAATTCGACTCAGGCCCTCAACCCCATCGCCTTCGCATGTTCGTCGTTTGTACGGATGGGTGGGCGGCTACGTTGAGGTGGTGAGTTGCTCGTCTGGCTGCTGGAGTGGAAATGAGGTCTGGTGGGTCTCGGGGGCCGACAATGGGTGGCCGTGATGTCAGAGGTCTTGCGAGAGACTCGGGCTCACGGGAAATCCGGTAGGGGTTTTGGGGTTAGGATTCGAACCCAGGTGGCAAAACCGGGGAGACTCCTTGTTCGCGTGCAAATTACCCATGTTGGCGAACCAGCATGAACAATGATCAACATAATAGATTTATCTCAGAAAATGACAGAAATGCACAAACCATCAGACTGTGCAACTGTAATTAATTGTTTGGTGTCAACTTTGTTCACTACAGAGTTGGGCGTCGGTGGCCTCTCTGCATATTTCACGTCCTCGGTGGAATCGTCTGTGTCATAGCCCCATTTATTCCTAAGGAAACAGGTAAGTGTAGAAAACTATTCAGGTAACTCACTTGTGATGACTAAGCAAAAATATTAAAGAACAACGAAGTAGATCACAATCCATTTTTAATAGGGTTAATTAAGTCTCCCAATTTTCTTTCTTCAACAAAATATTAATTGCTATTAATAAAAAATAATAACTGGAATACAAATCAGAGCATAATTTGTATTTAAAATATGTTTTTCATATTTAAAATAGTTTATTGGAAAACAAATGAGAGAAGACTGGATGAATGGATTATGGATGATAGTCTTAGAGTAATAAGGATTGCACACACTCTGGAAATTGAAATATGGTGAGAACGAAACATGTAGGGTGTGAGTTGTAGGGCGGTGACTGGGGAATATGGTGTGTTCGCAATTTTGCGACCAGTCGGGGTGGCCGAATGAGTTGAGCCTCCGTCCCCTGTTTTGGAAGATCGAGGGATCCGAACCTATGAGTTTGTGGGTTCGAATCCTGGTCGAGTCAAACCAATGACTTAAAAATTGATACTTGTCGCTTCCTAGCCTGGCGCTCAGCATTACTAGGAGAGAGCAAGGACTGGTTCACTCAGTGTCAGGATAATGTGACTGAGTGGAATATCAGGTCATGGTGCCGGCGGCCTGACTTCCCAGTGGGGCAGCACTATAAAGTTCCCATGAGTGCACACTGTCACAAATCGGTACCCGTCCTGATATGACCTTAGATCTTGCTAGGACGTAAAACAACAAACAAATAAACGCAATTTCGCTGGTCCCTCAGTAAGGACTGAAGCGGAGGCCATAATCGATTAACACGACCCGGGCGACTCGGGTCACCCGAGTCGTCAGAATTTCAAATAGAACACCGTGAGTGGAGTCGACAAATACATGTGCTGTGTGAAAAACAACCCGACCCCAGTAACCCACCTCTTGGCTGGGGTTTGCAAGGAGCGATGACGTCACATTTGCGCTGGTACCATCCTGCAGGATAACAGCCGCTGGTACCAGTCATACATTTTTTTTTTTATAATATCATAGATTAATGAAATGGAAATATCACTAAACTATGCCATCATAAAAATATTTAAATCATATTTTGCTGTAATTATACCGGCTATTAAAAAACAAATAAAAGGGCCACCATTTTTGTCACCCCGAGCGTGGAGAAGTGTATTCGATTATTCGACGCGAGTCTGCAGGATGTGTGCATGCGCCAAAAAGTGGCTCGGGTGACCAGAGTCGATTAATCGATTACGCCCCAAAATACTATTATGATGTAAGTGTAATAGAGCAGTGGTACAGGCGTGAGGCAGAACCAGGCCAGGAGGAAGAAGCCAGGTGGCAGCACCAGGCGAGACAGAAGGCCTGACCAGTCGATGAGTAGATGAGTGTCATTAGTTGGTCAATTAATATGTACTGAGGACACAGTTTATAGATAATCACTTTCCGAAAAATTATACTCGCATAATTAAAGCTGCAGGTAAAGTAGATACTAGTGATCGATCTAATATATTTATCTCAGAAAAAATACAGAAATTCAAAATCATCGGACTATGCAACTTTAAAGCTGCATACTCCGATGAAATATCAAATTTTCAAAACCAATTATCTAGATTTTATTTGACATATTTAACTTAAATACTCATGCACTTATTAAACATTTGTTTCTGCATAGAAGGCAATACTGAGTCAATTTAACAGAACATGATACTGCAGAAGTCTATTATGTCAGAGTTTTGGCAAGCTTGCCAAAACTAATTTTCCATGTTTGCACTCAAAATATCTCAAAGGTTTACCATTTAAAACAAAAGTAACTTTGAACTAATGTAAAGTAAAAAACAATATACTAGTGATCGATCTAATATATTTATCTCAGAAAAAATACAGAAATTCTAAACCATCGGACAACGCAACTTTAATATACAGCACATAATATCTGCTATGACAATTTCGCTGTAATCTGCATTAGCGACAAATGTATGACAGTAATCGCCCTAATATGACCTTGGATTTAAAACCCCAAACAAACAGGTTTAACTCGCCTGTTGTTGCTGTTTACTCCAACAGCCTCGGGTGTGGACCTCACCTGGGTGTCGGTAACATTGGCGATGCTCGGCAAGTTTGCCATCAATGCTTCCTTTACCATCATCTACATCTACGGGCCTGAGATCTACCCGACCGTTATCAGGTAAGCATCACGGACCAGATGGGATGGCCGAATGAGTTGAGCGTCTGTCTCCTGTTTTGGGAGATCGGGTAATCCGAACCCAGGGGTTTGTGGGTTCGTACCCTGGTCGAGTCAAACAAATGACTTAAAAATTTATACTTGCTGCTTCCTAGTCAGGCGCTCTGCATTATTAGGACAGGGCAAGGACTGGTTGGCTCAGTCAGCAGTGTCAGGATAATATGGCTGAGTGGGATATCAGGTCATAGTGCCTGGTCTCCCAGAGGGGCAGCACTATAAAACACCATGAGTGTGCACTGTCACAAGTCTGTGCCCATCCTGATATGACCTTAGATGTTGCTAGGACGTAAAACAACAAACAAACAAAACAACATCAGCTGAGCACAAAATAAACCTTAAAGTTGAATGGTCCGATGAAACATTGTTTTCAAAAGCAAAACACTTACCTAAATTGGATGCTATATATCAAACCTATATACTGGTGTATTAACTAAGGCTTGGGGGCAGCATATACAGAATAATCAGTGAATGTTTTACCTTACACCTTTAGGCACCTACTTTGACAGCCGTTAGGCAGGGAGACGACAAACCAATTAGGTCAATCTCGTGACCTTATTAGTCCTGCCCTCCTTCCCCGTACCATATATGACATTAGTCAGGTTCCAGATTACCTACACATTAAAAGGTCATTCCTCATCACGTGATCATCGCAAGATGTGAATCTAGGCCACAACAGCAAGACTTTTGATAAGCTTGCCAAAATGATTTTGGGTTCTTTCAGCTCAAATTGATCCAAAACTAGCCCTTTGCCACCAAAATGACTCCAAAATAATGAATAGCCTCATCTCATTGTGCCTAAAGCCCCATATAGTGTAATAAGCCTTTAATATACAGCTCCCATCTAGAGGGTTATGACTGTGTTCTCACTAAGTTCATTAGCAATAGTAGTAACCATACCAACCAATTATCTATCTGCTACTGAAATGCAGGCAATCAAATACCTTATCAGCAGCCACTGTGTGGTAAGATAACACCAACACTACAACTGGCCAGCATTGAAAACAAGCCTGGGTACCCGGGCTTATATGCTATGGACAGTATAAATACAGCCTCAATAAAAAAAAAAATTATTTTAAAAACTAGTACTTATACATTATAGAACACAGTTGATATAGCGATATAGCGATATAGCGAATGGTAGACAGGAAGTGTGAACACTTATTTGTCTCTCTTTTTTTTTTGGTACATTAGTTGTCCCAAGCAGGGGAAATCCCAGTCACAGACGACTGGTCTTCCCTACTCCACTGCTGGTCGATAGAAAGCCCGAGCCTACACTTTTACTGACCCAAGGGATTTTTAACCTCCCACACCACATAGACATGGTATGAGAGCAACTGGCATTTGATGATGCTGTAAGTTATACACAGCAGTGGAAATCCAGATAGGCAGAGGTGGGGGCATAACCCTCTACCATCCAGGAACACAGGGTCAAGCCTCACTTCATTCAGTCATTGTGCCTAAAACCCATATCGCGTAATAATAATCCTTTAACATACATACACCTGCCATCCAGGAACACGGGTTCGGGTCTCGCCTCCTCGTCAGGTCGCGTGGGCGGCATTCTCTACCCGTTCGTCAACTACCTCTCCAAGTTCAACGTGGGCGCGCTGGGCCGACAGTGGCCGTTGCTCATCTTCGGCGTGCTGTCCATCGCCGGCGGGCTGCTGGCCTTGCCACTCCCCGAGACGCGCCACCACCCCCTGCCGGACACTATAGACGACGTCGAGAACTATGCAGAGTTCTGTAAGCGCGCGCACCTCTACCGGCGGGGCGAGGCAGGAGGGGCGGGCGGGAAGGCGGAGGGCGAGGCGGAGGGAGAGGGCGAAGGGGAGGGTGAGGAAGCCCAGCAGCAGGACACGCATGTATAGTGCGCGCTACAGCCGCTAGGGGAAGTATTGTAAACAATTTATTTTTTTATTTTTATGTGTATAGATGTATATGTTATTTTGGACATGCGTGTATAGTGTGCACAGCCCTCGCCGCTAGGGAAGTTTCTGTAGTTCTTCTTATGTATATATTATTATTATATTATATATAATATATGTAATATATTATATTATATATTATTGATAATATATTATATTATATATATATTATGTATAATGTATATTATAATATATATTTTATGTAATATATATTATATAAATAATATATATTATATTAGATATACATGTATGATGTATATTAATGATATATATGACATATTTATGGTTGGCTTCGGAGATACGTCTATATAGTACGCGATTTACTCGCCTTGGAAAGTACTCAAATTCTTGTTTTGTTTTTATATGTATTGTTACACTGCTGTCTTGAGGACATGCATGAACAGTGTATATACTACGCTCGCTATGGGAAGTAATTGAATTCCATTTGGCTATATTTGGCTGTTCTGGGACACAAGTGCATATGGTGTGCTGTGTCGCTGGGAAAATAGCCTAATTCATGTTTAGTATTTCAATAGCCAGCAGTGAGGCGGCGAGCTATGGTTAATGTGTGTGGGATCCAATGATGGTGCCACCACTTCTATTGATTTATACTCATATAATTATTTTATATCACTTACATATTTAGATAGCGACATTTATGGATAATGCACACTGTGCTCGCTAGGGGAAGAAGGCCAATTATTTTTGTTTTGATCAATGTTTTGGGCATACACTGGCAGAAGCCATGGAGGCAGATTAGTGAAGCAAACCTCACATAGGTGGCGCCAGTGTAGAATTAGCGTGAAACTGTTCTCGTTACATTGATAGTAGTATTACTGGTGTAACGTGGAATGCAAATAGTGTGGAATGGATGCAATTCATTAATTTATACTTGTGTAATGAAGTTTAGAGTACACATATATACCCATAACGGTTACCATGGACAGGCATGCATAGTGCGTGCTGTGCTCGCTAGGGGACGTACTTTAAACAAAACAAAATTTGTGTGTATATATATACATATATACATATGAGGTATTCTAATTCAATTTGTTCATATATATATATATATATATACACATATATATATATAAATTATAATATATATCCATATATATTATATGTGCATATACAATATGCATATACACATATATGTGTATATGTATAATGCATATCTATGCATATATATATATATATATATATGAGATATGGCCAACAACCCACTGTCAAGGGTAATTAAGGTAAACCAACAACACAAAGTTGTTGAGCCCAAGCTGTATAGCTCACAATAATAATAATATATCATACAAAATCAGCTCGTCACTCACTCCCCACCACAGCCATGTATACACACATATATCTGTATATATATATATATATATATATATATATATATGCATATTGTATATGCACATATAATATATATGGATATATATTATAATCAATAGATATATGCATACATAGATATACATATATATATATATATATATGCATAGATATGTAGTATGCATATACATATATATGTGTATATGCATTTATATTTTACATGCACATATATGTGTATATATTCATGGATATATAGTATTATATATGTATATATATATATATATATATATATATATATATGCGACTGACACTGGTCTACATCTGGCGGAGGCGAGGAGGCCCCAGGTCGCGCCACTGGTTAAGTAATAAAGGTGTGGCTCTTAGCAGACTCTTGAAGAAGTCCACTGAGAAGCGAGCAGGTTTTATCGTCCTCAAACATTCCGAAAGTATGAAATAGATATAATGAGTTGTTCTTGATGGGTACTAACGCCTGACTGACTGTGTGCACTGAGGTGTGTCCTTGCTTGCTTGCAGAGGGCGGCGGCCGGGGGGGGGGGGGGGGGGGCGCTGCAGTGTCTTTGTTGTTGAAATGCATGATGGTTGTATATGACGATGTGTCTTGAACAACAACTTGATGGTCTCTAGATATATATATATATATATATATATATATATATATATATATATATGCATATATGCATATATCTGCATAAATATATATATGCATATACATATGCATATATGCATATAAATACATATATGCATATAAATATTATATATACAAATATTCATATATAATATATGCATATACATATACATGCATATAAATACTGTATATATACATATATATATACATAAATCCATATATATATGCATATATATACATATAATAAACATATACATATATGCGTATATATATACATATACACAAATAGATATATGCATATACACATATATACATATATGTATACATATATATATATAATATTAATTAATACACATATATAATATACACATATATGTACATATGCATATTTACATATAAGTATATGGATATATACACATATACACATATATATATGTACACATATGCATATGTACATATATATCTACATATATATAGGTATATATATACACATACATATAGATATGGAGGGGTACCTTGGGAGAATTTCTGCTTGCAGAATTCAGTATACCTTCACAGAGTTGTTTATGCCAAGTAGATCCTACCTCAACGCCTCAACTCGTTCACTGGACTCAGCTATGGCTGTGAAGTGACACACGTATTATTACTTGTCACGTGTTATATCCTGTGCATACATTATATATTATCATGGGGGTGAATGCAATTTGTTCTCCATTGTTTTATGAATGGGGGGGGGGGGGTGACATTGGTTCCTTACTATCCAAGATGGTGGGTGCATTGCCTTGTTGGGCGGCCATATTGGGAACCGGAAGTGGTTGAGGATAGGCGCGTCCTCATGACCTTCTTTTCCATAAAGCAGCACAATCCGATGGAAGTCTAGACGTGTTTAAACCAAAGCACTTAACTAGATTTGATCCTTCACATCCAGCTCGGGGACTGGTTTACTTAGTAAGCATTTGTTTCAGTTTTGTGTTCTTGTGCAACGCTCAAATATGGGTAAAATCAAAGCCTATGTCCAGCATTTCAGTGTGCACACCAAAATTAACTTAGCATGTTTTCACTTCAAATATCTCCAAGTTAATCGCTTTAAAATATAATATAACGATCAACCTAATACAAATATATATATTTATATATATACATATGTATATATTTATTTATGTATATACATATGCATATATATATGTTTTTAATGTATTTATATATATATTTATATATATATTTATTTATATATATTTATATATATATATCTATATATATATATCTATATATATATATATATATATATATATATATATAAATCCTCAAAAGGTGCTAAGCAATATAATACAACACTTTGTCCATTGTAATGATCAACATACTATCTGCTTATGCATTTGCTCAGGATAAACTGATTTGTTTTTTACATGGTGTTTCATAATCCCAATAGAATACATATTGATTTGAAGCAAATGTCCTTGTGTTTTCAGTGTAACTGTTTCTGTGTTGTTTTGTGTCAGTCATTACAATGGACAAAACAAAGAGTTATCACCTTTTGAGACAGGCTCATATATATGTATGTATATATATATATATATATATATATATATATATAGCAAAAGCGCAACACCATCGGATTGTGCAACTTTAAACATTATGGGCACAACCGCAGGCATGAACACTTGGAATGGTTGCATAATTCAACATGGCATTTGACATGTCTGTATTAACCGAAGAAATCCTTACAAGTTAATTAGCCCCAATGGCTAGTGGGCGTTGAGATCTCCGGGCGTGTTCTACGTACAGCCTTGCATACTCTAGCCCGAGTATCTGCTTGGAGAGTTAGTTAGTTGCACAGATTATGTATGCTTGGTGGCTAACCGGAAACAAGCACCCGCTAGGTAACGTAAGTGTCAGAACTAGAGCTGTGTCACGTGGGTAGTTAATTATTCCAAACAATGCACAAGCTATAAAAGAATATGTATAATTATACGATATATCATCCCATGTTGCAAGTAAGTGACAATATAAAGTATTCCAAAGTAAGATTCAATAAGTTGTGCATTCCTTAGTGAAAGGGTATATATATATATATATATATATATATATATATGTATATATGCATATACATGTAACTTTGTTCATTGAAATGTATTTATGTGTGCATATGCAACATATCCTCAGAGTGCATTTCACTGAAAAATGTTATATGAATATATATATATATATATATATATATACACATATATATACTACATGTATACAAATATATATATATACATATTTATATATATATATGTGCATACATATGTGTATTTAGAGATGCATATCCTAACAATCCATTTCACTCAAACAAGTTGAGTATTCCTTGAACTGAGTCCATGTCCGGGCAATTGGACGTGTTCCTTGTTAATTAATATATATAATTGATTTGCTTATGAAAGAACCGGGATTACCATGACTTTAGGTAACATGTTGCTACACATCCACGCATTCAATAGTGCCAATTAATAAGCCGGTATCTAGATAGATGTAGAGGTATCTGACAGTCAGCAATGTCTATTAGAACATTTAAGTTCATCTAAGCATCATTACATAACAACACTTAAGTGAGTGTATGCAGTCCGCAACCTACATTTCCTTGTGTGGTTTAGTCATGGTGTTTATTCCCCTGTTGACCAAGTGTTGAAAATGATTGCTTTCCTTCAGTTTCTTATTGCTTCAGAAATGTTAGAAATGTGAATTTTGTTTCCCCCCGTTGCTGACCTAGAATTGAAAATAGCTGCCCACCATGATTTCCCCCTATTAACCCAGTTAACCCTTCAGTTTCTTAGTGCTTCAGAAATGTTAGAAATGTGAATTTTGTTTCCCCCTGTTTTTGACCTAGAATTGAAAATAACTGCCCACCATGATTTCCCCCTACTAACCCAGTGTTGGAAATGGCTATCTCCCTTGATATCCCCCTGTTGAATTAGGATTTGAAATGGTTTCCTCCCCTGATATGCCCCTGTTGATCCAGTTTTGGAAATGGTTCCCTCCCTAATATCCTTATGGTGACCCAATATTGAAAATGGTTTCCTCCTCTCCTAATATCCCAATGGTGACCCATTATTGAAAATGGTCCTCTCCCTGGTATGCTCCTGGTATCCCAGTTTTGGAAATGGTTCTCTCCCCTGATATCCTTATGGTGACCCAGTATTGGAAATGGTTCTCTCCCCTGATATCCCCCAGGTGATTCAGTATTGGAAATGGTTCTCTCCCCTGATATCCCCCAGGTGACCCAGCATTGGAAATGGCTATGTCTCCCTGATTTCCCCCTGTTTACACAGTATTGCAAATCGTTACCTCCCTTCGCTGGAAGTAGTCCTTGTTTGTCCAGGCGGCACATCGTGACGTCACGCCCTGACCTACTTTTATCAATTATTCCCACAGGAACTTAGCTTGGGACGCATGCTTCTGAAAGTTATACGCATGTCCCATATTGTGTTGCTTTTCTAAAACTAGACTGAATAATAATGATGATGATGATAATAATAATAATAATAATAATAATAATAATAATAATAATAATAATGCATACATTAAAATAAGAGATATTAAATTAACAACAAAAAGTCAGGAAAGGTTTAAGTGGGTTTTAATGGGTGTTGTTATAGATGAGTTGTGGATACATGTTGTCATTGCGGCCGAATGTTCAACTCATGCAAATTGCCAGTTAAATTGGATTATTGAATTATTGGATTATTGGATTATCTATGGTATGTGGACGAGAATACAAATGGCGTAATTTATCTACCAGTGTATCTAGGTCAATCATAACAAGCCAGATGTGTGTTACTTACGTGTGATTATATAAACAGGTATGGTCATCGTCTAAAAGGGTATGGTATATATTGCAAGTGTTCTTGTTCTAGCTAACACGTGACTATATATATATCGAGAGAGAGTGGGGGACTATGTCTATGTACATATTGTATTCTATGGAGATAGAATGTCGGGGAAGAACCTCCTGCACCACCCTTCCAAAAAGAACAATATTCTGAGAATTAGATTTTTCATATAAATTAAAACTACTACAATATGCACAAAGCGATGGTGTTGTATTAATAAATGTGCGTAATGTGTTTTCTGATGGGATGTGGTGAATTTTCGCAATTACTTTAATACTCTTAATAACTTGGTCACAAATAAGTGTCTCCTTAACGGTGGAAGAAACCAGAATAAGACATGGATGTTTTTTTCATCTTGATATCTTCACATCTGTGAAAATATTTAATGATTGATGCCCAGAATGCAATTGAAGCTTACCAGTTCTCTTAAGTTATAGTTTGTTCTCTAACGTGGCTGGATTGTTGTTTATTAAATCTTATTTTATTGTGCTTCAAGCCAGAGCCAGAAGGCCAATTACATCATTTCCAAATAACCATCATTAAATTGTTTATTCATAACATAGATAAGTATTGCATAGAACCATAAGTTTGTCTTAATTGGTTTTGTCCTTTGTTTCTGAAATGCAGAAAATCAACAATGGCCAAAGCAATGAATTGCAAAAAAAGGTCTTCGGTTTATGCGGGATTTTAAAATAATTGTATTAAAGTAATGTTCACGGTACCTAGTATTCAAAAAGTCGACTTCAAACTTAAAGAATATGGCTGGTTATTACTTGCTGTTTGCATCAACACCATTGGCTTTTCTACTACAGTATCCGATGACCTTCTATTTTCACTAAGCCCTGTACATTCAGGATAACTACAACAAAGATTAGACATTTTATACATTTTTTATTCACAATTTCCATGCATTATTCCACAAACATACACAGCAGGAACAGTGTAGCCATTAATGGTTGTCTTCCCACTGCCCCTTATAAACAAAATAATCCACAAAAATAAAATCATGAGCCCTGGAACCAATTTACAAATAACCTACAGACTGCTCTTTAATGAAATTTCATACACTTATCAGTTTATTTTCCTTGAATTTTACTTTTTTAATTTTCATATGAACTAAATTTAAGTGATGTAATTTGTTATTCTTCAATTATTTTTATTCATAATCAACTTTCTCCTTTCACCCTCCAAATTAGGCTTCCAGTATTATCAAGCTTACAGAACATGATTTTATCTTATTTAAATATAGGTTGACATATGGTCTTAATATAATATCATCGTGGACAGTGAGTCTATAATTTACTATATTTATCAAACATATTTTTTTAATCTATTTTCTTCTTCTTTCAAACTGAGTAGATCACGGGGTATGGTGAAATAGGGGACATGGAAGCGGTTGTATTTTGGTGTAAGGTTATATGGGAGTTTGTGCTGGGTTAGTCTACTGTTGTCTAAGTAGAGAGTGTGTCAGGAGTTATAATTCATAACACTGGAGACTGACTTAGGGAAAATAGATTATTTATTCATATAAATGATAACAGACCTTAGCATCACAGCAAGTAACAGACTCACAATATGAAGAAAATATTAGACAAAGCAAATGGAATTGAGCATATATATAGTATATATATATTACAGAGAAGAGTATTAAGACACTTGAGACTAGATACAGTTACAATTTAATAGTAATTTAAGGTAGATGGGGTTCGAATCGTTCCTCCCTCCTGAATCAGATCTCACACTCAGCCATAATAATTTGCCTTGTATTCCAGAGTAGGGTGGGCGGGTGGAAAAAGAAATACTGGGAGCTGAGATGTTTCACCGCTTCATATGGAGGCATCACACCGAATGGCTTTGAACTTGACATGTACCATAAAAACTCCCGGTTAGATAGATTTTTTAATTTGTTTAAATAAAGGAAGTTCCCAGAAGCACCTCAACATGTATCATATTTCCTACCTTTTCGCTATACAGTCAAAAATTGACCTCGATGTATGTGCCAGCTCATCTAATACGCGAGTTTTTATGGTATTCTGGACGAAAGATTTATTGCCTTAATAACAGTGAGGCTAGATAATTAAAAAGAAATTAAGTTGGTGGGTGATCATCCTTTTGAAATAGAATTTCTTCTTTTTTTTCCAGTCATTCATGTACACATCACAATATTTTCAGTCAAACAATGAACACTGTGTTCTCATTTAGAAATTCATCATATCATATAATTCTAAAGTTTCAATTTTGGAACATATTGTGTGCTTTGAACATATTGTGTGATTACGAAAGTTTAATTGCTGCTAGCCTGACACATTTTTATCAGTTTTTACAAAAATATATCAATTTAACTAATTTAGGGGCGGGCCATTTTTAAGGCATGGACGGGCACGATCACCAATTTTTTGTTGGCCTAAGTGTTATGATTCTTAACTTATCATTCGAAACCAGTCGGATATTACTACGTTCTCCAGTGTTATGTATTTTACCCATGTTACGAGCAACATGCATAAAGTCACTACAGCACATCCAACATACCACTCCATTGTCGAATTCCTCACTGGCTGATATTGTCCTACTTTGCCAGCTACATCATTACATTATCACATCTATATTAATGTTATGGGTGTGGTTTACTTCAGTGTTGTGCAGGCAACGAGTCATTGTGTCATAATTATAGAGCAGTGATTGGACATTATTTCAGAAGCATAATTATGTCATATATATACAATGTTGTCAGCTTCTCAGTATGACATTATATAATTCACATATGTGTATGTCTTAGAATGGCCTACAAGGATGTCTGTTTATATATATATATATAAATATATATATGTGGATATGTATATAACTATATATATATGTATATATAAATATATATATATATAACCATATATATATGGTTATTGTACATATAGTAAATGGTGCCCTTGTTGAAATATAATTATCATCAAACTAGTTAACGAGCGAAATACTTACAATTGTAGTCGAGTTTAGAGCCTTAAATACCGAAAACAATTCAGTGGCTTTTATTTACCATTTTCCAGGAATTGTTCAATAGGTTTACATTATTATATTACATGAGTCCCAGTTTGGGATCAGTTTCGACTCACACGATGTTTGGGTTGAAATTGAATTATACTAATTATATTTACTGACAAATATTTATTATATTTCTGAATGCTTTAAGGTGTTGTGGTAGAGACGCTGAAACTGTTTAACAAAGTAGAAGCACAATGAGAGAATTTTAAACACATGGGAAAATGGTATTATGCCATAACATGTTGTTCATAAGTTAAGTACTTTCAAAGACCTTATTTTAAATTGTAATTCCATTTAAATTAAAAGCTTTTGATTGCATTTTTAAAACGCTGTGAACCCTGAGTATGAATTCAATGTCTGCACTGCATACCACTATATCTAAGGAATGTTGATATTTATATAAGTACATTGCTAAAATCAGTTGTGCATATTGGTCACTTAATCGCTCGTGTTAATTAATCAAAGTTAAACCGGTATATAGGCTGTTGAGACATGAACCGTACTCTGACAAATCCTCTCCAAGCATACCATTGCAGGTTTTCAGTTTATGCAATTGTATATGTGTGTGGGGGGGGGGGGGGGGGGGGGAGTGTTGAGGTTAGTTGCTATTGCTATGTTGTAGTTGGTCCAGCAGCACTGACAAGGATTTTAGACAACCCTATAGAGAAAGATATCAGAATTTGTGATCTAAAAGGCTAAATATTAAGTTTAAATGTTTATTTATCATAAGCAGCTACTTTTTGTGTGATTAACTTATTAAATCATGTAGACTAAATAGACTTTAAAAGGTGAATTGAGAGCTTTCTGTGCTGACCATCTTGGTGGTTTCCATGGATTCCCCTGTGTGTGGTAAATCCCTCTAGGTCATGTGATGAGGGGATCCCACCCGTGATGTAATTCGTACATTACAGACCTCCCCCCTCCCCCCTCCCCCTCCCCCCTCCCCAACATGTTCAGTTGCATTAACTGAGAGAATAAAATAAGCAAATGTGTGTTTGGAGAGATTTTGATACCGGATTCGTTTGTTTCTGAGTGAGGTATACCGGGCGACTTTAAGATGAAACCGAAGAAGTGATGTTTGTTGTTGATAGCCTATTTACACGATCATGCAAGGGAATTAATCCACAATCAATATCGAATATGTGAGTCGGCATTCATTGTTGTTGTAAACTGCCAAGTGCATACATAACTGGTTATATAAATATGTGCTTAGATTATCGTATTGTTAGATGAAAGCTGATTGAAATTAATTATAAATTTTGTACAGTTTGCATACAATTTTCAGTTTTTAAATCGCATATGAATTATGATGTAGTTTTATTGGAGGGCTTAATAAATGTAGTCCCACCTGAAATTAGAGTCAAATTCCTTCTACGACTGGATGAACTCATTTATATTATAGGCCTACGCAAGAGTTGCGGTGGAGCCTAAATCCAATTAATTGAGGGTTTCTAAGGAACAAGTAGACCTAGGCCTACTCTAATTCCCTCATCTGAATAGCATAATTCACAAACGCGGAGGCATAGATTGGTCTTTATTGAACAGTAATCATTAGACAGGTTAAATGTCATCAAATAACATGAACAATGGACATGGTGTTTGATATATATAGATATGTAAACCAAAAGTCAATGAATAGCATGAGTTCCGTAAATATATCATCAGTAAATTGTCTTGTTGTTGTTTAAAGCCTCATAAAAGGCGGGTTGTGTGGGTATGATGACGATGTTGACTTCCTGTTGTGGCTAGGAATTAATGAAACAAAGGTAGAAAACAGCCATTATGTGGATTCTGCCGATCCAACTCCATTATTCAATGTCTGTCAACAATGTTTTTATCCCTCATCACGCACACACTTCATGAAAATATATGCACTTAGAATGCTCTTTTTCGGGCTGTGACAGTATCATGACTATGTGACTGACTATTTGCATGACTTGTGTTTACCTGCGTTAGGAAGTTTACGCAGACGCAGTACAAGCAGACGGTCCATTTCCGTTGCCGGTGTCGCACGGATGGGAGTACCCCTAAATATTTTAGGTAAATTTGGATTTTCTTTTCAATAGACTACATCACGGTTCCAGTGGTGCGGTGCATTGTGGGATGCATCAGAGCAAAACAACCCCCCCAAAAGCACATGGCACATGTTAATACACTGGATGCAGCTATGAAATGTGCTAGTTTCAGCTCTACTCAGCTCTTGTTTGAAACATAGAATACTAACTAAAAATATATATATAATAAATTAAGATGTTAATCTTTGATCCAGCATTGAATTTACATCAATATAATCAGCACATCTTATGCCATGTGAATTTAGATTTAAAAAGATCTAGGCACTCAGAGTAGTGTAAAGCCGTGTTCACACGGGCGATGTAAATCGATTCGTAGAAATCGACTTGTATAGTTCGGCTTACATTTCGTGTGTGAACGTGTGTCTGAGGCGGATTAAGGCTGATTCGATTCCTGTGATGCGCATTCTGTAAACCACCTCTAGAGGTAGTTTACGTGAGGCGATTTCTGTGATTCGATTTATTTTGCCCGTGTGGACGCACTGAGGCGGATTAAGCACCTCACACGCATGCGCAGTCGACACCTCAGTTTGTTGACTTTCCGGTCGATCAAAAGCGCATATTATATAATTTAATTAATGAAACTGCTATCTATGCACAGATATTTTTTTCATCATTTATTTTTAGGGTTTCACTGCCCAGCAGAAGTTTTGACCATTCCAAACCAATACGATTCAATCCATACATATCTAGGTCGAACCCACAATCTCTCGGCCGACGTCGACGAACCCAAACTGGCGCTGGTTAGTCTGGACTTGCTCATGCGCAGTTTTCGATTTCCGGCCCAAGTAATGCCCGTGTGAACGGGCCGCTAATTCGCCTCACCTGATTTGATTTGTCTGATTCGCCTCACATTTTGCCCGTGTGAACACGGCTTTAGAGCCATAGCCAGAGTACTCAATGCATTGTCAATGGCAGTGAGCAATCTCCATACAGAAAAAGTAAAATATTGATAAAACCACACCACCTAGAGACAAACCGCTTGGAATACATATAGAAAACATGTTTAACAAAAAGATTATATTAGATTTATAAGGTTAGGGTTTTGGATTTCTATTAATTTTGAATAAAATCGACATTTTTCAATGCGGGTATAGGCAAAGTCAATGGCCGTATGCCTTTGCTTTGCTCCCACGGCCGTTTTCAGCGCATGCGCAGTCGGAACCGTGATGTAGTCTATTCAATTCAATAAAGTTTATTTCAACATCCTTATTATATACAGTTACAATTTCCATGAAACTTAATTACAGCACATGAAGAAAGGGAGAATGGAAGAAGCACAATGCTTATTATATACATTCCCGTTGGAAAAATATAAATAATAGACTTATACAACACGGTATATAATGGTTTTAAAACCCTCCCCTACCCATGTGGACACTCAAAAAGGAGTTGGAATTATTTGCAATAACATTTTTAGAGTTTATAAATAAATGTTAGAATTCTAGAAGAATGCAGGATGTTGTCCCAATTCACTACCACTATACATAAGGTGTCGAGATTGCGTTCTGTTAATACTAATAGCATTTGAAAGTCATGTGGGCATTGATCATGTTTTTAAATTATATTTTATATGATTTGATTTTATACAATCAAATGTCAAATGTGTAGTGATGTGTCTGACCGGCGCAGTGTGTCAAATATGTAGTGATGTGTCTGACCGGCCCAAGATGGATCTTCCAGATGTCTACAGGCAACCAGACGGTCAGAAGAGCCTCCAACTCGAGATTTGAATAACTGAAACTTCTCCAAACATTAAAGTACATTCCATTTAATTTTCAACTGTTCTTAATCTACAAGTTACAAAAAAAATCTAATCTAATAAATATTAATGTATCTATTCATATGTTCACTCATTGGTCTGAAGAATTCTGCATTGTTTATGGAATGGAAGTTGAAATCTTCAAGACTGCTCTCTGTTTGAATAGGACCCGTATGAGGCCTATATGGGTTACAATATGGGATACATGGTTTCTGCAAACGGAATCCATGTGGGTCCCACATGGCAAGCCCCATATGGGTTTAACTATACATTTTGTGTGATTTATGGTTTAGACTCTGCATCCATGGGACCCATGTGAGTCCAATATGGGCTGAATACTCAGTTCGGGACCCACGTTGGTAGGCGTACCCATATGGGTTTTTCCAGATATAGCCCATATGGGACCCGTGTACTCTTGTTTGCTGATCCGCGCATTCAATAGTTGTGTCAATGAGATGCAGCCCAAAACAGCCGTTCTGTGTGGATTTAATTATATGAGACACACAGATATATAATATATCAACCACGTGAGAGAGGATCAATGTTATATCCTCAGTGCATGGTCATTTGGGAAAAATAGAAAAATAAGTTTGTGCATTAATTGTATTATCCACGACAATCATTATTATTGCTAAATAACTTGGACGGGTATAATAATGCTTTTCCTTGGTATTTTAACATGATTCGTTATGGTTAGAATGCTGTTTTGTACATGTATTATCATTTATGGGTACTATTTCCCTAAGCTGTGCTAGAAGTGAATATTTTGGGTTATGTGACGGCAACATATAAGCGTGTTGTTCTGAGACTAGTATGTTGTGTGGCGACACTATCAACGTTTCCTTGCATGAGAAGAGGGGTGTATCAATTACCCTAATCAATTTGTAATGATTCATGTGTTAAAAGCCGAATAAAAAAATATATATTAAAAACCAGTGTGTGTGCTATATATAGTTCCTGCTATCACCAACTCATTATATCTGAGCCAGTTTCACTTGGCTAATTCAAATGCAGAGAGGTGTACTGTAGAAATGTGCAGAATGTGGTATACCTCCCACTTTTCCTGAAGTAAAGGCAGTGCCAGATTTAAGCCGTTTTCACACGGGCAAAATGTGATGCGAATCAGGCAAATCGCATCAGGTGAGCCGAATTAGGCATCCGTTCACACAGGCAGTACTTGGGCCGGAAATCGAAATCTGCGCATGAGCAAGTCCAGACGAACCAGCGCCATTTTGGGTTCGACGACGCCGGCACCAGAGAGTGTGGGTTCGACCTAGATATGTAATGACTGAATCGTATTGGTTTGGAACGGTCAAAACTTCTGCTGAGCAGTGAAACCCTACAAATAAATCATGAAAAAAATATCTGTGCATAGATAGCGGTTTCATTAATTAAATTATATAATATGCGCTTTTGATCGACCGGAGAGTCAACAAACTAAGGTCTCGACTGCGCATGCGTGTCACTTCCTTAATCCGCATCAGTGCGTCCACACGGGCAAAATAAATCGAATCAGAGAAATCGCCTCACGTAAACTACCTCGCTTAGGTGGTTTACATTATCGAGATCATGTGAATCGAATCAGCCCTAATCCGCCTCAGACGTCCGTTCACACGGGAAATGTGCGTCGAACTAGGCAAGTCGCTTTCTACGAATCGATTTACATTCCCCGTGTGAACACGGCTTTAGATGAAAAGAGGTCCTAGGCTATTCCACTGTGAGGCCTCTCCACAAGGCCTGTGACGGTGTAAAACAAATATACACCTTGGCCGGAGCACCCCCCCCCCCCCGCCCTCCTATATTTTGAGACCCTGGGCTTCAGACTACCAAGCCAATATACAGGTAAATCCAAAACTGAGTAAATGTGATAAAGAACTTGTCACTTGGATGCTTTACAATACTGACAAATATTTTCGCTTCAACATGCGAAATAATACAGTTGTGGCCTACATATAAATTGTGTAGAATAAAGTTCATTGATCAACATAACCACAAGAATATGCCGACTTCGTGTAAATAAAATATCTAAGTTAACCAACTTGAATATTGTTTAATGATTTTAAATTTAAACATACTTTAAAGTTCATTGATCAACATAACCACAAGAATATGCCGACTTCGTGTAAATAAAATATCCAAGTTAACCAACTTGAATATTGTTCAATGATTTTTAATTTAAACATACTTTAAAGTATACTTTAAAATATCAGGTTAATAGTCTGGCCCCTACAGGGGTGAACCTTGTTCTGACTGATACAGTTTTTCTCTCTGCTGATAATTCATGGCTGGCACCCCCATAACGACATCCAGATAGGTGTGGAGCTCTCATCCTTGAGCAATTTTTATCAAACCGGAAAATCCAATAGGGCCGCCATCACAATTTGGGCATTTATTGAAAATGTTAATTCCCCTGAAATAATAGAGCTAGAGACTTCATGTTGGTGTCAAATGAATCATTTAAAACTGCTTATTTATTTGTATGTTTTTGTACATGTCAAAATCTAATACGTCTGCCATAATATGTACCAGGCTAGGTTGCGACAAGTATCAATTTTATAAGTCATTGATTTGACTCAACCAGGAATCAAACAGTGTCAAACTCCCGACCTTCCACACAGGAAGCCTGTACTCTACTGATTGAGCCATCTCAGCTGGTCATGAATGAGAGGAGATCTAATCAAAATTATTTACTTTTGACTTAAGTGAAATTGTATTAGATTGAAAACGAATGGATAAAAACATTCACCATATACTTGCAGTAGGCTAAAGGTCAAAACCAACCCATTATAAAAAGTGGTAAAAAGTATCTACATAAATGAAATGAGCAGATACATTTTTAATTTAAGAAGCAAAATATATTCTTCACATATAATATATCTTAATATTTACCTGCTACTTTTGATTTGAGAAATATAATAAAACATGTAGTTTAATGGACTCTGAAAGTGAAATCAATGACATTCTATGGTCGCCATCTTGTCTTTTTGCATTCTGTTCCATTTCACCAATTCTGCACCGATATAAGTCGCCATTTGATACTGGAGCCAGGGATTCCACTTCCTGTTCCATACTAAGACTATTTTTGCACGTCTTTAGACTACATTTTCATTCACCCATACTGCAAGTAGCCCTACGGTGTTAATCTTGTATCTAGAGTACCGTATGAACAAAGACAACAAACAGTATGGAAATTATCCAATGGCAATGATATCAAGAAATCATCTTCAAAACTTGGAATAGGCCTACTTATAGATCATCACAACCAAAAATATTACAACACATCACATACAATACTAGTTTTAAAAACTGAATGTTTATAATTATGAATTAAATAGCATTATGGCATCTAGATAAACGATTCACCCCATACTTGCAGTACAGGCCGCATTTTGGCTTATTTCCGTTCAGGGTACGCCTCCGAGTCATCTCGGGGACGTCTCCCTTTTCAGACTGGAGACGTCTCGAAAATGGCTGTCAAATTCAGTGATTTCAGGAAATCAGGGCACTTCTTTTCCATTGCAAATGGCTGCCCCCTATGGTGGTGGCCATTTTCAAGGCAACCAACTGCTTTTGCCGTTCAGACCAGCATGACATCAGGAATTTCTCTGAGATGACGCGTAGTCGTAGGCCCTACCCTTAACGTGGCCCAGGGCCGTGTTCAGGGTCCGTCTCGGAGGCACCTCGGCGACGCTTTTTGGCTTATTTCCGTTCAGGGTGCGTCTCGGCGACGTCTTGGAGAGACCTTCCTTTTTAGACTGGAGCTGAAGAGCGCCTCGAAAATGGCTGCCGCATTCAGTGGTTTCAGCCAATCACAGCACAGCTTTTCCATTGCAAATGGCTGCCGCCTATGGGGGTGGTCATCTTTGAGACAACAAACTGGTTTTGCCGTTCAGACTAGCGTGACGTCGCGGCCATCTGCGAGGCTCCTCCGAGATGGACCCTGAACACGGTCAGAGAGCTTGTATATAGATGAGAGGGACAACCGTCATACTAGACCGTGTAACAGCTGTCGACTGTGGCGCTCCAAGTGGTGGTTGTTGAACAGTTTATGACACAGCTGGCAAATTCAATGGTCGTGTGCAATCTTTCTACAGAAAAAGTGGAATATCTATAAAACCACACCACCTAGAAGCAAATCGCTTGGTACACATATAGAAAATATATTCAATGAATTGATTATATTAAATTGATAAGGTTAGTGTTCTGCATTTCTATTAATTTGGAATAAAATTAACGTTTTGCACTGCACGTACGGCAAACTAAATGCATTGTCAATGGCGGTGAGCAATCTTCATACAGAAATTGTCAAATATCTCTAAACCTACACGACCTAGACACAAGCCGCTTGGAACACATATAGAAAACATGTTTACCAAACAGATTATATTGAATTCATAAGGTTAGGGTTCTGGATTTCTATTAATTTGTTAAGAAAACTAATGTTTTGCACTGCGTGTACAGGCAAACTCAAGGCTTGTTTAACAATAACCGCCAGGAGCGCCACTGTAGCCTGTGTTACCGATTTTCGCGGGAGTTGTCCTTCTCATCTATATACACGCTCTCTGACGCGGTGCAGGTGTAATGCCCAGTGCACACTGCCCGTATACGACGTAAAACTGGCCGTTTCGCCCATAAAACTGGGTTTTAGTCGTTAGGTGTGCGACCCCCGCGCACACTAGACGCATGCGATTCGCGTATAAAACTCAGTTTTATGGCTTAAAACTCGAGTCGCAAGCGATTCGAAAAATGAATCGGTCCGTTCGAGAAACGCTAGATGTGAGCGGGCAGTCGCGTCGTATACGGTATATGTGTGCTAGCCGGCAACCGGTCGTGTCAGGGTTTTAGCGATAAGCGAATCAGAGGGGCGGAATCGGGTCATGTGACTTTGTCCGTACAGAGAGGAAAAAAATGGCGGACTGGACGAACGAAGCCGAGAATTGTATGGTAGAAATGTGGAGAGATCGCCCGTGTCTCTTCGACGTGTGTAGTCCCGAGTACTCCAATCGAGTAAAGAGGATTACTGCATTGTCCGAAATCACCGCAGAGGTCGGGCAGTCAGGTAAGCATGTTTTTCCGATAGTTTTCACTGTTTTGTTTCGTCAACATGGGTCGTAGTGGGTCGTAAATAACCTACGCTACCTGTGTACCGGTGTTTTAAGTCTGTTGTATCTGTATTTGTGTTGTGCGTTTCCCGATTCCCGATTCCCGTTTCCCGATTAAGGATTCATGCGGTTTCTTGTAGTACATGGGTGTCATGAGAGCATCTATAGCCTGTTATCTAGCACGTTTACGTAACTTAATCGTGAAACTTTAGCATGAAACTTGGTAGAGAATGCTACATGACAAGATGGCGACCGCAGAATGCCGCCGAATGTGGCAATCTGTACAATCTGTACAACCGTGTTCTATATAGAAATTTTAATATATTCTAGCAATATCACACATGTAGAAATTTTGCACAATGTAAACATTTATTATATACAAATCTTGCACAATGTAAACATTTATTATATACAAAATTTACAACTTTTGCAGACTGTCAACATTTATTATATACAATCTGTACAACCGTCTTCTATATGTATTTACAGCCGCTTCTATACAGAAACGGATGACTAACCTACGCACGCAATATACGCGTCTCCGCAAACAACAGCCGTCGGGCTCGGGGGCCAAGCCAATGACAACACGACAGACCTGGATTCACACGTCGTTGTCTTTCCTCGCACCCCACGTCCAGAAACGCCAAAGTTTGAGCAACCACCAGCTCCCCGCCCCAAGCTTCAGCCACGAACCTGATGAGGTAACGATACCTAACAAACACTAATATAATACAGGAATACAGTAATACAATAATATATACAATACTACAGTAATAATAATACAATACGATTGTTCAGCCATCTATATCATGGCCGCCTGCCACGGCACAGATCCGGTCGGCGAGTTGACGTACTCGACCAAGTAGTCCCTTTGCGTTTTTGCGCGCTGCGTCGAGTTGGTTCCTAACGGTAGGGGGGCCTGGGTGAGCACTCTGTCTGATCTCCACGCGCCGGGAATTACAGCATGCGTCCTGGGATCCTCGTAGTCAATATTGCAGGTGGTGCCGATCTTCTCACGCAGAAAGTTGTGCAGTGCACAACTGGCCATCACTATGCGCTCCACCTTATCTGGGGAGAGGGCAATGTTTGTCAGGAAAACCCGGAAGCGGTTCGTCAGAATACCGAAGGCGTTCTCTACAACCCGACGTGCGCGCGACAGGCGATAGTTGTAGATCCTGTGATCTAAGCGGAGGTCCTTGTGGCTGAACGGTTTCATGAGGTATTCCTTCAGCGGAAATGCGTCGTCGGCCACAATGAAGTGGCCCAGTGGCCGATCGTCTCCGGGGACAGGCCTGGGGGGTGGGAATGCATCTGCATGATTCTCCAGTTGTTGCTGTAGGGTGCAGCCAGCAAAGACTCCTCCGTCACTGACGCGCCCATTGCAACCCACATCGACGTACAGGAAACGGTAGTCGGCGTCCACCAGAGCCATCAGCACGATGCTGAACGTGTTCTTATAGTTGTAGAACGACGATCCCGAGTGTGGAGGTGGCTTGATGTGGATGTGTTTCCCGTCCAAGGCGCCGATGCAGTTCGGGAAATTCCATCGTGTGCTGAACAGATCCGCTACCTTGCTCCACTCGTCGTGGGTTGACGGGGTCTGCAAAAACAAAAAGACTAAATTGTTATGTTTGTTTAAAAAATATTGTGTTTCTATTTTGTATCTCAGCACATGGATGCGGAGATCGACGAACACTAAATTGTTATGTTTGTTTAAAAAATATTGTGTTTCTATTCTGTTTCTCAGCACGTGGCTGAGATCGACGACGACGGTGAAACGGAAAGCCTCACATCGGCGCAAGCTGTGGCAACGATTGAAGACGAACCGGAAGACGAAACGGACACTATCGCGAGCACCCCAAAGTCCATCCAGGATTTTAGGAAAGCCAACAAACGCAAGCGCGCGGACGCAGACAGCCGAGAGAACGAGCTGATGGAGCTCGTTCTGCAGAATCTAAAAGAAACGCGGGCCGAGCCGGACGATGCCATCGCAGTGTTCACTAAAAGCATCGCCATGAAGTTGTGAAAGATCAGTGATCCGCGCGTTCTGCTTCTTACCCAGAACGACATCGAGCAGGCGTGCTTTCGCGGCAGTATGAAAATGCTGGAGATTAAAAACCAACAACAGGACATCGCCCAAGCAAGAGGCACCGCTGGGACAGATGCCGCCGGTTCCTCCTTCTCGTATTTACATATGTTAGGATCAGATGACTGTAGCGACACTACACATTAATTTGGTTTATTGGTCACAGACAACAGCGGCTGGACATAGTCGTGGTCAGTTTTAGTTTTGCTATGGTTCCCCATAGCAGTTTCAGGATTTGTTTTGTTGTTTTAGTATCAATCTTATTGAACAGTTACTGAATAGAAATAAGATATAATAATTACTGTTTTTGGTTTGTTGTTTTAGGCAGAATCAAAATGAAAAGTCACCGACAACATATTTACATATGTTCGGATCTGATGACTGTAGCGACATTCAAGATTAAATAGTTTTGTTGGTCTTGATCATTGTGACATTCCCATAACATTTAATAATTACTGTTTTTGGTTTGTGGTTTTGCTCTGTTTACCCATAGCAGTGTTTTAGTAGGAATCTTATTGAACAGAAATGAAAAGTCACCGACAACATATTTACATTTGTTAGGATCTGATGACTGTATCGATATTCAACTTGATCATAGTGACATTCCCATAAGATTTTATAATTACTGTTTTTGGTTTCCAATTTACAAGTTTCACGCGTTGTGCATATCATGTTTATCATGTTTATCATGTTCATGTTCATGTTTTTGTGTGAAACCCAATAAAAAGAAAATTAACACAAGCACTGTTACCTTGAAGTAGTCATCCTTCAGTGCTGCGTAGATGGCGTCGCACGTCTCGGGGACAAGCTGCCCAATGGTCGTCGCACCCACCCGAAACTGGTAGCTTATGCTCTTGAACGACTCACCTAGAAAAAGGGTTGTTAATGTGAGCTCATATCGTCGAACACAAAGTCAGAAAAAAACACCACAGTACAAAATAAACAAAATAAACGATATCGTCGAAGAGATAGTCAATCGGAATGTAAATAATGTATAAGACAAAGTAAATTATTACCTGTCGCCAGGAAGCGTAGGGTGATCGCAAGCCTCTCTGCAGCCGAGATCGACGCCCGAAACGTTGTGTTCTGACGCTCGATCCGAGGTTTGACCAGCTCAAGCAACTGATCAAACTGTGGCGCTGGCATCCGGCTATAGTTGGTGAACGCTTGCGGTTCATCGGCACGTAATCCAGCTACCAGGGTGTTGAACGCTCCAAGCTGAGCATGCTGAGCAATGTGGGGACGAATCCACACTTGCCGACCTATCCTTCGAACGTCGCACATGACGGATCGCAAGCACTGCAAGTGCCTCAGCAATTTTTCTTCTTTGCTCTGGTGTACGTGGCGCCATTTTTGAATTTGAATTTTTAATCCCTCAGCGACTGCTCACGATACGATAGTTCGCCCCACATCCGCCAGTTGCGTGCAGTGAAACACACATGGCGCCATCTTGCGTTGGACCACACCAGCTGCTAGGAGGCGCTGATGCTCATGTAGTTCGCGCTAAAAACACCAGGTGCGTAGGTGGCAGTCGCGAATCGGGACGGTATATGTGCGCGCCCAGTCGCGCTCCAGTCGGTAGATGTGTACACCCCCAGTCGTAAGTTTTAGTCGGGAAACGGGTCGTGATGAGTCGCGTCGGCCAGTCAGTTTTAGTGCGCGAATCGTATACGGTATGTGTGTACCTGGCATTATGCCTACTTGCATTGCTGAGGCTGAAGTCTTCATCGCGCTGACGGTACCGCCACCTAGTGGATAGCGTGAATGGCGGCCACTGGTGTCATTTAGCAGTACTATTATTGTTACCCGGTTTGACATGAGTTAAAACTATGGTCAGAATGGATCAAATAATTGGTGCCACAATTAAATATGATTCATATTAAACCAATACTAAATCAATAAAAATGATCAAATATTAAGCAATGTACATTTCTCTCATCATTATATCCTAAAGTTTCACGTAGCGAGACCTGAATTCAAGATGGCAGCGCCCAGCGAGGGGAAACATGTTGAACCTGGCATTGAGAAATTGGTCCCCTTCCAACCATTGGAAATGTCTACAGTTTTAGGAATGTTGATTGGCGAAGACAAAAGACGATACACCACTTACCAGCCACATGTAGGCATTCCAGCTCCACCACGCAGTCCAGAAGAGGCGCGGATAGCAGCCATTTTTGAGAGCTGTGCTTTCAAAACATCGTTGAGCTGTGTCGCGGGTGCGTTTGTCACTTTTTGTGATAAATCGTTAATAAGATAAATTCACAGGCTACGTGGTACACAATTGTGGCTATGTATAGCATTACAATGAAGATCGATCTAATAATTTCATACCCGGTTTTAGATTCCAATAGAAAATGGATTTGTCGAATTCCCCTAATATCGCCCCGTTGGCGTTGTTTTCAAGGGCACTCACTGGCAGTGCCACTAATAATAATGGTATGTAGATCAGCTAAAATTTCAAAACACAACAAACAGTAATATGAATAAGCAATGCTTAGGACCGACCCCAAGGTTGTATTCGATTAACACAACCCGGACGACTCAGATCACTATGGAAGATCTGTAGGGAGGGACCAGTGTAGTTGTACCTCGTCCTCGACTCAGCATGTGCCACTCTGTGATGGGGCATCGTCTAGGCATTAAGCCCAGAGGCAATTATTAACCAATCGCTGTCGTCCACCCTGTGTGCTGCGTAGCGAAGCTCGACGAGCGATTTCCGTTTGCTGGATTTTGATTATTCAACATGAGTATACAAATGGCGGCGCCCATATAGGGCTAGTTCCGTTTGCTGGATTTTGGTGTCAAAATATGAGTTTATGTATATATATGTACATGTGTTAGTCCTTAGCCTCCCCCTTGGGGGGGTTCGGTATAAATTTAAGCTCTTTCAACAGACCTTGCTGTAACAAACTTAAATCTGTTGTAATTTTGAATATATCTTAATACGGGAGAAAGTTATGGCATTTCAAATGTCAGCTTAATTGTTCAATTTAGTCTGGATTCACCATTAAAATAAACTGTGACCATTGCCACATTGTTACAGCTTTGTATGCTCTAAGTATTTTGATTTTGGTATTTTGATGTGTATTTTCGGTAAGATCAGGTTATGTTCTTTCCAGTGATATAAAATTTATGAAAATATTCCAATGCAAAAGTACTTTAATCATGGCCGGAATCGTGAAAATGCAGGAACATTTTACTATTGACATGGTGATCGAAGCGCCCCTATCGGAATCTGACATCTGACAACTAATAATGGACGGATGGCTGAATGAGTTTAGGAACTTGAGTGTCCGTCTCCCGTTTTGGTAGATCATAGGATTCGAACCCTGGTGGAATCAAACCAATGACTTAAGAATTGATACTTGTCGCTTCATAGACAGGCGCTCGGGATTATTAGGATATGGCAAGGACTGGTTGACTGGTCAGGATAATGTGACAGTGGTAGGTATGTCAGATACCGATAGGGGCTCGTCGGTCACCATGTCTATAGTAAAATGTTCCTGCATTTTCACCATTCCGGCCTTAATTGAAGTACTTTCACATTGGAATATTTTCATAAATTTTATATCACTGGAAAGAACATGACCTAATCTCACCGAAAATATACATTAAAATACAAAAATCTAAATACTCACAGCATAGAAAGCTGTAACAATGTAGCAACGTTCACAGTTTATTATAATGGTGAATCCAGACTAAATTTAACAATTAAGCCGACATTAGAAATTCCATAATTTTCTCCTCTATTAAGATATTTTCAAAATTACAACAGATTTGAGTTTGTCTCAGCAGGATCTGTTGAAAGACCTTCAATTTATGCTGTTTGTTGTGTTCTGAAATTTTAGCTGATCTACCTGGGAAAGCACTATAAAGTCGCTATGAGTGCATACTGTCACAAGCCAGTACCCGTCCTGATATGACCTTGGATGTTGCCAGGACATAAAACAACAACCAAACAAAAACCGATAGTTATAATAAATAAAAGGGCTGCTAAATTATTCAATTAAAATTGTCGGATTGCTGGGTTATGGATATAATGATAATCATACCAATTTCCAATCTTACCAACTTTATATATTGAATATTCTTCACTAGATTAGTAGATAACTAATTCCTTCACCCCCTACCTAGTTACTCCCGCACTGAGCCGCAACACTGACTCTGTGACAGGACTAGTCTAACGGCTGCTAGACAACTCATTAGAGAAAGTGTTGGAACGCTGGGTTATGGAAATAATATTAGTTTACAATCTAATATTCAGGATGTATTGTTCAAGTACTTATGTGTCATGGCCCGTCTATTAATCTACATTATATCATAATCTTACATTTAAAAATCATTCACCCCAAAAGTGGCGGGTTACGATGGATAAGTATTTAAATACTATATTTAGTATATTTCATGGTTATTAATTTTAAAATTATTGGATTGCAAAACCATGTAATTTCTATAACCCAGCGTTCCAACACTTTTACAAATTGTTTATCAGCCTTATTGCACTGTGCAGGGCTGAGGGAGTAACTAGTTCTTCACATACTCATCTTTCATAGCTCACTACCTTTTGGAGTGTATACTTAATGAAATCATGCAGATTGATAGCTTTAAAGGGTGAATGAAGAGAATCCATTGGCCGCCATCTTGGTATAGCTGAATTCTCATTCACTTCAACAACACTTCACCAATATAGATCAACTTTGCAGGACGTCCACAGCTTGTTTATACTTACGGTGGGCCGCTACCAATATAGTTTTTGCTTGGATTTAAACATGATTGTCATTCACCCCTATTTTATCGATAATAAATACTAATAAACTACAAGTAATACTAGAGTATTAATTTCTTAAATCGCTGTTATTTTCTATCTTGTGGATCAACTTTTAGTTCCAATTGCTTGTGTATTTTTAGGTATGGGAATCGGTGCGGCCTTTGGGATATTTACAGCGGGCATTGACCCTAACCTCACTGGAACAGAAACACCAACCGTCAAGTTAATATGGAAAGAGATGAAACTCCGAACAGTATCCTACGCCAAGAACTTTGCGATGGTCGGAGCAATGTTCGCAGGCACTGAGTGTATTATTGAATCGGTATGTGTCTCGTAAAGTATTGCAATGATGTCGATTATTTCCGTCTGTTTGTTATTGAAAAAATAATTATTAAGATTTAATATTTATTTTTCTGAACATTTCCTTTTTCATCGTCAGTCGTTGAAAAAATATATATGCCTATTTTGCACAACTTATAGACTAGTCTGTATTATGCGTTACTGTTCGCGATTTAATAATTCACATTGACTGCGGTCAAAATTCACCACAATGACAATTTAAAGGAATATTTGTTCAATTATATTTAACAGTCATTCTAGTCCGAATAATATGCGATTTGATCAATCTATTTATTGTTGGCATTTATTTTTTATTATTTAATATTTTTATAATCACTGCAATTTGTTATTTGGAAGGGTAATTTTCAATATTAAATGTACATTAGTATCCAGATTGTTAAGCTCTTTTAGTTACATTATTTATTTGAACAAGACATATTTATTTTTATTCTTTAGATTTTGATATATACAAAAATTACCTTCCTTGCCTTAGGCTTAATTGTAATGTTGGTATTACGAATTTAAATATCACTGGCATATTAATAGCCTATTTAAATGTGACAGTTCCTCTTCATATACCAAGTGTACCCTTGAATGGGTACTAACGTTGCCAAAGATTTCGTCGCACAAATTGATTATTTTAAAACATGTAACAGTGTGAGACTGAATATTTGCTGTAGCATTTCTTTATTTAGCCAATGACACTAGAACATCCTCTGGTTGCAGTACCGTGGGAAAACAGAGCTAATCAATGGCACCATGTCAGGGGGCATCGTGGGTGGCCTCATTGGTATCAGAGGTAAGTGAGTCCTATTTTTTTTCTTTTTTCCCCCTTTTCTTTGGTGTTGCTGGACTTTTTTTTTTCTTTAGAAGAGACGGGTCGACTATTGGCAATGGTTTTCACCATCATAAATATATGAATTATTAAATAATCAGGTATGAAAAATGTCTGCAATTTCGAGGATGTCCGTGAACTGTGGTAATTTGCAATTTGTATCATTTATTTATTTTTAATTCGGCGGTTCAGTGAGTGTACATGGGGTGGTGGAGGGGGGGGGGGGGAAGAAGTGGTGCATGCACAGACGGGTGGCACCCCCCAACGGATCTGAGGTGGACTAGGCTGGAACAGTAGATGACTAGAGTAAGGCTCCACCAGTCGATGACTGAGAGAGGCACTAGGGCTGAGGAGGAGATGGAAGCTTCCGGCATTATTATACTCATAATGGCTTATACAGCATATATATTCTACATGTTTTCTCCAGCTATTACTTAAATACCACAAAATTCAAGGAATATTTTAAGTATTCAACCATGTCCCTGTACTGAGTGAAGTTGAATTTCTGTAAAAAGTTGCAAAGTCTCTGATAGGCTTAATTAGGATTGTCAGGGAATCGTAGGGGGGCAGAAGTTATGTCTCATCCAGTTCTCTCCAAGCAAAGTCGTTGCACCGTGATACGAGTAATCTTTATAAACTATACTTGGTGAACATTCTGTCATTCCTGCGATCGTATTATCACCCACCTTGCCATCGATTTCAGGTTGGTTTTTTACTCCGCGATTACTGATTCATTGGATTTTTTTTCTTTTCTTTCAGCTGGTTTGAAGGCGGGTGCAATTGGAGCGTTGGGATTCGCTGCCTTTTCTACGGCCATCGACTATTACATGCGACATTCATAGAATGAAGCGACTACACAAACCTATTAATTAAGCAATGCGTCCTGTGTGATTGAGTAATATATTACTATTAGACCTCATTAATATGGAATGGTTGGGATGAGATTATGGTTCCAGATTAATGTAAATTCCGAACCGTCAAAGCTGAGATTTAGAAAAAGGATACACAATGCATATATTATGGTGGCTTTAAACAAAACACTTTTTTTAAAGATATATAAACCTGCAGTCTGAACTGAAAAAGCATCTAATTTTCAATACCGAAGTGCTTACCAAGATTGGATCCTACAACTCCACCCGTGCATCCATTAAGTCAATTTAGTAGAACTTGTTACTGCAGAAGCCAAAGGTGCCAAGACATTAGATGTGTAGGCCAACATTAATTTAGCATGTGTGCACTTCAAATATATTCAAAATTAGCCATTTAAAATAAATGTTAATTCATAGTAATGTAGATTATAATGATCAACCTAATATATTTATCTTTTATTTGTTTAAAGTACAGAAACTATACCATCAGACTATGCGACTTAAAATTAATGTCTTCATTATTAAGTGAGGGAAATTCCAATTGTGTACAATTGGTCCTCCTGTTTACGTGGATACATCTGATTTACACAACTCTCTCTCACTTTGGTGAATGTTATTTATTCTAACAAATACATATAATGTCCATAGCTTACATTATTACTGATCTTTTAAAAGAACTGGTCACCTGACCATACTTATAGACATGTTTCAGTTCTATTCCACAGGGAAAGCCTATCTAACCGTGTAAGTAGTATCTGGCCAATGTCACGCTAACAGCTGAGACAGGTCATTAGGGCTGAATAACCTTAATAGTGAGATATTGATACAGAGAACCTTGGCCCTAAATAACTCCTACAGAAAAGGTAGCCTCATGATATGCAAATTATGACTAGTCTTATTCCATCATGATAATTGTGAATAAATTAAGTTTTGCTGATAGCCCCTTTAAAGCTAATTTAACTTAAACTCAAGTTGGTGTAGAATGTAATGCTCGTATCTGTGGTTGTGTACATAGGCTATGAGGAAAACAATACAGACAAAGAGAAAGGAAAAGAGTAAAGTATAATAGAAGAAAAGAGATAGTCCAGCCCTCTGGTTTATTGCTTAAATGCTTACATGGGTTCATTGTAGAGTATCATACCACCTCCTTCCCCCCCCAATGGGAATTGAGCATTCCTGGCCCTACCAATATGGTTCCAGCATTCCTGGTCTCCATGGATACCAGTGGTCTGCCCACCACCAGCAGCTGTATGGCCCCATGGCCACCACCAACCTTGACCTTTTGAGTGTGGTGACTCCTACCCCAGCAGAAGGGCTAGGCCCTGAGTGCAATCACACCCAGACCTGCCAGCACCACAATGTCTATTTACATCCTACTCAGGCACCACCAACCCATATGTGAATTATTAATATATATATATGCACCTGGTTACGTATACTGATCAATAATAGAACATTTGCATTCCCCCCTTACTGAGTATCGGAATATTTTACACTGGGATGAGGTGTTTTTGAAGAAATTCTGGGCCATTCTCTGGGATGTCTAGTTAGGTATTCCTTTTAACCAGTCTTACAGTTCAGTTTTTGAATCATACACCGCTATATTTTCGTTCTGAAATGTGGAAGTTGGTGAAACATCAGATTCCAGATTAATGAGGTCCAGTTGTATTCGGCTTGTACCGTTGGGTTGTGCGAGTCACGCAAATTAGGTCACCACAGTCGATTTAACCCATTAAGGACGCCACCTGCATTTGTCCAGCAGACTGCAGCCTGTATTAAAACGTGACTGAAATAGGATGGTTGGTTGTTGGAGTTTTATGTCCTGGCTGGCACCATCTAAGTTCATGTGTCAGTGCACACTCATGGCGACTTTATATATAGTGCTGCCCCACTGGGAGCCAGTACCATGAACTGATATCCCACTCAGTCACATTGTCCTGACACTGAGCCAACCAGTCCTTATCCTCTCCTAATAATGCAGAGCGCCTGGCTAGGAAGCAACAAGTATCAATTTTGTACGTCATTGGTTTGACTCGACTGGGTTTGAACTCCCGAACTTCCGCACGGGAGGCCTGCTCTCTACTGACTCGGCCCCTGTTTCCGGAATTAGATGTCGCCTGCCTTTATACATGCAGGTTGTCATATTTTATATTAACATTACTTTTGTCACCGAAAGCAGAAGGAAAAAGATGTACATGTATCACATGTCCGATTTTCAACAAATTCAGAATGTGCGTAACTATGGAAACATGACATCACAATATTGTGCCATAATAATTAGGAGTGGCACTAATGCAGTGGTTAACCAACAGGTGGCGTTGTGGATGGGTTAATGGAGTGCTGGTGTCATTGTGAATCTATGTAATGTTCAGGAATGTATGAACGCACTGTGATTGATTTTATTTTGTAAATAGAGATATTACTTTTGAATTGTGTACAATAAAGTTTTATTTAAGGCACCCGTGAGAATTTGTGTTATATTCTGTAATAGGTTGGGGATTGGTGACTATTTAGATAAATATCCCGAGATGGGGTGAACGACGACCCATGTCTAAATCAGAGCAACAGTTGCTTTTATAAGAATCAATTGTCAGCAAGTTATGGAACTCCTGGTTCCAGTATGAATTATTTATATTTATATTGGCATAGAGTTAATGAACTGAGAGAATGCACATAAACCAAGATTGTGGCCACTGAATTATTTCTATTCAATATTTAACTGTTAATCTACATGATTTAATTAGTTCTGCACTTCAAAAGTTGCTGGCTATGATAGATAAGTATTTGAACAATATCATTTAGATTCTTAAATTAATTGTTCATGTCGAAATTTCCAGAAGCCAGTATGATTTGTTCATCGTTTATTATATATAACTAGCCCTCAGATAGAAGTTTTAGCGTGTTCATAATGGACTATGGAATGAAAATAAGTTGATATGCTTAAAACAAATTAAAATTACCTGTTTGTTATATGCAACCAGTCCTCAGGCAGTTGCAAATACTTTTGGCAGTCTTTACAATGTGCTAATTTATTAAGCGAGGATCAGTTGCTATAATTAAAACAGACTGAAATTCCGTTTACTAGTTGATATATTTAAAATCAAATTTATCTGTCATTAACAGTTATATGCACGTTTTGGGAGTGTTTACAATCTAAGACCGACTCATGGACATCACTCTCACAGCAGAGAGCTAAGTGGAGAGCGACAGTCAAGTAATGAAAGCAGTCTTTGTCACATCACGACTGACAGCATGATGATGATGATGACAATCTACTAGGATGAGTTGATAGAATTAAAATAGTCTGAAAGGAAATTTACTTGTTTATTATAAGACCCTTTGCGAGGGTTTACAATATACTATCGAACAAGGATGAGTTGAAATAATTGATACAGACTGAAATTAGATTTGCTTATCGTTTATTAGAGGATTTACAGCAATACTATTTATTAAACAAGGATGAGTTAACATTTAAAACCCTGAAATTAGATTTGCCCCCATAATTTATTATGTACAATCGTAGTCTGAACCACTACACTACTTATTTTCTGTTCGTCAGCAGGAAACTCGTTGAATAATCCGAATCTGGGAACAAGATAAGTAGGCCGCACCAGATATAGCCGCTCATTTTTCGCCCAAGAAAAAAAGCTCTCCCACTACCACCGTCCCAAAAAGGTAGCTTGTCATAGGGAACAACCAGGCTTCCACGGACGACCAATTTACCAGCCTTACATCCCCAGGCCAAATGATTGATCTTAAGTACCAAGTTGACAGCTGTTTGTCTTCTATGCGTGAAGAATCAAGTGCCATCTATGCATAGAAGAGCTAGTAGACAACCCGTTAGGGCACATATCAAATAGTTGGCGTGGAAGATCAAGTTGACATCCCTTTATAGCACAGATCAAATAGTTGGCATGGAAGACCAATTTGACAGCTTTGTCATCCATGCATTGCAGACCAAGTTGACAGCTCTTTGTTCCCCCAGCCATGATGGACCAATTTGATAGTTTTCTCGATAGTCTTGGAGGTTCAAGTTGACAGCTTTATCTATACAGTCATGGCGGACCAAGTTGACAGCTTTGTCCCTCCAGGGAAGAATACACCAAGTTGACAGATTTGTCCCTCCCAGCATAGAGGACCAATTTAGCAGCTATTTGTCTCTCCATATATGGCAGGCGAAGTTATCAACTTTTCCCCCCGAAGAATGGATGATCCAAGTTGACAGCTTTGTCCCTCCAGACATTGTGGATCAAGTTGACAGCTCTTTGTCGGTCTAGGTATGGCGGACCAAGTTGACAGTTTTGTCCATCCAGGCATGGAGAAACAAACTGACAGCTTTGTCCACCAGGCATGGAGAAACAAACTGACTGCTTTGTTTCTCCAAGCATGGCGGACCAAGATGACAGCTCTGTCCTTCCAAGCATGGATTATCAAGTTGGCAGCTCTGTTCCTCCAGGCATCACACCCTTTTGGCCATATCCACTCAAAATATTAGCTTGAACAAGGGTGTTAACAGCATTTTTCATCAGCGAAACTTAATTGTTTGTACAGGGCACTGGAATGACAGCCTGCCCTGCCTTCGTCCGCACCTAGATTATGCAGTTAATTTCTGACAGTATGACCAAACAGTCCACTTTAATGAATGACCTCTTCGCGAAGCCAGGTAAACTTGACGTCATACAGCTCAGGGTATCCCCTCCGTCCGGAGGTGGTGACATCACACTTGACTGCGCATCACTCCATTCTAGACAACATATCCATGTGGCGTACTCCCATCCTCCTGCTTGCTCTCGAGTGAGAAGGGAGGAATGCGACACTCGAAGGAAGATCCATCCTCACGCTCCATCTTAAACGTACCCCTGTTCCAGAAAGCACACCACTCAATAGCGGCCATGTGACAATACGATTAAAAGACAAGGGCCGCGTTCAAGGTACGCCTCAGAAATTCCTGATGTCATGCTAGTCTGAACGACTTTAGCTGTTGGTCGCCTCGAAAATGCAATGGAAAAGAAGAGTTCTGATTGGCTGAAACCACTGAATTTGGCAACCATTTTCAAGGTGCTTTTTGCTTCCTACCTGAAAAGAGTAGACTCCGAGGCGTACCCTGAACGCAAATAAGCCAAAAAGAAGTCGCGGAGCCGTCTCCGAGACATACCTTCAAACACACGTACATATACGCATACTTTTACATACGCATACTCATACAGTCATAGGTATGCGGTGTGATTTCAAAGGACCTGAAGTTGTCTGAAGTGATTTTAAATGAGCCTCTGCCTTCATCATTTGAGTTTTTGACTTTTAAAAATTATTTGTAGAGATAAATATATTAGGTTGGTCGTTGTAATCCACATTACCTCAGTTTGAAATAACTTATTACGACATTTTCAATGTGAAAACATGCGAAATTAATTTTGTCATGCACATCAAATTGCTAACACCTTAGGTATCGGTAGTAATGAGTTCTATCGAATTGAGTTAGTATTCCCTCAATAAGTGTACCAGTGTCTAAGTTGGATATTTAGGATCAAATCTAGGTCAATGTCCTAGTCTAGAAATAGTTTTTTTTGTTTTTTTTTTGCTTTGTTTGTTTAACGACCCCTCCTCAGCACAAAAAGTAGACATCGGCTATTGGGGGTCATACAGTGGTTTAAACATATCCGATATAAAAATGACAAGTTTTTATTTGTTGTTGGTGTTTTGATCTAGAAATTGTATAGAGTTATGCAATGCATAATACATGAGTAATTAAAGTTGCATAGTCTGATAGTTTTCAGTTTCTGCAATTTTCGGAGTTAAATACATTAAATTGATCATTATAATCTACTTTACTTTGAAGTAACTTTTATTTTAAATGGCTAACTTGGGAGATATTTGAAGCGAAAACATGCCAAGTTAATTTTGGCAAGCACATCAAAATTCGGACACACGACAATACTTTGCTCGGACTATACAAATTTAAGACCCAAGAGCCCTGGTCTGGGACTGGATTCGGGCTACAAGACTAGTGCAACGGTGATCACGACATGTTACCCAGAGCAATTAAATCACTGGAACTAAATAAAGGCGCTTACCACATGTGGCCGCTAGGGGCTTGAAGCGACACGTGACTAGTGTACTGGAAGGCAGGCTGCATCTTGGAGAACACTGGCTCCTGGAAGAGTAAGAAATCACTGAACAAAAAAGTTTGTTTGTTTGTTGTTTTACATCCTAGCAACATTTAAGGTTATATCAGGACGGGTACCGACTTGTGACAGTGTACACTCATGGTGACTTTATAGTCCTGCCCCACTGGGAGACCAGGCCACCGGCACTATGACCCGATATCCCACAGTCACCTTATCCCGATACTGTGCTAACGAATCCTTGTCCTATCCTAGTAATGCTGAGCGCCAGGCTGGGTAACAACAAGTATCAAATTGATAGATCATTGGTTTGATTCGGCTGGGATTCAAGCTCCCAACCTTCCACACGGGAAGTGCGCCAGGCTAGGTAGCGACAAGTATCAATTTTATAAGTCATTGGTTTGACTCAGCTAGGATTCAAACTCCCAACCTTCCGCACAAGAAGCCTGCGCTCTCTCGATTCGGCCACCACCCACACTGGAAGCGGGTGTGGAACGCGGTCAGCCATCTCGCAGCTGAACCCACCTTGCCGATGATGCCTCTGCCCCTGATGGTCTCCAACGTGCCTGACAGGGAGAAAATCCTCCAGTGCCGCTCCCTTAGCTGCACCGTCTCCTCGCCCAGGTTCTCCAACCGGATACAGTACCGCCACTGCAAACAGGTCAAAGGTCACACATAACTGGGTACAGTACTGTCATTGGAAACCAGTCAACGGTCACACACAACTGGGCTCGGAGAAATTTGTGACGTCACATTGTCTGAACGGCAAAACAGTCGGTTGTCTCATTTTCGAGGCGCTCTTTGTCTCCTGTCTGAAAAGGGACGTGACTCGGAGGCAAACCATGAACGCGGCCCTGGATACAGTACCGCCACTGAAAACAGTTCAACGGTCACACACAAACGAGTACAGTTCCGTCACTGGAAACAGGTCAAAGGTCACATACAGCCGGATACAATACCGCCACTGGAACAGGTCAAAGGTCACACACAACCAGATACAGTACCGCCACTGGAAACAAGTGAAAGGTCACACACAACCGGATTAGTGCTGCGTTCATACGGTCCTCGTGAACATGGTGAACTTCCCAGTTACTGCTGGTGAACACGACCATGTAAACTGAGAGCGTTCATTTGGCAATTCGCTGTAAACATATTTCATCCTGGGCGATAATAGAGGAATTGTCAAATCTTCATACAGAAAAAGTGAAACATCTCTAAAACCACACCACCTAGAAACAAATCGCTTGGTACACATATTGAAAACATCTTTACCAAAAAGATTATATCAAATTTCTACGGTTAGGCTTCTGGATTTCTATTAATTTTGAATAAAACTAATGTTTTGCACCACGCGTATGACGGACGGCAGAAACTGCGACACCACCATTTCTTCACGAGTGGTGAGTAAGGAGCAGGTTCCAAAATCTCCAGTTCACAGGTGGTGTTCACCAGTTGTGAAGTCACTTGAACGCAATTCACAGGTTGTGAACTGGAAAACACCATATTCACCGCCCCGTATGAACGCAGCAACAGTACCGCCACTGGATACGGGTCAAAGGTCACACACATTATCGAAAGTTGCAGTCTGACGCTTTTGGGTTTCTGGCATTTTTGGCGATAAATACATTAGATTGATCTCTATAATTTCCATTACTTTAGCTTGAAGTAACTTTTATTTCAAATGGCTAACTTTGGAGATATTTGAAGTGAAATTAATTTTGGCAAGCACATAAAAGTTCTGACACCACAGACTTTCATCAGTAACAGGTTCTGTTAAATTGGCTCAGTACTCTCTTCTATAGAGCAACAATTGCAGTGGTGATGATGGTGATATCAGGAGGGGTACCGAATATAGCCTTTTAAAATTAATGCTTATCCAACAATAATATTGATGATGATTTAATATTTAAATAAACCCTTATTTCCAGACTAGTGAGAGTAGAGATTGTTCGTTTGAGGTTAATTATTTCCGCAATTGATGGTAATGCTGCTGATGCTGATGATCATTATTTTAAAAATGGTTTTTAAGGATGACTTAGAAAATCTTTGTGATTTTTTAAAAGTATTTCAGAAGACAGTAGCCCAGGTTTAAAACTAGCTTTTTGAGGTTAATTTCATTTCCTCACTTCATCTATATTGCTAATTAAGTCAATGTATTGGGTAATGGTTGAACAATATTTTATGAACGGGCCAATTATGTCATTATGTAATGCATTGAACAATTATTATGCAATGTGGTGCGCAAAATGAAATTAATCGCAATTTTGTGGCTTTGGACAAAAATACAAGTTACACAAATAAGCAATACGGGTCACTGTAATAATAATAATAAATACATACCCAGTAAACCTGTGTTTGTTGCACCTCCTGAAATGCAAGTGATTGGAATGTGAAAGCTCTTATAGCGTTGCAGCAAATAAAAAGGGTTATTACTGTTACGCTACATCCAAATTGTACAATTACGTTCAGTAAGACATCTGCTGAGTACATATTCTTTGTTACGAGGTTTGATTCCCAAATCCCAATATGTTGCTCTGGTCCCATGTATGGAGGGTGGAGAGAGGTAGTTGCCATCTTCCTATTGGCTGCTAGGCTTGGAAAAGGAATAAAAGAGCGCTATAAAAAAATGAGCCCTAAATGGTTGTTTGTTTGTTGGAGTTTTATGCCCTGACAACATCTAAGGTAATATCAGGACTGGTACCGACTTGTGACAGAACGCGCTTATGGCAACTTTATAGTTCTGCCCCATTGGGAAATCAGGCCACCGGCACCATGATGCGATATCCCACATTATCCCGACACTGAGCTAACCAGTCCTTGCCGTATCCTATTAATGCCAAGCAACAAGTATCAATTTCGTGAGTCATTGGTTTGACTCGACCAGGAATTGATCTCCCGCACGACAGGCTTGCGCTCTACAAATTCAGCCACCGCACCCGGTGCACTAAATGGGGTAGCACTACGTGGTGTATACCTGTATTATGATTGTTACAAACCCGAGAGCCAATGAAAAATGGCATGACGGTGACACGGATGTTCTCTGTCGTCTCGCGGTGTACATCCGTCAACTCCAGCCAGGGGTGGTTCTTGTCCTGCCACTCTCGCAGACTGTCTCGCGCTACATACGGACCTGCACGAGAACACGTGATCACTCAGAGACAGCAGCAATAAACGGAGGGCTGTGTGTGTGGTTTGGTTTGGTTGTTGGAGTTTTACATCCTGGCAACAGTTCAGGTCATATCAGGACAAGTACCAACTTGTGACAGGGCAAACTCATGGTGACTTTATAGTGCTGCCCCACTGGGAAATCAGGCTGCCAGCACCATGACCTGATATCCCACCCAGTCACATTATGCTGACACTGAGCCAACCAGTCCTTGGCCTATCCTAATAATGCCGAGTGCCTGGCTAGGAAACGACAAGTATCAATTTTTAAGTCATTGGTTTCACTCGACCAGGTGTGTTTGTTTATTTATGTGTGTGTGTGTGTGTGTGTGTGTGTGTGTGTATGTGTGTGTGCGTGCGTGCGTGCGTGTGTGTGTGTGTGTGTAGGCGGCTGCAACAACTGATAGCGAAACAACATAGATAGCGAAAATCAGAGCAATCTCACAGCAGTGCGTGGGGAAAGACTTCAGTAATTCACGACAGCGCTGGTCAGTTCCTCTGCACCTATAGTGGTTCATTAGGCACTTAGTGCAATCGCAGGTCTCTCAGCACTGACCTCGATTGCCTTTGCAAGCAAGGCTACTTCCACTTTACGGTGGCGCCCAACAAGTATGTGATCAGTCAATTTTCACTAATCACTACATGTCCTGATATGACCTCAGATTTTACTGGAATGTTTTTTTTAATATTTTAAATTTAATTTTCTTTTTTTAATTGCATCTAATTTGAGGTAAAACTGTGGCAACATTACAGCACATACATACCATTTTCCGACTCTTGTCCTATGAACTTGTCGAAAAGGTGGTTGTGGATTGGCTGTTTCTCAGTTGTGGAGTAGGGTAGAGCATCCTCATGCCCTACATAGTCCAAGCCTGGCGCAACACACAAAAAAAGGAGCATGATTACATTCCCAGACATGTTGGAGAGAAAACAGAATCCAGAGAATTGTTCATTATTTGGTATATTAGTTGATTAAGCAGGGGAAATTTCAATCACGGACAATTTGTCTTCCTCATTCCACTGTTCCTTGCCATATCCTAGTAATGCTGAGCGCCAGGCTAGGTAGCGAAAAGTATACATTTTTAAGTCATTGGTTTCATGCCGTATAACCTACCAAAATGGAAGGAGAACACTCAACTCACTTGGTCATCATGTCAAATAAAAGGCACAAATGCAGGGATCCCGATAGGTTGCACACAACAAAATATGCATGGTGTACTTAATTTCCATGTAGCATATCAATAGACCTTTTCCACAGAGCATTCCGCACAGTGAGCTGCTACCCGCAATATTAGTTCTTCCACTGCCATCAGAGGGCGGTTAATGGTGGAAATCTTCTATAACACCGCTCAATGCTGCAATGAGCTGATGACTTCAACCAGAATTTCCTACTACACAACTTTTAATTAACTCATTTATCTTCACTACAAAAGGAAAGCAAAATGAATCAGCAAAATCTGGTCCATTTATATACATTTTTTTGCAATTTCTAAATTGCGGTTGATTTTGTTGAGAACAAGAGCCTCCATTGCCTTGCCACCCTCTCATTACAATAGTATTGAATGGGTGGTCTTTTAGGACCCAAATAAACAATGGTCGATCTGTGGAGGTGTTCGGTTCGAGAGGCTTTACTGTATTTTCAATTGGATTTCAAGGGAAAAAACAGTAATGGCGAATGGTGATTTCAGACTAGTTTAGACCAGTGGGGACAGTTTAATTGAATTCAAGAATATTCAAGACTAATTACACAAAATAGGTTAAATTTAAGGCTTTTCAAGGCCTTGAAATGGGACAAATGAAGTTGAAGACTTTTCAATACTTTCTAGGACTATATAACCACTATGGATTGGCTCGGGTTCTCACTGTGTCTGCCATATTACACAATAAACACAATTTACCTGCACTATTGCTTCCATTGTCATTCATTTCCCCAAAACAAAGAGATGTTTTTTGGGGGGTTTAAAAAAAGGCGTACTTACCAGGGATAGAATAGAGAGTGCCGCTATTTTCTTGGCTGCTTAGAAAGGTCACAGATTCGGTGCCCACCCTCTGAAAATTGTCAAATATAGACTCAGATTAAAGTGGTCTCTGACCAAAAATGCGGAAATCAGGCCGAGACTTTGGCTCCAGAGGTGAATTTCCGTGAAAACACAGATTTCCCCTCGTAAGATTGGCACTGTCAGGGAATCGCGGGATAAATGCCAGAAGTCATGTTTCAACTTGACTTGTTTTGACTATATTATCACCCACACCTAACCCTTTCTTGTTTGGGTTTTTTGTTCTAGCAACACTAAGGCCATAAGAATGGGATTCAGACTAATCAATTGCTGTCAAATAATATATATATAATATATTGACATTTTGTTAACATTAATCAGTGAATCTCAACATAAACTGTTAAAAACATGTTGGGCTATCAGCAATTCAACTTTTGTATCAATTTTTAAGTCATTAGTTTGACTCGTCCAGAGTTAGAATCCCACGACGCTCAACTCATTCAGCCATCACGTCTGGTTACATATTACGTCTACGTCATAAAATTAAATAATTAAAACCGCCCATCCGAGCCTGATTTGTGTGATCAAAAGGACGATCGGCAATTTTTTTTTTCCCCCAACTAACATCCTGGTTTACTTACAATGTGTGGGATGTCTCGGCCATCAATGAGCACTTGGTAATACGTATGCGTCTTCCCCTTCACCTCCCGACTACCCGACATTCCAAATTCATCAGCAGCTTTCCTACGTAAATAAGCACACACACATACACATAAATGGCATTGGTTATTTAATTACAGTTGCACAGTCTGATAGTTTAGGTTTCCTGCTTTTTTAAAGGTTTTTAAATGATGGTTTATTTAACCTGTCCATAACATATAAGTTCATGATAGAACTTGTTTTCAATGCTGAACAGCTTTAGTCATTAGTTTGTGGTTTATTGTCTTGAATGGTTTGCGCGTGTATTTATCTCAGAGCCACTTCGGAGCTTCCTGGTGCACAATTACTATTCTTGACCCATTTTAGATAGTGCAATCACCCTATCGACGCCTATCTTGTCTATGTGGCTCCTTGTCTGAGAGGTCAGTTTGTTTGTTGTTTTACATCCTAGCAACATCTAAGGTCATATCAGGACGGGTACCGACTTGTGAGAGCGTGCACTCATGGTGACTTTATAGTGCTGCCCCACTGGAAGACCAGGCCGCCAGCACCATGACCTGCTATCCCACTCAGTCACATTATGCTGACACTGAGCCAACCAGTCCTTGTCCTATCCTAATAATGCCGAGCGCCAGGCTAGGAAGCTATAAGTATCAATTTTCAAGTCATTGGTTTGACTCGACCAGGGTTCGAACCGACGACCCCATGATCTACCAACATGGGAGACGGACGCTCTAACTCATTCGGCCATTCCGTCTAGTCTGAGAGCTCAGTGCACACTACTACTACAGTATATTAGGTTGGTAATCTACATTACTTTCGTTTGAAGTAACTTTGATTTTAAATGGCTGACTTAATTTAGAGATATTTATAGTGAAAGCCTGAAAAACGAATTTTGCCATTCATGTCAAAATTCTCACACAATAAGCTTCAGCGTTAATATGTTCTATTAAATTGACTTAGTATTCCCTTCTATGTGGTAACACATGATTAATGAGTACACCGCATATCCAAGGTATATATGTAGGACCAAATCAAGTTGTTGTTGGAGTTTTACATCCTGGCAACATCTAAGATGTTATCAGGACAGGTATCGACTTGTGACAGTACACACTCATGGCGACTGTACAGTGCTGCCCCACCGGGAGACTAGACTGCCAGCACCATGACCTGATATCCCACTCAGTCATATTATCCTGGCATCAAGTCAACCAGTCCTTGCCATATCCTAATAGTACCAAGCACTGGGCTAGGAAGCAACAAGTATCAATTTTGTAAGCCACTGGTTTGACTCGACCGGGAATTGAACTCCCAACCTTCCGCACGGGTGGTCTGCGCTCTACTGATTCGACCACCGCGTCCGGTTCAAATCTAGATAATTGTTTTGATTTCGAAAATTTAGGCATAGTTTATCGGACTATGCCACTTTACACAAACTGGTTTCTTCGAGTGTTTTTTAAAGTTGTTTTTTTGTGTGTGTATATATGCATGTCTGGTTTCCCTAATTTAATTATCCTCTTCATATTAAACCTATTGGTATATGTTATAAAGTGGAAATATCTTCCCATAACAGAAAAGACTGTACTAAATGCCAACATTTAATTTTCATGAACATATTAAAAAGAAAAAGAGGGTGTTGATAGAGCACTACCAAAATGAAATATAGCTACAAGCATATGAGCATAACAAAACATCTATCAATGATCTTCACAATTAACAGGGATGAAAGTGGTCTCCGGCAAAAAGAGCGGAAATGCGGAAATTCTCCGATAGTCTTCTTAGCATTGTCAGGGAATCACGGACAATTTCCGGAAGTCAGGTCTCATACATATTGGGGATAGGCTGATAGTGCTGCGACGTTTGATGCATGTATTAGTGCATTTAGTATACAGTGATAGTGCTGTGGTATTTCAAGAAGGGAATACAGGAAAAATCCTGGAAATCCGCGAGATCGCGGAGATCTTTCATCCTTGAATTAACAACTCTGCTTTGAATAATATTTTTTAAAGTACAAATACGATTTGCAGACAACAGGGCAGCTTACTTAACAAGAAATGCTATTGAAATTCTTCAAAGAACATTGTAGGAAAATTTAACATTCATAATTAGGTCGTGCCAAAGAAGAAAATTCAACTGGTCTTAAATGACAAAAGAAAGCATGATTATCTAATAACTACACACTCCATGTAAAAACGCAAACGCAATTTTGACAATAAGAACATATCATCTAGACCGAGTACAAAAATAGCCTTACTTAGGAACAATTTTAGATAGTAGAGTCTCAGGCCAGCTATAGAAAAATAAAAATACAGCTACTATGACATATATACACTATACACATGAAGAAAAAAATCTTAGTGTGTTAAATATTGATGAAGAAGAATTGGTGCATAAAACATGAGAATTGCATCTGATTCTCGGGGGGAGGAGACGTCAACAGCCTTCCACCACTCTCTCGCCGGTAACTCTCCTCCCGGGCCTACGCCCGCGAATCAAAACGCTCTACCGAGGCGCCCCCTACCGCCTCTGCCCAGAACTCCCTACTCAGCTGGCACCGACACCAGCAGTCGAGCGGAGAATTTCACTCTTCCGTTCCCTCACCCAACCAGAGGCTCTTCATACTGGTTTTTTGTCCTTATGACTCGCATTCGTTTAATTCTCTTTGTATCCTATTATGTATTTAACCGTGTATCACTCATCACCTGTAGGGCTTTTGATTTCTTCAGAACTAACTGCCACCACCCTTAACCATCATGAACAAACCATCAACACACCGAACATCCTACACAACTATCAACCTGTTTAAACACATTGAACACTATATAAGACAAACAAAATGTATTGTCAACTATAAACTTACCTTGTTTTATAAGAGAAAAATGTAACCCACAATGATTGTTTGAGTTGCCCCGAGTATACACTTTCTACTCGGCGCTGCTCCCCATTTCTGCATGAACTACAGTGACTGGTGCTGCAGGAGCCACGCCCTTAATTCTACAGGATCAGTACTGTAACTAATACAGCACTGATCAAACTTAGATTATTTAGACTGTCAACTACAATAGTAAATGGCCCGAAGACCAGTGCTCCGGCACTGACAAATGTCATATTCAGATGAATAGATACGTTACCCAAAAAAAATGTATTCACCTCCACTGCTTCTCCGTCTCCTCCATTGTGAAACCATGCACAATTTGGACTATTCTGTTTATCACATATGACTGAGCACCAACCCAATGCCACGGACAGAGATAATGATTTCACATATTCCTGGCATTGTGGGAGATTTAGATAACAGAGGGCGAAAATACATAGAAAATGTACAGAATTGTCCACACATTTTCCTTTAAATCGCGAAATCGTGAATCTTATTCACCCCTGGTTACAATTGCATAATCCCACGGTTGGGATCTTGTTACTAATCCGATACATATATTAGATTGATCGTTATAATCTACTCTTACCTCAGATTAGGCTTAAGTAACTTTTATTTGAAAGGGTTAATCCTAGAGATAGTTTAGATACTCTATTTTAATTTGAAGTATATAGTTATAGGGTTATATTTTGGAAATATTTAAAGTAAAAGCACACTAAATTAATTTTGGCATGCACACCGAAATACTGAACACAATAGGCTTCAGCAGTAAAAGGTTCTATGAAATAAATTTAGTATTCCATTCGATGCGGCAATAAATGTTTAACGAGTGCACTAGTCTCTAAGTTGGATATTTAGGATGAAAACCTAGGTAAGTGTTTACGATCCGAAAATTTGATCACTTCATAGGATTATGCAGCTTTAAGAGAAAATGAGGCCCCGTACAATATAAATTATACAGGTAGCTATTTTTTGGCCTACTTACAAATCCTCGTGCTTGGTAGCAACGTCCCGATCATAGATCTTGGCAACCCAGGGGAAGAGCACGACCCCCCGGTACCCGAACACACGATGCAGGAAGAGCTGGAAAGGGAATGAAATAACAGGGTCTGTACACATGTGAAGATATGGAATTCAAGGCCATTTCAAGGCTGTTTTTGATAGGAATTCAAGACTATCTTCATTTGGATTTCAGGAAGAAAAAGAACAATGGCGAATGATGATTTCAGACTAATTTAAATCAGTGGGAACAGTTTAATGGAATTCAAGGCCTTTCAAGACTAAAGAATTCATGACCTTTCACGGCCTTGAAATGGGGAAAATGAAGTTCAATACTTTTCAAGACTTTCCAGGCCCCGTCATCATCATCATCATCATCATCATCATCATCATCATCATCATCATCAGGCTGTCAGTCGCGATGCGACAAAGACGGCTTTCATTACTTGACTGCCGCTCTCCATTTACATTTCATGAAAGCTGCCTGCAAAAGTGTTGAAGTGCTGCTGGCTTTTGCAAGTTACCAGCGGCACTCTCTCGGGGAGCAAATAGAGGATTCACACCGGCAAGAACATGTCAAGACTAGCGCAAAACTATTTGTCCCTGCAGTGGCTGGTCAGGAGATGTTGGGAGTTCCATACATCAACCGCCCTTAATGCTGCCACAGTGACATGGTTTTCTGTTTAGGGTTTGCTCCCTTAGCCTTCGGTTCTGTCACCAACCTGTACCACAAGGCAGTGGTTTACAACTCTGCAGGGCAGGGGTGTTAAACTCCCCGAGGTATTGCTATACCTGCAATACCTGCATACCTGCCCCGTACGGACACTGAAATAAGTCACACTGAAGCTGCTATAAATAAACAAAAATACAACAGCAGCAATACGCGTCTTCTGGTATATCGAAGCTGGCACCCAGCAGCAGACCACTAATCCAGCGGCTGGTGCTGCTAGTGGCGGGATGAAGCACACCGCACCAACCGAGAAAACTGGTGCAGTGCACATGCCAGACACAGGGGACATACACAGCGGTAGGTTGTTACTCCGACCAGCCCTGCATTGTGCACAAGATCGATAAAAGATTCAGCCCGTACTACAGTAGCCTGAGTATGGGTGAAGAAGAACTCATTAGAAAAAGTGGAGAAATTGTGGGTAAATGAAATGAAAACAAATTCTTTATTTAAGAAGCAAAATATATTCTTCACATACCAGTTAATGAACCAATTAATGCCTAAGGTAAGAATGTCAATGTACATGCCAAAATTAATTTGGCATGTTTTCACTTCTAATATCACCAAAGTTAGTCATTTATTAAAAAGAAATTAATTAAAGTTACTTAAAGCTGCATAGTCCGATGAATACATCAAATTTTCAAAACCAAAACAATTATCTGGATTTTATTCTACATGTCTAATTTAGATACTGGTGCACTTATTAAACATTTGTCGCCACATAGAAGGGAATACTGAGGTAATTGAATATAACCTGTCACTACAGAAGCCTATGGTGTCCCTCTTTTGCTGTATTTGCCCAAATTAATTTTGCATGGTTGCACTTCAATTTCAAATATCTCCAAAGTTAGCCATTTAAAATAAAAGTTACTTCAAACTAATGTAATGTAGATTAAAATGACCAACCTGATATATTTATCTCAGAAAATGACAGAAACTCAAAACCACCAGACAAGGCAACTCCAAAACTAAAGTATGGAACATTATAACGATAAACGTAGTATATTTATCTTTATAAATCGCAAAAACCTTTCTTTCTATTTTAAACAACAAAACCCATCGATCTCCCACATGTAAAGCAGACACCCATCCCATCTTGCCATTACAAATAGCATGTACACAGTTGCATCGTATTGATCACAAAACACACAAAACAATAGATAAAGTATTCACCCCGTACTCGCAGTACACGGGTGAATACCAACCATATATAAAAACGGTCGAAAACGTGGGTTAAGGAAATGAGAGCCTAATTTCACAATCTAAAAAGCAACATTTATTCTTTACATATGTCTTATTGATAGCCCGCTACCTTTGAGTTGAAAAATATAATATAATATCTAGTTTAATCAGATTTAAAAGTGAGGGCGTTCTCTGGCCGCCATCTTGTCTTTTTGCATTCTCTCTCATTCACCAACTCTGTTCTGATATAAGTAACCATTTGACACTGATGCCAGGCATTCTACTTGTTGTTCCATACTAACGCTATTTTCGCCCGTGTTTATATAAGGCTGGTCTTCACCCGTGTACTACAAGTACCGGGTGAATCTAACAAAACAATAGCTTACCTGTCCGGTATCATATTTGCCTTGGAGCTTCGGCGTTTCAAACACGCCAACTTCTGCAAGTCTGAAGATGTCAACACAAGGAAGTTACTTTTAATAATGATAGCCGTGGAATGATAAACCATGTACATCATCATGGTAACATGGACTATTCGGATCAGAAATGTACTTAGTAAAAAGCTACCCACCACAAGTCTGCTCTCTAAATAAGCAAATATTTGTCCAGAGGCACATTTTGCCCAGGTGTCGTTGGCTTATAATGTCACAATTTTATTAATAGTAAAGTGCTAAGCAGGCATTTCTATAATTCTCCTCACAATAGTTCAGAAGTTCTGACACAATTCTGAAACAGAATTGTTTATCAGAGCCTTTTTGAATCATTCAATGAATGTCTTACGTAGGTACCCCGGAATCCGCCGGGAGCGCCACTGTCGCCGGTGCTATAAAACTCGTACAACTTCTAGCGACTTTCTGAGCAGCCCAGTCATGTCGGAAAACGGCACCACATGTGCAACACATGCACACTGCATTGACTGCTACATCTGGGTTTGAAGCACAACAGACTGGGGCACAGATAGAGACTATTTTCAGTGCTGTGTGACATTTGAAAAGCATTTTACCAAGCCATTCAAGTCTTCAGATGCAGAAATCAGAGCTAAGACTGCCGGGAAAGTGCATGTTAACTATGATAAAGTGAAACTTTAGCATTTTATCTTCCTAAAACTGGTCTTACATTGACTCTAACTGGAATCGCAACTCTACAAATTGATGGCCAAAAGTTGGTGTTTTGACTGGATTCTGGAGTTGAGTGCCTTACGCGCGGCCCCCCGCGGCCCCCACGGCCCGCGGGAGGGTCGAGGGATGCGTCGGCTACATTAGACTGATATGCAAACACACTAGGCCTACACTGCCTAGCCCTAGAGTAGCAATGTGGACACAATTTTCAAACTTCCTAAAAATAGTCATACAATGACTACAACTGGAATCGCAACTCTAGAATCTGGCGGCCAAAAGTTGGTGTCAGGCAGTTTGACTGGATTCTCTAGGTCAGAATGTTATGGCTAGGGTGAGTGAGTCATCACACAGCCTATTATGCATCATCACAATGCATCTGATCATCACTCAATCTTTATGAAAATTGGTCAATACATAGAAAACGGGTATACGAAAATGAATATGGTAGATTAAAAAATTAATATCCTCAAATAATAATAAATATTCATGATTATCGGCCTGGGCGAAAGTCGGGTAAATACTGTGATGTGCACATGCCTAATACTCATTGGATAATAGGAGTAGAGCTTAGCGGATTGCACCAATGTAAAGAGCTCATTCTAAAGGTTTTAAATACAAAGTTTCATGTTATTCTATAGACAACTCACGATTCTACAGACGCTAAACGGACATGGAGGTGGGAGTGATTGTATTATGGTTGCCATGGAAACCTACATTTTCCTGTGATCTATTTTTTTTATATAAGTTTTGATAAGCTGGGGTGATTTGGAGTACGAAGAAGAACCTTGGTGTGAAGTTTGATCAGGATGTGATCATTAATATAGAAACTACAAAGAAATGTTGTTATAATTAGTCTATTTGACAGCCCTAAATAAGGCACTTCTCTAGTGCATTAGCTAATACAAAAAATCTTAAATTCAACAAACTTCAAATGCACATATCTCATTAAATTTTTGGAATATCTTAAAAATTCAAAAAACATATTGCTTTTGATTCATTGGAGCTTCCAATGAAATTATAATTTGAATGTTTGGAATAATTTGAAAATTTTACTGGGGTACCTATCTTACGCGCAGATATTAATACCAATGCACATATCTCATTCAATTTTTGGAATATCTTAAAAGTTCAAAAAGCATATTGCTTTTGATTCATTGGAGCTTCCAATGAAATTATAATTTGGATGTTTGGAATAATTTGACAATTTTATTGGGGTACCTAACTACAACCACCACTTCCAAATTAACCATCAGCTACATATTTAGCTCCAGGTGGACTTCAATTGCATTATTAATGTAACCTATATCCTAATATGTTCCTACCTTGCAGCTTGGCATCGTTGCTGGTGTCCGTAACAAGGTAAAATGGGAGAAAGGAGCCGTACGCCTAAAGCTCGCCGTATCAACACGGCCATACTTGTTTGGGGTGAAGGTCGTCCGTGGAGACCTCACTCTCCAAGCCGTTATCGGCCTTGTTAAGTAAACTGTTTGTATTGCCAAATCCGGCATACGCCGCGGCGCATCTTCTGACGTTCTGTTATGTTTGTATGTGCGCCGGTTTCAACAATCAGCGCTTCACGCCAATCCGTTTCATGAGTAGGGAAGGTGAAGTGAACTGCTTTAAAGTGAACTGCGGACTTTGGACTGAACTGTTGTGATTATTTGAATTAACTGTGGATTTTCAACAACAACAACAAAAAATGACTCCGTGAAGCGTTGTGGACTGGATGAGTTCCTTAGCAGAGCCAGTTCAATTTATTGATGCTAGGCGCGTTTTGCTCAAGGTGTATCGCTGCTGATTTCTTCTATTATCGCTCAGGTGTGAGATAGGTCGAACGTGGATACAAAAATAAAATGATTCACTTTGGAATATTTCGGTAGGTGACAGGTTATTTATCAATGTAGCAAACTTTCCGAGAACTGCAATATATTGTATTGAAGGATTGTTATTCACGTTTTCATTTTCTAATTTTGACAGCTGCCATTATTTGTTCATCCGTTGCATTGGAACTGGTCTAGCCGCCTCGCGCGTTCACTCAGACTGACTCAAAAAGTCAGTTCCTGACATGATGTGACGAAGTGTCAGTGCAATTGTAACATTTATCCCGCGTATCGACTGGTTTGGTCGATGTATAATGAATTCTTTTTTTTATACCAGCTTAAATTTAATCAAATTAATGTAATGACATTTTATCGAAGCACTAATGCTTCTTAATCATTTTCTCCATCTTCAATTAGTTGTATCAAATGTATGTGTGTTTAATACCAAAACATGATTTAATTACTTAGTAAGATTTGATCTAACTAATGACCTTAGTATACATCTACGGTTCCACGACAAAAGGTCAGAACAGAAGACAAAAGCTCACCTTTATTGAAAAAAAAAAGACAAATGCTCACAATCTTTAATCAGGGCCAGGGGTGTTACCAGACTCCAGAGTCACCTGTTAGATCTCATTTCCCACCTCCTGAATCACACATATTAGGTATGTAACAACAAAAATTAAGTTCATGTAATTGTATTTTCACTGGTACCATTGGAAAGATTTGTTTGTTGGGGTTTACGCCCTAGCAACATTTTGGTCATATGAGGACGGGTACCGACTTGTGACAGTGTGCACTCATACATGGCAACTTTTATAGCGCCGCCCCATTGGGACGTCAGGTTTCCGGCACCTAGATACAAGATTCACCCCGTACTGCTGCAGTAGGGGTGCAAACCAACCCTATGTAAAAGCTGTCGAAAAAACGGGTCAATGAATTGAGAGCCTAATTTCACAATGTAAGAAGCAACAATTATTCTTTACATACATCTTATTATTAGCCCGCTACCTTTGAGTTGAAAAATGTAATAAAACATATAGTTTAATGCAATTTAAAAGTGAAATCGACGGCGTTCTGCGGACGCCATCTTGTCTCTCCCATTTCACCAACTCTGTGCCCATATGCATAATATGGGTAGCCATTTGATACTGGAGCCACAGTTTCTAGGTCATGTTCCATACTAATGCTATTTTCACCCGTATTTAGACTACGTTGTCATTCACCTGTGTACTACAAGTACCGGGTGAATCTTTTATCTAGCCGGCACCATGATCCGATATCCTACTCAGTCACATTATCCTGACACTCAGGCTAGGTAGCGACAAGTATCAGTTTTGTAAATCATTGGTTTGACTCACCAGGGATTCAAACTCCCAACCTTGCGGACATGAAGCCTGCACTTTACCAATTCGGCTACCATGTCTGATTCCATTGTTAAAGGGACCAGATATAGGTCGCTGGCGACTGGAACCGTACTCCGACAAATGCTCTCCAAGCACAACCTTGTTTGGTTTTTATGTTTAAAGAACCAAATATGTGTGGGGAGAGTAGGGGACCCACTTCACCACCAGAAGTGGGTCAGTTCTGAGGCTGGGACTAGCTGGCAGCTGTTGTTTTTAAAATGGCTGGGTGAGTGGAGATAAGGGAGAGTAAAACTGGGGTATTTTCAATCTTCTTTAGAGTAGTCCAATCAGGAAATATATTTGTGTAATGTAAAATATATGTTAGTACAATTACATTGCATAATTCAATGAGAAACAGATATAGATGAAAAACGTTTTTTTGTTGATGAATGTAAAAAAAGTTCTGCTGTGTATGGAGTTTGAACTGACATCACCAAACAACTTCAGATTACAAGTTCAACACTCTAACCACTGGGCCACAGAGACCACACATAATTAGGAGTCTCACTTCAGGCTATTTGTGTATAGGACGTCACATATACAATGTATGTGTGTATGTGTGTGTGTGTGTGTGTGTATGTATGTATGTATGTATGTATGTATGTATGTATGTATGTATGTGTGTGTATGTATGTATGTATGTATGTGTATGTTTGTTTGTTTTGTTTGTTGTTTTACATCCTAGCAACATCTAAGGTCATATCAGCACGGGTACCGACTTGTGACTGCGCACGCATGGCAACTCTATAGTGCTGCCCCACTGGAATACCAGGCCGCCAGCACCATGACCTGATATCCCACTCAGTCACATTATCATGACACTGAGCCAACCTGTGTCTGTGTGTGTGTGTCTATGTGTGTGTGTGTCTATGTGTGTGGTGGTGTGTCTGTGTGTGTTTCTGTGTGTGTGTGTCTCTGTGTGTGTTTCTGTGTCTCTGTGTGTGTCTCTGTGTCTTTGTGTGTGTCTCTGTGTGTCTCTGTGTCTCTGTGTGTGTCTCTATGTGTGTGTGTGTCTGTGTCTCTGTGTGTGTGTCTCTGTGTGTGTGTCTCTGTGTCTTTGTGTGAGTGTCTGTGTGTGTGTGTCTCAATGTCTGGGTGTGTGTCTATGTGTCTTTGTGTGTGTCTCTGGGTGTGTCTGTGTGTGTCTCTCTGTGTGTGTCTCTCTGTGTATATGTGTGTGTGTCTGTGCGTGTGTGTCTCTGTGTCTATGTGTGTGTCTCTGTGTATGTGGGTGTGTCTGTGTGTGTGTGTCTCTGTCTGTGTGTGTGCCTCTGTGTCTGTGTGTGTGTGTCTCTGTGTATGTCTCTGTGTCTCGGTGTGTGTGTCTCTGTGTGTGTGTCTCTGTGTGTGTGTCTCAGACACTCTCTCTCTCTCTCTCTCTCCCTCCCTCCCTCCCTCCCTCCCTCCCTCGCTTCCTCCCTCTCTCCCTCCCTCCCTCTCTCTCCTCTCCCTCCCTCTCTCTCCTCTCCCTCTCCCTCCCTCTCTCTCTCTCCCTCCCTCCCCCACAGAGACACAAAGACACACACAGAAACACAGAGGCACACACACAGACACAGAGACACACACACCGACACACACAGAGATACACAGACACACATGACATAGACACAGAGACACAAACACAGACACAGAGACACACACAGAGACACAGACATACACACAGAGACACACACACAAAGACACAGAGACAGACACAGAGACACACACACCGACACACACAAACACACACACAAACACACAGAGACACAAAGACACAGAGACAGACACAGAGACACACACACAGACACAGAGACACACATGCACAGACACACACAGAGACACACACAGAGACACAGACACACACAAAGACACAGAGACACACACACAGACACAGAGACACACACACAGACAGACACAGAGACAGACACACACAGAGACACACGCAAAGACACACACACACAGACACACACATAGAGACAAAGAGACAGACACACAGATGCACACACACAGACACAGAGACACACATAGAGACACACAGACACACACATAGAGACACAGAGATACACACAGAGGCACACAGACACACACACAGACAGACACACAGACACACACAAAGACACAGAGACACACACACAGACACACACAGAGACAGACACACACACAAAGACACACAGACACACACAGACACAGAGACACACACAGACACAGAGACACACATGCACAGACACACACAGAGACACATACACAGACACACACACAGACACACACAAAGACACAGAGACACGCACACAAAGACAGAGACAAACACAGAGACACACACACAGAGACAGAGACACACAGACACATACAGAGACACACACATAGAGACAAAGAGACACACACAGACACATATGCACACACACAGAGACACACACAGAGACACACACGACAGACACAGAGACACACACACAGAGACACACACACACACAGACACAGGGAGGGAGGGAGGAAGGAAGGAAGGGAGGGAGAAAGAGAGAGAGAGAGCGCGGGCGAACTAACGAACGAATGAACGCGCCGATATACGTTACCACAACGTTGGCCACGCGCTACTAACACGCTGCGCTGACGTCAAACTTTTCCCCAAACCGCCGAAAAGTTGGACGTGTCTCGACGCGTACAACTTATTTTGCGCGTTGGCAGCACGCCGGTAAGAAGCATCGTAATGTGACAGCCCAATTATGATGTGATGTCCTATACACAAATAGCCTTAACTGAGAGTAGTAATCATGTCTGGTCTCTGTGGCCTAGCGCTTAGAGTGTTGGACTTGTAGTCTGAAGTTGTTTTGTGGTGTGGGTTCAAACCCCATACACTCCAGAACCTTTTTTACATTCAACAACAAAAAACGTTTTTCATCTATATCTGTTTCTCATTGAATTATGCAATGTAATTGTACTAACATATATTTTACATTACGCAAATATATTTCCTCATTGCACTACTCTAAAGAAGATTGAAAATACCTCAGTATTACCCTCCCTTCTCTCCACTCACCCAGCCAATGGCACAACAATCTAGGTCATTCTCCTGTACACCACCAAGTGGAAAAGTTCAGTATTAAGCATGCACCACCCATGTGGCACACATCTGAACTATTCTGAGTTTGTTTGTTTTCCCGACGAGGAATAGATAGTCCCTTTAAGAACCTTGAAGAACTATTAAAATAGTCATTAAGTTTTGATTCTATGACAAATATGAAGAAAGTTGACAATCAGGGTGAATTTCTGTCCCTTGTCTTAAGGGAAAACATAAGATTAAGAAATACATTTAAAAAATGTATTTTACCTCGGTACTACGCCTCTGACTACTCGTAGTCCAGGGAGAAGGAAGCACATCCAGGTCCAGCAATTAGGATAATCAACTCACAACAGGAAGACGTTTGTGAGGAGCTCCGGCAGTTTTTCTACATTAACTACAAAACCAACGAGGTTAGTATCTTACAAACTGGATATGTTGGTTTAGTTCACATTAGCATTCACATACAAAGATTTTGAAACTTTTCCATAAGTTATTACTGTTTTACAGCTTAATTACGAACATATTGTTAAGGATCATTAGAACAATGTATCCATTGTTCGGTTACTTATTAGCCGCCCATTGCCGAACGGAGAGATGTTTGGCAGGAGCCATTTTCCTCGCTAGGATTTATTCCAGGGTTTCTTTAAGATTCCCCAATTAAGTATTTCGATAAGGCCTATCTCTGACTCCTTTAGTATTTTCTTCAACTTGTTGGCGAAGAAAGCCACAGGTGGGAGAAGTTTATGAGACAGTGTGGGAGGGACAACTACACTGGTCTCTACCCCTCATTTGGATCGGTTGGATTCCCATACCGTCATCCTACGACTGTCTATTAACCACATGCCTCAGTTAAAAACAGTTTAAATACGGTTTTAACGCCATGATACACACCTACTATAGTTATACTCTAATTATCTTTGTGATATTCGGCCCGAAATATGCCTAACCATTGGTCTTTTTGTTTTTTCCACAGGCTCCGAGCCATGGCTACGAAGCGGAGTAAGGCAGTGGCAGCTCGAGCGCTCAGTGAAGATGAAGAATCTTCACCGACGGCACAGGTGCAAAGGTCGCCAGAACAAAGATTCCGACGAGGCGGGGGTGGGGGGGTCCGAGCCCGACCCAGCTGACCTATATGTACAAGTTGCACGTCTAGTATAGCAAAAGATGGAGGAGATGCTTCCCTCCAGAGTGGCGACCAGGAAAGGGAAGAAACCAGTTTGGGATTCAGAGGAATCCGACTCGGAGGATCTTTCTGAAGATCAGGCCTCCTCTGGTCGATGAGTCAGAGGAGGAGGTTGTGGTGTCTGTGCGCAAACGCAAACACAAGAAGGCTCACTCATCAGATGGGGATGAGTACACAAGGGCACGTAAAAAGAAGCTGCACATGAAGAACACCAAGATGAAGACCAAGAAGAGGAAGAAGAACAAATCCTCTTCTTCTGACTCTTCGTCAGACTCGTCTTCAACGAGTTCTGACTCAGACACTAAATGCGTGGGGAAATACGCGAAGTTGAGTGGCAAGGTGATGAAGAAGTGCAAGGTTCTTCAGTGTAAAAAGATTCATATTACTACGATGATGAGGAAAATTATTCAGGGGCACTTCAACACCTTTAAGCCGGCTGAGGTAATTATAAAGTTAGCCGAGAAGTTCAGAGGGATCAAAGGGATCCCGGAATCTGCCATCAAAGAGATGGATTCAGACGTCAAGGTGAGGACCGGAAAAAGTTTGAAACGGTTCTTCACACAGTACACAAATGGGTACTCTCGGCTCTCTCGGCCATCGCACCTATAGACAGCAGGATGATGGCTGAGAATAAATTCTCATTGCTGTGCGAGGAGATGAATGGTGGAATTGCGCTGCTGACAGCGACAATCAATTTGCTCTCTTTCAGACGTTTTGAAAACATCTTCAAGGCAGTCTGCACAGATGCAGGCAAGCAGGTAGCCAGATCGAAGAAGGTCTTCGACAATGATGGGAAGGAATATATATATTATTCCTTGCCCCCAAGCCCATTAAGGGAAAGCCACTGGACAAAACTAAGATGTTCGGGGGACAACTCCAGCACTTGTTCAAACAAGTGGAGACCGGTTCCAAGTGTGAAACATATGGAAACGGACAAAAAGAAGTCCACAGACAAAAATCCTACCCGTTTCAAAAAGATAAGGCAGGATTTTCGAAACCGTCGAACCGGACAAGGAGGCAGGTTCAGAGCGAACTTCAACTTCCAGGCCTGGGGAAAGGGGCCAAAGGATGTCGTTCGGCTGGAATGACGGGAACAGACCCTTCAAGAGGGAGTTCAATGGCCAGAAGCTGTTGCCCCGCCCAAGGAACAAATAAAAGTGGCAATAACACCAGTAAGGCGTTAGATAATCAGGTACCTAAATTTGGTATCATAGAACCAGGACTACATGTTTCTGGCGAATTCATATCTAATATTTTCACGAGACCCAAACCAAATGGAGATGTACGACTAATTCTAGATCTAACTTTGTTTACCAAATTAGTAGAATACAAACATTTCAAAATGTTTTCATTAGACATAGCTAGAGACTTAGTAACACAAGACTCCTGGCTGGCCAGTGTGGATCTCAGAGCTGCATACTATACAGTACCAATTTATAAACTTGATCGTAAATATCTCAGGTTTTGTTGGAACGATGAACTGTATGAGTTCAAGTGCATGCCTAATGGACTAGCTTGCGCTCCACACATTTTCACAAGGCTACTTAAACCAATATTTTCCCAGATGGCTAGGGAAGGACGTTATGTTTCCTTATATCGATGACTCATTTATTGTTGCACAAACACAACAACAGTGTCAGACAGCAGTAGACAAATATGTGAGACATTTAAGAAATTAGGATTCTACATACATGAAACTAAATCAGTATTAACACCAGAGAGCGTGTATATAGATGAGAGGGACAACTCCCGCGAAAATCGGTAACACAGACTACAGTGGCGCCTCTCGCGGTTATTGTTGAACAAGCCTTGAGTTTGCCAGTACGCGCAGTGCAAAACATTAGTTTTATTAAAAATTCATAGAAATGCAGAACCCTAACCATATCAATTTAATATAATCTTGTTGGTAAACATGTTTTCTATGTCTATTCCAATCAGTTTGTTTCTAGGGGTTGTGGTTTTAGAGATATTTCACTTTTTCTGTATGAAGATTGCTCACTGCCATTGACAATGCATTGAGTTTGCCGGTGCTCGCAGTGCAAAATGTCAGTTTTATTCAAAATTAATAGAAATCCAGAAACCTAACCTTATAAATTTAATATAATCTTTTTGGTATACATGTTTTCTATATGTGTACCAAGCGATTTGTTTCTAGGTGGTGTGGTTTTAGAGATATTTCACTTTTTCTGTATGAAGATTGCACACGACCATTGACAATGCCTTGAGTTTGCCATAACGCGTACAGCTCTGTCATAAACTGTTCAACAACCACCACTTGGATCGCCACAGTCGGCAGCTGTTACACGGTCTAGTATGAGAGTTGTCCGTGTCATCTATACACACTCTCTGTTAACACCAACAAAAAAGTTAAAGTTTCTGGGATTCTTTATTGACACCACAGAAATGACCCTTTCATTAACAGAACAAAAAGTTGATAAATTTACAACAGCAAACCAATTATTACAATTGAACAAACCAAAGAGAAGACAAGTCGCAGTACTGATAGGAATTATGATAGCATATGTACCGCCTATTCTGTATGGCAAGGCTCATATTAAATCGCTAGAAATAGATAAGAACTTGGCTCGCACGAACGGGAACTTTGAGTGGCCCATGATGATTTTGGCAGAAGGCCAAAATGATATTATGTGGTGGCTATCACACATTAGCAATTCGCCTAACCCCATTAGGATGGGAGAGCCCAACACTACAGTTACAACAGATGCTTCATTAGAATGATGGTGGGCTCACAGAGACCAACAAGCAACAGGTGGTCGGTGGATGGAAGATGAAATCTCCGATCGCATGAATGTACTAGAACTTAGAGCTATTTATCTAGGATTACGTAGTCTAGTTCACCTACCTAAAAATCATGTAAGGGTGTTAACAGATAAAACGCCAGCTATGGATTGCATACGTAATATGGGAGGGACTCATTCCAAACCATGTAACTATTTAGCCAAACTAATTTGGGACTGGGCAGAGAAACACAAGATAGATATGGCTAACAGTAGCACATATTCCAGGACTATCTGAGGCTAGTACCTCGGGAATATGCAGGTATTGTAATACCTCAGGGAGTTTGATGCCCCTGCCCTGCAGAGTTGTAAACCACTGCCTTGTGATACAGGTTCTTGACAGAACCGATGGCTAAGGGAGCAAACCTTAAACAGAAAACCATGTCACTGTGGCAGCTTTAAGGGCGGTTGATGTATGGAACTCCCAACATCTCCCAACCAGCCACTGCAAGGACAAATAGTTTTGCGCCTGTCAACCACATTTGTAATAAATGGGGCAAACCAGAAATTGACTTATTCACATCACGCAACAACAAAAAGTTACCCAAATGTGTCTTGGCACCCAGAGCCAGAAGCCTGGACAGTAGATGCATTTTCTCTAATTTAGAATAATAAATTCTATTACATATTCCAACCATTCAGCATTATCAGCAGAGTGTCCAGGAAGATCAAGATGGATCACTCACACGCGGTACTGATAGTACCAGCATGGGACACACAACCATGGCTAGCGGCAGTAACATTAGAAGCAAAAGACATGCTCAGGTTCCCACGAGAAAGGAACAGCCTACAACATCAAGGACCCCTAACAGTCCACGGAGACGTGTCAATGACACCCCCTTTTGGCATTCCTTTTTAAAGAAAACATTTAGAACAATATGGTTTAGACAAAATTACGCACGAAAGACTTATTTCACACACATGGAGGAAAGGAATGATGAAATTATACATAAGCCATTTAAAGAAATGGGGACTTCATTGTCTTCTTAAAGGAGTCAAACCAATAAAACCTACAATAGCCCAAGTATTAAGATTTCTAAGAATGTTAGAAGATGAATGGTTAGGATTTGGTACAATTAATATAGCAAGATGTGCACTTTAAATTATTGTACCAAGAATAGATGGACAAACAATTGGAAAGCATCAGATAGTACACTAGTTCATTAGATCGGTGTATGAAAAGAAACCCACCCAAACCCAAATATAATGGGTTTTGGGACATGTATGTAGTATTTAAGTTATTCAAGTCATGGCCTAGTAATATACATTTAGCAATGAAGGAACTAGAATTTAAGTTAGCAGTGTCACTGCTAGTGACGAGACACAGGCCAAATGATTGTGGCACTCTCACTGGATGGACTAGAGATAGATATGGATAAGGCAACATTCGAGTTAGAGACATTACTAAAGTCAAATCGCACAGGGGACCCACTGTCCACAGTTCATGAAAATAGTTTTCCCGGTAGATAAACAGATTTGTGTAGTTTCAGCCATTAGGGCTTATATATCCAAGTCATGTGGAATAAGGAATTCCAGACAGCTGCTGATCAGCTTTGTTAAACCACATAAAGCTATCTCGAGAGACACACTCGCAAGATGGACCATCAAGGTGCTTAAACAGGCAGGCGTCAATACTGGACGCTACGCATGTCACTCAACGCATGGAGCCATGGTCTCCAAGTCAAAACAGTTAGGAATCTCAGTTAAGAGAATCCTTGCACACGCGGGGTGGAAGACGGCTAGATCGTTTGCAAAACATTACAACAAACGACTAGAAAAGCCAAGCGGCCTGGCCACTCACCTACTCACCGACTAAAGACGGGTGAGAAACAACAAATTACTATTTTGCACTAAAAAACATAGTATGTTTACAATGTTAGGTATAAAAGGATAATAAAAAAAAAAGAGAGAAAGAGAGATTACGTAAAATTCTCCCTGGACTATGAGTAGCCAGAGGCATAGTACCGAGGTAAAATAGTATAGTTATAAACAAATCTTACCTGGGTACAGATGATGGATAACTGGTGTTTTCCCGAGGTACTAGCCTCGGATAGTCGTGGGTCAGGGCCCACCCACCCTACCCTACCACAACTATCACGTTTCGTTGGTGCCAAAGCGAAACCACTTCTTTCTTCCTTTGTCTTTCTCTCTTCTTTTTTTAATTAATAGATGGCAGATAAGTTGAAAAAATACATTGACAAAATAGTTTTGATATTTTCATTGCACAAATTACACAAAATGCTATTTTTGAGGCATAATATTTGTCTTCCTCTCTTGTATGGCTAGAAAAAAGGTACAATTAATAACTGTACTATACTATAAGCACAGTGTCTACCAAATATGAGCTCTCTATTAGTATTATCAATAGTATCAATTTTATCAGTTTTGAAAAATAGAGGTTTAAAATATTTGTGCAAACAGCCTAGATATATTTTTTCAATATATCATGTCCCATTTTTTAATGTAGTTAGAGCCTTGTAATTTTGCAGGTGATTTTACTTGGGTAAAAGGTGTTTTTGTTTCGTGTGATTTGGTTAATTCTTTTAGCAAATGGGTGGGTTACCTATAGCCTCATACAATCAACAACTGAAAATGACTTAGAATTTGCCCATGCTTGTGTCGTGGGGGTGATGAAAATGGGAAATATTGCACCTAGAGCGGGACTCGAACCCACATCTCTTTGCATTCCGGGCCAGTGTGCTAACCATTACACCACCTAGGCTCCCTGATATCAACACACTACGCATGCCTACCTGTCTATGCGGCTCCTTGCCTGAGAGGTCAGTGCAGACCACTACACTCGTCCCCCTGGAATTGTAAGTCTTTTAATGCTGACAATTGCATACACACAGGCAATGCACTAACATCCACAGGGTAGGTTCAACAACTATCAGAGATGAAAGACCTCCATGGTTTCGCGGGTTTCTGGGATTTCTTATATCCACCAATTAATGTTAAACAAAATTCCAAAAGATGGGATGTATATGACAACAGTTGGGTGGTTCGAATCCCGTTCTTATATGACCTAAGCAAGAAACTGTTAGATATGGGCGATAATGCAATCACAACAAGGCTTAGTTGAGACCTGACTGTCGGTATTTTTCCGCGATTCCCTGACAATGCTAAACCTATGGGAGAATATCAGCATTTCTGCTTTTTTTCCCAGAGACCACTTTCATCCCTGAACTATACAGCACGTAGCTTGTACAGGATCCTGGTCACGGTACCAGTGTCGTGGGGGTGATGAAAATGGGAAATATTGCGCCTATAGCCTGACTCAAACCCACATCTCTTTGTTTCTGGGCCAGTGTGCTAACCACTACACCACCTAGGCTCCCTGATATCACCATACTACCCACGCCTACCTGTCTATGCGGCTCCTTGCCTGAGAAGTCAGTGCAGAACACTACATTTGTAAATACCATAATATGAATCTGACAAATCATTTACTTTTCAGGTGTCTTGGCTGTGGGATTTCTCTCTCCAAACATGGAGTCATCAGGCCACTCCTCTTGCCACAGAGCAGTGAGCAGAACATCTCATTACAGCTCATCAGGCGTTGCTATGCCAGAGGGACACAGAGTTAGTATTAATAAAGGGTTCGTACTGGCCATAACAAAAACTAAAAAGTACTAACTTTGAAAAAGCAAAAATTAAGTGCTTAAAAGTGCTATAATTATACAAAAGGTATTATAAGTCATTAAAAATTATGGATGTCAATACATTTGGGGGGGAGGTTTTCAAGATGTCTTGTTTGTAAAATTGATCTTTATTTTGTATAAAAAATATAAATTATTGATATCCTGACATTTCATATGTTCTTTGAAAGGTGCCATTTCGTGTCACTTTGAAATAATTTCTCAGGATTACTGCAGACAGACAATAATTTTGGGCTAACCTTGGCTGTCCTCCAAAGATTACATTGGAATTCTTCCCCATCTTATGGGCAACAGGACTATTGGAGAATTCTTGGAACCTGGAGTTATTGCATGCTGAAAAAGCTGTGGAATTTCTTCATTTTGGTCCTTAGAAACAGTTTTAATAGTACTAAAAACTATTTAAAATGTCATTAAAAAAGAAGCCTGAAAAAGACTGGCAATGCTGTAATAGTCTCATGACCTTGATGTTTAGATGTTCCTTGACCTATATTTCACCATCACATTGCTTCTGCTCTCTCTTTCTTCACAAGGGCACTGGTCTCAGGACCAACATTATCAGCACCAGCAACAGGCCCTTAACCCGCTGCTGCGATATCTGCGCACCTTACGATGGGTTCCAATCCCACTCGGCTTCGCATACATCTCGTATCAGCAGTACGGTCACGTGGTAAAGCGTGAGGAAAAGAAGCAGCAAAAAGACTCAGACACAGAGGAACTGCTCTCCACTACCTTCCTGGTAAGTAACTCACTGGATAATTTAGCTGATTTGATTGCCAAACTTAATCTTCACTATTATCAAAGACAATGTATGACAAGACATGTCACTCAGTGCTTTCATATAGGAATTTCTTAAATAATCATGCAGTACTGCCACCCAATGGCAATCAAGGCAATTGGACAGATGCACATGCCCAGCCTGACTGATGTACCATTGAAACAAAGGGACCGGTTCCCTAGCCCACCCTGACTGCTGTATGCTCAATTATAGTCAATTTTATCAATTATAGCCAATCATTATTCCATTATATAATTATTATTCAATTATTGCAACAATTATAGCGGGAGATATACACTTTGTAAATATAACATGTTAATTGCCATATAATGCACACTTTGTTTGCCGTGGGATGGCGCCACTGCATCTGTATTTCACGAGAAAGCACTGAGTGACACGTCTTGTCGTACATTGTCTTTGCTATTATGAATAGGACTTGGTAGAGTGTCTGCCTTCTGTCAGTAAATAAAGGAATTGTGTCACTTCCACAATATCTGGTTATGGTCTCCAGTGTAATAGCTTGACATATCTCTTGTCGGTATTAGCTAATGAATTTACTTTGGCTGGTGTGGGTACAGACACAAGGGTGCTGGAGGACTGTTCCAATGGTCCACACTTAGCGCTATATCTGTGGGTCATATCCAGGGTCATATGCATTCACAAAGGTTACAACCAAGCATGCGCCTACCTGTCTGGTGATAAATAAGTCTTTTGTATTGTTTGGCCTGGCCTCCTTCGATAAGTCCACATCTCAAGCAGCATTTGAGATGTGGACTTATCGAAGGATGATGAAAATATCATGGACAAAGAAGATCACCAACAAAGAAGTTCTCAGAAAAATTAAAAATAAGAAAAGCTTGTTTGCCACTATACAGACAAAGAAACTTATTTATTTTGGCCACATCATTCGTCAGAGTTCAATATACCGTACATTGTTGGAAGGGAAGGTGAATGGCAGCAGAGGGAGAGGGAGACCAAGAACATCATGGTTTACAAATAATTCACAGTGGACAGGCTTGAATTATTCACAGTCTATCAGAACAGCACAACATCGGGACAAGTGGAGAACCATTGCATCCAACCCTCGACTAGAGGACGGAACTATTGATTGATTGATTGTTTGGCCTAATGATGGGATCGGAAGTCTGAAATTGCAGTGGGGACTTACATCAGACAGGTTTTATGTCAATTTCAAGGAAAATGTTAGGTAATAGGTTTTGAAAGGTGTAGTGTGGTGGGAAGGGGATGTTGTGTTTTTATTATGCACTTTAGTCTGTCAAATAAAAATAGACTATTAAACTAGGGTCACAAGTTGGTTCTGTACCGTATTCTCGTGGGTTGACACCCTGGGCATTTAAATTGGCAAATCACTGAAGTGGGGGGGGTGGGCGTTTACCTACACATGGGCGTTTAAGGGGTGGGTGTTTATGAAATATTGGCCAAGTGACGGGTGCACGTTAACCCACACATGGGCGTTAAGCCGCGAGAATGCGGTATATAGTAAGTAGACCCAGGAGAAGTTGTAGAGAGTAAGTTTGATCATTTTCTTCTGTTAATTGCGACCTCTAAATTTATTTTTGATTATTTTATGCTCACTGCAATAATATATATTCAGATAGATTTTGGAACTGGTAGGAGCAATGAGTGACTTCGGGGTTTTTACGCCATGTCGACAGCTATGGCCATATTCATGGCGAGATGTGTTTTTTTAAAGGTTTGTTTCATATTACTAGCAGGAACACCTTATTAGGATGAGAGATATCTTTGGCGATTTAAGATCGCTTACATAATTATATAGACTTTTTTTCCTTGCTGATTTCTGTGGGTTTTCTATGAACAAGCTGGCGACCTCTCATAGGTCACTGCCAGAGAGAATCACTGGAAAATTTATGGAACGTAAGATTTCTGTTCTATTTGTTTGGTCAGAGGTGACTTTCATCTCTTCATGCTGTCTAATGCTAATGTGTACGAAACCTGGCATATACTTGCGCAGGTGCGGGTGTACCAGATCCTGCCATTGAAAGTCCTCTCTCGCCTCTGGGGAGCGGCTAACAATGTGGAGCTGCCCCTGTCATTGAGGATGCCGCTGTTCCGCACCTACTCTCGAGTCTTCGGGGTGAACCTTGAAGAGCCCGCTGTCCGGGACCTCAGCCACTACCGGAACCTTGGCGAGTTCTTCCGGCGACGATTACGTCCGGGTGTGCGACCGATAGACTCAAAGTCGCTCATAGTAAGTTTCACCCCTACCCACCCACCCTCAAATTCGCTGTGAATGGGTTAACCATGTCCACCATGTCCAATCGTTTCAATTTTGAAAATGTAAATTGTCATGTTGGTGTGTTAAATATATAAACCAGGTTCCAGTTGTTGAGGAGATATAATTTAATGTTAGCAGGGCTATCAAATTCTAGGCAGAGGTTGATGACTTTATGGGTCAGTTCTTCAGGAGTCACTCGTAGAAAATTTGAGCGTCATGGGTTTAGTTTTACACACACAAAATGTCATGGTCATTTCTGTTTGTTTTCAAGCTTCTCTTTTTTTCATGTGACACAGACTCTGATCTTTGTCACTATGCATTAGAGTGAATTACATGGTTTTACGTATAGTTGACCCCAAGCTCTCGAGTCATCGAGAGCCCTGACGTTGGCGGTAAGAACATAAAAACTAATTCTGCTAATTGATTACTTTTACAGGGTTTGCACAATCTTTAAAAAGCCTTGAATATGAAGGTGTCCTTCTTGAAAAGGCCTTAAATTTGAAAATACCCTAAATGGCCTTGAAAATTCACCAAACGTACAATGAAAAACCTTGAATTTTTAGATTTATCCAAGTCCGATTTGAAAGCAGCTGAAATTTCATTTGTTTTTGTTACCAGTTGTGTCAACAAAACATCGACCAATGTCAGAATCACGATACGTCAATTCTGGGCATTAGCATAATGTATTCTGGTTCGCATCGTCATAGCTACTATACTTCTTTTGCATTATAGATATAGCATACAGAAACCGGGTGAATTATTTTGTTCGGCTTTAAAAATGAATTTCTTACCTGAAAAGACCCTAAGAAGGCCTCAAATTTGGTTGCTGAATAGCTGTATGAACCCTGTTTTTCTCAAATTGGATACCACGTCAGACATTGCTAGTGGCGGTGGTTTATTCGGAGGCTTGCGTTCTTCGCACAGACATGTCCGGCTGACGGGACCGTGCTGCACTTCGGGAAGGCTGAGGCAGGCCTGCTGGAACAGGTGAAGGGGATCACCTACTCTCTCCAAGAGTTCCTCGGTCCGAACAACTGGTTCAACCTACCCAGGGTGGAGGTAACCAGCTACCTTGTTTGTGCTTAAAGATTTGGTCACTCTGAATATTCATTATGTACATACATACATACATACATACATACATACATACATACATACATACATACATACATACATACATACATACATACATACATACATACATACATACATACATACATACATACATCTACATACATACATACATACATACATACATACATACATACATACATACATACATACATCCATACATCCTAATTGTCACAGCCTTATAAGATCCTAACAAGGCCAAGTTGCCCATAATCAATTGATCCTAATTGTCACCACCTTATAGGATCCTTGAAATGACAAATCGTCCAAAATCAATTAATTCTAATTGGCACAACCTGATAACATCCTAGCAAGGCCAAGTTTTCCATAATCAATTAATACCCGTCCTTATATGACCTTAGATGTTGCCAGGACGTAAAACTTCAGCAACCGACCAACATTAATCAATTAATCTTAATTTCCACAACCTGATAGGATCCTAGCACGGCCAAGTTTCCCATAATCAAATAATCAATTAATCCTAATTCTCACAATGTTATAGGATCCTAGCAAGGCCAAGTCGAGCATTACTAACTCAGGGCGTGGGAGGATGGCGCACATGCGCTACATGGAACAGCTGAAGAGTAATTCAAGCAACGCGCTGTATCACTGCGTTATCTACCTGGGTCCGGGCGACTACCACGGCTTCCACTCTCCCACCGATTGGGTCGTGTCATACCGCAGGCACTTCCCAGGTGCGTAGGCGTTGTCGCGCAGTTACTATTTCTGTCATTGTCTAACAATTAGTTAGACGCAATAACTAACCAGACATGGTGGCGAATGAGTTGAGCGCTCATTTCCCATATGGCAGGTGGTGGGATTCGAACTCATGGTTCGACACCCTCCCGGGTCAATTTAATAGAGCTGAAGCCTATGGTGTCAGAATTGGTATGTGCATGCCAATATTAATTTGGCATGTTTTCACTTCAAATATCTCCATTTATAATAAAAGTTACTTCAAAGTAAAGTACGGTAGCTTTTAGCGATCAGCCTAATATGGTTATGTCAAGAAATGGCAGGAACTCAAAACAATCTGATTATGCATCTTTAAACCTGATTAAATTAATAAATGACATAATAAACAAATTTCCAACCTCATACAGTACGCCATGGCTAGATTATTAATGACCTGAACAGCAAGCATCAGGATGTTTGTACCAGGGTTTTGGTTTATAAAAGCACTTGATGGTCTGTATGTATATTTACGGTGTTTGCGGTGAGGACCCTGGGTTACACGAAGGTAAACAGTACGGCATTGGCTGGTGACAACCTTTAGTGGGGCACTCATAGGAAGGAGTCGGCAGTGGGACGCGACGTATCCGTCCCATGCAGAGATCAAACAAAACTATAGAGGCTGGAATGCTATAGAGCCTATGAATAATTCATTTGATATATTTCTTGCTGTTTGCCCTTTTTGTGTGGTTTATTTTTTTATCGTTGCTATTACATTGTTAAAATATAGCTGGCTGAGCATGGATGTTATTAAATTATAGTTGAACAAAAATGTGTTTTAATATAATTGGAGACAAGTAAGTGTTCACACTTCCTGTCTACCATTTCGCTATTTCGAATGTATCCACCCCTTTGCAAGTGGGCGGTAGGTATGGTGGTATCTGATGTGGTTTTCCTTTCGCTGGTGCCCAGGCGAGCTGTTCAGCGTTAACCCAGGCGTGGCTCGGCTGGTGCGTGGCCTGTTCAACCTGAATGAGCGTGCTGTCTACGTGGGACATTACAAACATGGTTTCTTCGCCATGATCGCTGTCGGTGCCACCAATGTTGGCAACATCCGGGTTTACCACGACAAGGTAAGCCTGTCAACCCATCAGCTTCTTATCTCTGAACTAAGGATGCCAGTCTTGAAGGTTTTTTTTGGCATGTGTATTATTTTATGGTTTGGGGTGGTTTCTTTGTGTTTTTTGTTCCAGTGATTTTTATCCGTGTGATTAACATATTTTCAATGGTGTGCTGGTCTTCCAGTTCCATTGACTAATACTGTTGCACGTTAAGTTATAACAATATCGATTTTTTTAAGTTATTAGAAAATGCACAGCAAAGCATGGATATAAACAAAGAATGGGGGTAGCATCACCATGTAAAATATGAATAATTCATTTCATATATTTCTTGCTGATTGCCCTTTTTGTGTGATTTATTTTTTTATCGTTGCTATTACATTGTTAAAATATAGCTGGCTGAGCATGGACGTTATTCAGTTATAGTTGAAAAAAATTGTGTTTTAATATGGCTAACCATGCTTCTCCTTTATTACATTATATTTAATTGTTATTTGAATGATATACATAAGTGAATGTCTAGCGCTGATACTTGATACATTCGGATGAATACTTAGCTAGTGTTTTGACGCTGACAAAAGAATCTTATTCAATAAATAAATATTATTTAGCAAAGAAATATATACAGTAAAACCTCTCTAACCGACCACCTCCACAGATCGACCAATCCTCTATATCGACTGCTTTAATTGGGTTCCAACAATACCAATGTAATCATATTCTAACTCCTTAAACCGACCACCTCCCTAAATGGACCACTTAAAGTCGGTCCCAAGGTCGGTCGATTTAGAGAGGTTTTACTGTACATATAATATACCGAAAAAACACTTGAACTAATTTTTGTTGTTCCTTAAGTTTAAAAAACACCCTAAAACACCTTTAATTACAGTGCTGCTTTAATTTAACTTAGGAGATAAGGACCAGCATTGAAACCGAGATCATAAAATGTACCGAAGCTAAATGAACTTTCAAAATCCTGAAATGATCTTAACATACCGCCACACCGAACTTCAGCTATAAAAGTCTGTTATGGTTTTATGTCCTAGCAACATCCAATGTCATATTAATTATCAGGATGGTCAACTATAGAATCAAGTATTTTTGAATTTGCCCTCATTCGCTCCTAGTCACTCTGTCCACTCATTCTAAGACACACACCGGGTGCAGTGGCCGAATCGGTAGAGCTCGGTCCCCCCGTGCTGAAAGTTGGGAGTTTGGTTCCCGGTCGAGTCAAACCACTGACTTATGAAAATTGATACTTGTCGCTTCCTAACCTGGCGCTCGGCATTAATAGGATAGGGCAAGGACTGGATAGCTCAATGTCCGGATAATGTGACTGAGTGGGATATCGGGTCATGTTGCCAGTGGCCTGATTACCCAGTGGGGCAGCACTATAAAGTCACAAGTGTGCACTGTCACAAGTCGGTACCCATCCTCATATGACCATAGATGTTGCCAGGACATAAAACTCCAACAAACCAATTCCATCCGCTCATTCTAAAACAAATGAGAGTTCTAAATCCACAACAGTATCTGTCGACCAATGACCCGAGCGCCTAATTTGCCCTCATTCGCTCCTAGTCACTCCGTCCGCTTATTCTAAAACAAGCCACTCCAAACTTCAGCTATGAAGTTTGTTAGTGTTTTATGTCCTAGCAACATCCAATGTCATATCAGGATAGTCAACTATAAAATCAAGTATATATATTTGAATTTGCCCTCATTTGCTCCTGGTCAACCCGTCCACTCATTCTAAAATAAACATCTGTGTTCTAAATCCATAGCAATACCTGTCGACCAATGACCCGATAACCTAATTTTCTCTCATTCGCTCATGGTCACTCTGTCCTCTCATTCTACAAACAAACATCTGTGTTCTAAATGGGTCGTTCTCGGAAACTGTGTACCACTTGAGGTAGTCTATTTGAAATATTATATTTCAAAGAAACCCATTATTGGAGTGTCAATATTTAGATTTCATCAATTAGCCCAATAATGTGGGAGATATTTTAGATCAAAAGTAAATGTTAATATTGTGTATTATGTATCTTATTGGGATGGATGTAGCGAACTAAATAGAAAATTACATCACTAATTTGTGACATTGTCAACAGCGTTGAAAATAAAGTGTCACAAACTTAATGAAAACCTCTGAACAACAACACATTTCACTTCAAATGGTCATATACAATGTCTTCATTAAGTTGAAGACATTTATTTCTCAACAAAATATAAAAATGATGAAATAGTTAACCTTTTCTGGAGTCATTAACATCGTAACATTCATTTCCACTTGCAAGTACTATCAAACTCTGCATCAAACACTGAGTACAGATACAGTACAGGAACTATTTTCACCATTTCACACTCTATGCATGGATCCAGTTATGGTATAGTAAAAGATCAATTCTGAAATTGCCCTAAACATTGAAATTTGAGCCAAACATTTGTGTAAAATTGTTGATTCCACTTGGACTGTTACGTTGTTAATATTTTTTTGCTTTTCTCTTTAATCATCACAAATAACATAAAACCATAGCAATGAGGTTTCAAATTATTATTACTACTGTTTATAAAGCAAGTGGCATGTGAAATGTCAAGCCTTGTGTGGAAAATATTTGATTTTGGAGTTAGATTGGTTTCCATGCTATACTGCTATTTATTGGATGTGAGCATCATTTTACATACTTAAAAATGTCAGAATATGTTTATTTTCAATTATTAAGATGTCAGAATATGTTTATTTTCAATTATTAAGATGCAAAAAGGACCTACACATTGAGGAAGCTTGTATATAGGACTTTGACAGCATTTTGATTTTGTGGTACTGATGTCACAGTATTGGTACACAACTTCTGAGAATGACCCAAATCCACAACAGCACCTGTTGACCAATGACCCGATCAAGGAATTTGCCCTCATTCGCTCTGGGTCACTCTGTATGAAATCAAGTATATATTTGAATTTGCCCTCATTCGCTCCTGCTCACCCCAACCGCTCATTCTAAAAATAACCAGCTGTGTTCTAAATCCACAACAGTACCTGTCGACCAATGAACCGAGCACCTACCCGGCTGGCGTGTATCTGGACGAGTCCTACCAGACACTGAACCAGAGTGGGATCCCGATGAAGCAAGGCGAGTCTTTCGGCGAGTTTAACCTCGGCTCCACCATCGTGCTCGTCTTCGAGGCGCCCAAAGACTTTGTGTTCAAAATCAAGCATGGTCAGCGCGTCCAGTACGGGCAGGCGCTGGGTGGTGTCCCAGTCGGCCCCAAAGAACCACCGCCCGCCTCATGAACAGCAGTCGCCTTTTGAACTGGATGAGAGGGCAGAGGAGGCAACTGGGGTTTATGGAAATGGTATCGGGGGTGGACAGGTGTGTGTGTGGGTTTTTTTTTAATATAGTTTTTTTAAGGTGGTGGTGTTTTTTTGTTTTTTTAAAGTAGGTTTACAGGGATCCAGCACTTGGGTAATGGAAAGCGAATTGCTGAATATTAAATGCAAATTATTTAGCTTTTTTAAAGATGGGTTCAAATTAGTTAAACACTAAAATATTAGGTATTAAACATAATGCTACGCATTACGACCGATGCGCGAAAAGGAAGAGAGGAAGGCGGGGGTGGAAATAAAGGCGTTTATTTACGCCTCAGACAGACAGAGTATACAGAGGCATGACAGAGAGGCTCATGAGGAGCAACAGTAAATAAGCTCATAAGGAGCAAAGTGTAAGTAAAATGACAATAAAAGAAGAACGGTAAAGAGGCTCATGAGGAGCAATACAGCAGGGGGGGCTCATGAGGAGCAGAGAGGAGATGTACATGAAGAGTAAAGGTTCAGTTAGAGTCAAATGTCATGTAGATGTTCAGTGAGGGGGTGCCGAGGAGCCCTCCACCGCTGGAAGAGAAGAGTGTATAAGGAAGAAGATGGGTGTGTGGGTGGAGGAAAACGGGAAGAGAGCTGGAAGGCGGCAGGAGGGCGAGTGCCTGAGGGAGGCCGGCGGGCGACCTTATAAGGGAAGGGGGACGGGCGACAGCAGGTGAGGTGTGAATGCTGCCGGCCCGGGGGAGGGCGAGAGGTGGCGAGCAGCGGGCGTCGGGTGAGGCGCGAGTGCTGCGCGACACGGGGCCGGGGGGAGGTGGCGGCGTCGGGCGAGGTGGGAAAGCAGCGCGACAGCACGGGGCGGGGGAGGGTCTCTTCCTCTCCTCGCATAAATAATTAAAATATATATAACATAAATTGATCAGTAAAATTGTGCTAATCTAAACCTGAGAAATATTCCTTTCCTCTTTTAAAGGTTATATCTTAGACATAAAAAAAATGTTTGCTTTGTTCTCAAACCTGGACAATTTCTTTTCTTAAAAAAATACTTCTTTTAAAAAAGCAACCGATATCAACTGTGCTCTAGATCCAGCCAAATTTCTCTTAATAAGATGTATAGTTTGGTATCATGCGTTAAAAAGTCGGTAAGTGCTCAAATTTGAAGTGGAAGGACTGGGGAGGGGGGGGGGGGAGGCGGTCTTCACTTGCAAGGCCTTCACAGATGTGAACGGGTGGTGGTGAAGACGCGAAGAAAATAACGAATTCAATTGTAGCTCCAAGTGTACTTACCTTGACCAATGAAGGCAAACACTGCCTTTGTACTTGATGTAAGGAATGTGAACTAGTAACATTAACGGTTGCCATGGTGTGCTAGCTTTCAAGTAGAAATCTACATATCACTGTGCTTATATAGTATGTATATAGTAAGTATTTTGATGTTATTATAATTTTGATTAGGAGAGTTTTGTATCAAATTAAGCAATGACAAGAAGCTTTTAAATAAGTTGATGTCACTAGACTGCATTGTTAAATACCACTGTCTATTCTTCTCTGGATTTAAAGCTGCATAGTCCATTGACAGCATCAAATGTTGGAAGCCAAAACACTGATCTAGATTTGATCCGACATATCCAACTTAGATACTGGTGCACTTATTAAACATTGCTTGCTGCTTAGACTGGAATCCTACGTCAATTTAATAGCATCTGTTACTGCTGAAGCCTATGGTGTCAGAATGTTGACAAGCACCCCAAAATTAATTAGACATGTTTTCACTTTAAAGACTTGATATACAAGCAAAGTTAACCGTTTATAATAAAAGTAACTTCAAACTAAAGTAAGGTCGATTATGATCAACCTAATATTTCTTAGACATAAAAAAAAGGTTTACTTTGTTCTCAAACCTGGACAATTTCTTTCTTTAACAAAAATACTTCTTTTAAAAAAGCAACCGATATCAACTGTGCTCTAGATCTTTTAAAAATGGCGGACACTCAAAACCATCGGACTATGCAACTTTGAAGAAAATGATTTTGTTTTACTTTTTTTTTTTTTTAGCCTATCAGCATAGTGAGTCGCTATGCTGTGAAATATGACTGCAATTTGCATGCTGAAGTTTTTATCACAATGTTTGGATTCTGGGATTGAGGGCACTAATATCTGGCATTGCTTAGAATCGCCGACCCACTGTATTGTGAATTATGGCCTGGCTATAATTCTTATTGCAATGTTTGAGATTCTGGGCTTGATAATGCTGATGCTGATGTTAGGGAATTGCCACAGCCCAGAATCTCTGACCCGCTATGGTTTGAATTATGGCCATGCTGTCAATTCTACTGCAATGTTTGAGATTCTTGGCTAGAGAATGCTAATTGTCGATAGGGAATTGAGACTGCCCAGAATCTCTGGCACATTATGTTGTCAATTATGGCCATGCTGTAATAGGGCTTGCCAACCAAGATAATGCTAGGTGGCACTCATGTACTGTCAGTCCATACTCTTTGTGTACTATCATATCAGTCCATATCGGCTCACTCAGAATCATTGTTCTTTATTTATGTACGCTATGCTGGCCAAAATTGTGCTAAATATTTGTCCACATATCGTAGATGACATAATAAAACTTACTTTGATCAGATGTACCTTAAGAATCGTGAGAAAGGGTTTTGTTTATTGTTGTTGCTGTTTCCCCTTTTTCGCTGAATGATATGTGATAGGAATCACGTTCAGATGCAGAGTAGTCTGGTTCCCTGGTCTCCTCCACCAACGGGTTTCCTGTTAGCATGGTCCACTGGCCTTATTGATAGTACACAAAGAGTATAGACTGATAGTACATGAGCGCCACCTAGCGTTATCTCGGCTGGCAGGGAAGCCCTATTCGTACATTTGAGATTCTGGGCTTGAGAATGCTAATTTGTTGATATTAGCGAATTGCCACTGTCCAGAATCTCTGATTGGCTATGTTTAAAATTATGGCCAGGATGTAATTTTTACTGCAATGGTTGATATTCTGGGCTTGAGAATGCTAATTTGCCGATATTAGGGCATTGCCATTGTCCAGAATCTTATATCCACTGTTGTGAATCTTTATCGTAATGTTTGAGATTCTGAGCTTATGCCTGCTAATCTGCTAATATTAGGTGAATACCTACTCTCATATCAATCACTCCCAGAATCAAACCCTGTGAAATAAATAGCAAATTAGAAGGAGAGGAAACCTCCGTAGTGTTTGTCACCGTGCCATTAGGAATGAAACACCTTCACCCATTTACTCGCAATGCGTTGGAGCGACTCACCATTACGAGTTCAACACTGCGCATGTGTTGGCTTCTCGTGAAGCTGAGTTGAGTTTGCGTTCCGCTTGTTTAGTTGATCTAGATGTATTGCGTTGTAACATGCTGTATAGTTGACACGCTGTACATTCCACACCTGACTACCTAGGCTCATGTAAGCGACAAAGTGATACATTATATTAGCAAGAAATATCGATATTTTCAGTCATGTATAGGAACGCCCATGCCATGTTTCTTTGTTTGTTGGGGCTATATACCCTAGCAACATCTAAGGTCATATCAGGACGGGTACCAACTTGTGACAGTGTGCACTTATGGTGACTTCATAGTGCTGCCTCACTGGGAAACTGGGTCGTTGGCACCAGGATGCAATATCCTACACAGTCGCATTATCCTGATAATGAGCAAACCAGTCCTTGCCCTATCCTAGAAATGCTGAGCGCCAGGTTAGGTAGTGACAAGTATAAATTTTGTACATCATTGGTTTGACTCAGCCACAGTTTGAATGCACAGGAATCGAGCCAGCGCTCTTACTGATTGGACCTGCATGAAAGGGAATACTGAGTCAAATTAATAGAACCTGTTACTGCTGATGTCCAGTATTTTGACTTGCATGCCAAAATTAATTTGGCATGTTTTCACTTTAAATATCTCCAAGGTTAATCCTTTAAATTAAAAGTTACTTCAAGCTGGGCTACAGTAGATTACAATCCTCAACCTAACATTTAACTATTAACAAAAATTTCAGAAACTCAAAAACATTTGACTAGGCAAATTTAAGTGAAGCAGTCACTTATACCCAATAGACACTAGGCGATGTTCTCGGTTAACCATCAGGTAGGCTAGTGGCAATATTTAAACAATTAAAAATAATGTATGTAATATTTAAACAATGAATTATAATGTATGTCCCTCCATAGTATGTAGTAAGATATTATCATTAGGTGTATGCTTTGCTTAAGATATCCCAGTGTAGCGGTATAAAGTGGTCCTACCTGATTCCTGCCCCCCCCCCCTTCCAATAAAATATTGGTATGAAGCCGCCATGGGGCAATAATGTGCCAGTATTATACCACCCCGACAGAATAAAACATCCCTCCCTCATTTTGTTTACGAGACTCAAATACTCTCTAGAACAATTTTGAATTTTCTTCTGTTTATATTATTTATATCTTCCGGATAGACAATAAACATATATGTAGTTGGACGAGATAAACTCTGGCTGGTACCTCTAAAGGCCCCTCCGTTTAATCAAATAGTTCAAACATCAAAATACAACAGTCAAACAATACAACATCAAATAACAAGCAATCAATCAAAAAGTCCAAATAGACAATGCGTGTCGCGCCGCCCAAAATCGCTTACCCCGCAAATCTTCCTCCTGGTTGGAGGATAGCCCGCCGCCCGCGAATGGCTCCCCAGCAAATCTTCCTCCTGATTGGGGGAGGCCTGCGTCTCCGTGAACCAAGAGACCGGGGGGGGGGGGGGGGGGAGTACAGGCGGCACAGCGACCAGCCCCCAGCCGGTCGCGTCACAATAGGGCCCCCTACAGCCTAAATAATATTAGCATAACTAGTTATACCCCAGATAATCAAATAGGTGCTTGGAGAGTGTCAGGATTTTAAATGGAGACCTCGTTCACCTCACTCTAATAAAAGGTGTAAAATCCCGGAGGCAAAAATTACAAACAAAACGCACATCGAAAATTATAAGCAAAACACGTGCCAGCAGGAGGGCTTGTGTGTTATGCACAGGGTCCGGTCCATACAAGGCCTAGAAAGTCTTGAAAAGTCTGGAACTTCATTTTCCCCATTTCAAGGCCTTGAAAAGACTTGAATTTAACCTGTTTTGGGTAATTAGTCTTGAAAAGCCTTGGAATTCCATTAAACTGATCTAAATTAGTCTGAAATCGCCATTCACCATTTTTCTTTCTTTCTGAAATCCAAATGAAAATAGTTTTGAATTCCTATCAAAATCAGCCTTGAAATAGCCTTGAATTCCGTATCTTTCTATGAGTACGGACACCGTTTGCATTGCATGCCTGGTATTCATAGTGGGCAATGTTTTACCAGGGAGACAAAATTATACCAGTATGAGGTTCCCCAGCAGTTATATACTGGTATATTATTGCTGATGGGGGGGGGGGTGCAAGAGCATTCCGGGGGGGGCAGTATTATTTCTTTACACCGGTGCCATGTCATGACAAAAGCTTAGCAGAAACTAGACTGCCAATGTAAGGAATGGGTTATCCCTAGCTCAAATAAGTGCATCGTATATTAAAGGGAAATAGTCTGATGGAAAACATCAAACCTGATTTTGAGACATAACTGTTTCATGTTTTGTTTCTAGTAGATGTGGTTCTACTAATACTATATATAACAACTGAACATGAATCATCAATTTATAAGTTTTAATTTGCGTCAAACACTAATTTGTCCCATTGATCACGGATTGTGATTGTTTTTGTTTTGAATTGTTGATAAATTTGATTAATATCGGTATTACATGATGCTGGTATGCGTCAATGACTTCCACATAACAGATGAGTTTGTGATTAACAAAAGAATTGACTTTAACATTAGATTCACCACTCAAAATACACGACCTTATGATCTCAGACATACTGTCTGCAAGGAGCATCATAGGCAGCTAGGCGTGGATTGCATCAGGGAGCCTAGATAGTGTAATGGTTAAACCCCCTAATAGAAGGAAGTGTTTGTTCAAATCCTGCTCTGGGCACAATATTTAACATTTTCATCACCCCTAGGACACTTATAATGTAATGTATGCTGGAAACTAACGAAAAGGTTTAGTCATGACAATTTGGAATTTTAAATCTGTAATGTTGTTCCTTGATTACAAAAACTTACATGTTGCCACATGAAAGTACAGATATTGCTAAAAAAATAGATTTTTCTGATAGGCGCCAAAAGCCATTTTGAATTTCATTATTATTATTTTTTTAATCCAATGATGTAGATTCTACACCCGGTTGTTATATTATTTGTAGGATTTCATTTACCAGAAAAAGCAATAATCATTTGTTGTCTTGAGACAAGGCTCCACCTAAAATCCAATTATGCCACTAGACTAAAAGTTACCATATTGTGGGTTATGCATTGAATGTATATGTTTCGACAGGGTGCTACCTAGATATATGCACCATGTGTGATAAGTGTACAAAATAAAGTTGATCAAATTGTAAGTTTGTGTCGGGTTCAGATTTGTATGATTGATTTCTGATGGTTTAATGCTGTGTTGGCAGAAAGGGCCATATTCAATGCAAACTATCAGTTGTCTTTATTTAAAGCTTTGTTCATCACATTTATATGCCTGCATTGAAATTTACATGAAAATCCTAAATGGTCAAATGACAGCCAAAATTATCTCACATGCAATTTTGAAGTGGTTAAATTTGTGTCAAATGATAGTGCCCCCTGCCCATGGACCCCATCCACATTTGACAAACAACTATAATGACTCGAGACCCACTGCCCGTACTTTAGACCCATTACCACCACTGAATAACTACATCTTCAACCAGCAATGCACACAATATAAACCACTATACATGCACAACATGGCACTATTTAAAGACTAACCGTTATTAAAACCTAGTCTAACTGATATACAAACAGCATATGATTTAACCACTAGTGTACATTACTGCACACTCTATCTTGATGCATATACCTTGCACTATGTTGAGTACCTATGCTGTACACTAAGCAGCATAGGCTGCTCCCCCACTTTCTTTTATGTTCAGAATGGGTTGTGCTGCACACAATGCAACACATTCCACTTCCACTATATACAGATGAAATGCGACCACTCCAACGGCTGGAAGACCAGTGCCCCGGCAGTGACAAAATATGTATTCAGATGAATAAAAATATTTACCAAAAAAAACAACAAAAAACATCTAACCTCCAAAATGTCTCGCTAACTCCAGTCTGATGCTGTGGGTGTTCGTCAATACATGGGCCGATTTATATTATGAGACTTGTTTGGTTGCTGGCCCTATGCATGTAATTTTTCTTGTATATACTCCTGAATAAGTAGTGCCCATAGATAATGAGGGACCCAAAACTGTACAGAGCTAACCTCTTGTTTGGGTGTTATGTTCTAGCAACATCTAAGCCCCATATTCAAACCGGGATTCGAACTAACCAATAATCGGTAAATATAAAAAAATCCGGAATTCCGCGAAATCAAGATATTTCATCCCTGATATACAGTCTGAGAGGTTGAGGTAAACTTGGCTTGGTTTTTGCAAATTGTTTTGTAGTTTTCTAAGTGATAGCGACTCGGTAAAGCCTCTAATTGCGGGTTTCTTGGGTGTGAGTTTTTGTTTTTTTACAAGTAATGTCAACACACTTGCAAAGGCTAAGGCTCGAATCTGTGGCTGTGTAGGCAGGCTATGGTGAAATCAATACAGACAAAGAGAAAGGAAGAGTATAAAGTGTAAAGAAGAAAAGAGAGTCCAGCTTGCTTGCTTTTGGGGGTGTTCGGAACCTTACAACGGTTACCGGCTCCAGAACTGCAGCAATATAGAAAGGCCCGATAAATTGGTCCAATCTTTGGTTGAAGATTAATCTTCAGTAGAGACGGTTGTAGAAACTGTGGATGTCTTTACAACATTCAAAACGGTGAATATCACCTTATTGTTTCTGGATATCAGTGATCTGCCCACCACCACAAGCTGTATGGCCCCATGGCCACCACCAACCTTGACCTTTGAGTGTGGCGATCCCTATCCCAGCAGAGGGGGTTAGGCCCTGAGTGCACTCACACCCAGACCTGCCAGCACCACTATGTCTATTTACATCCCACTCAGGCACCACCAACCCATACATATATATATACATACATCCGCCTGGTCACATACACCGATCAGTAATAGAACATTTGTATTCCCCCCTATGCCGAATATCGGAATATTTTATACACTGTCAGTAATTCCGTAGATAATTTTTGTCGCTTCCTAGCCAGGCGCTCGGCATTATTACTATAGAGGGGGTGTAATGACATCATGAGGCAACTTTTTGTGGCCATATTGGATGACATACAGAAGGCTTGCAACTGCCTACACTGTGGTTATTTACTGATTTGTTGGTTTATTTGTCACTGTTTTGAGCAGTTTGGCTTCAGAAGTTGTTGCTAAAGTGTTTCAGTAAACACATTGGAGGTAAACTGCCCAGAACCTCCCATACCACAGGAAAACTCTGTTTTACTGCATCTGCATGCATTCACAACATGGCTAGGGAGGGTGCTCGTAATCCAAGATGGCAGCCCGCTGACCGCTGACTGCTAAGTTAGGTACCCTAGAAACCGCCGGGAGCGCCACCCTCGCCGGACCGATAAAACTCGTACAACTTCTTGCGACCTCCTGAGCTGCACGGTCATGTCGGAAAACGGCACCACACGTGCAGCACAGGCACACTGCATTCACTGCTACATCCGTTTTTGAAGCACAACAGACTTAAGCACAGATAGGTTCAGAGACGTGCAACGAAACTAGTTGCAGTTATAAAGGACTTACCCTATGAACAAAGGCTCAGGAAATTGAAACTTCCTACCCTTTCCTACAGAAGGAAAAGAAGTGACATAATTGAAGTATTTAAAATTATGAAAGGTTTTGATAAAATAGATATGAACCAATTTTTCACCTTGAATAAAAGAGAAGGCAGCCGGGGCCATACTCTTAAACTAGTAAAACCCAGAGCCATTTCAAAATTAAGGCAACACAGTTTCTCAAACAGGATCATAAATATATGGAATAGTCTCCCACAAAATGTTATCGATGCCGGCTCAATAAATTCATTCAAGAACCGATTAGAAAAAGCATGGGCTGATGATACAGGGAAATTTGACCACTTATTCACCACATGCTACTAATTTATTCCTTGTGTTGCTAATTACTTGCACTCAAGCAAAAATGAGAGACAAATAAGTGTTCACCCTTCCTGTCTACAGCCGTGTTTACACGGGCAATTGTGAAGCGAATTAGACAAAGCGATTCATATGAAGCGAAGTAGCGGCGCGTTTACACGCAGCGAGTTTGAAAGTGTTTCGGCGCCGGGAACCAGCAGCCTTAGTTCCGCCTGTAGTCGGCAAGCACTGCTATTTGTTTACTTTACACTCGTCGATTCGACGCCGATGTAGCTGCTACGTTAATATTGCTTGGAATTTATGGTTAATTTAATTAAATTTCATTATTTGAGGATTTAATTCGGTTAGATATGATCGCATTTAATAGATTTCGGCCTAATCGGTCCCTAACACTGCCGGGCACCAGCGATAGTTACAGCTGCGCATGTAGCCGGCAAGCACTATTTCCGCCCGGGAACCAGCGGAATCGCTTCATATAAACCACCTCCCAAGGTGGATTACATAAAGTGAATCATATGAAGCGAATCAGCCCTAATCCGCCCCAGAGTCCTGTTTACACGGCGAATGTGAGGCGAACTAGGCAAGGCGATTTATATGAAGCGATTTAACTCTCCCGTGTAAACACGGCTTACCAATCACTATATCACTATAACAGATAGAGACTATTTTCAGTGTTGTATGACATTTGGAAGGCATTTTACTAAGCCATTCAAGTCTTCAGATGCAGAAATCAGAAGTAAGACTGCCAGGAATGTCCATGTTAACTATTAGAATGTGAAAATCTACCATTTTTTCTTCCTAAAACTGGTCATACAATGACTACAACTGGAATCGCAACTCTAGAATCTGGCAGCCAAAAGTTGGTGTCAGGCAGTTTTTACTGGATTCTCTAGGCTAGTCTAGGTCAGAATTTTATGGCTGGGGTGAGTGACTCACATAACACAGCCTACTATTATGCATCCTAAATAAGGCACTTCTCTAGTGCATTAGCTAATCCAAAAAATCTTAAATTCAACAAACTTCAAATGCACATATCTCATTCAATTTTTGGAATATCTTAAAAATTCTAAAAGCATATTGCTTTTGATTCATTAGAGCTTCCAATGAACTTATAATTTGAATGTTTGGAATAATTTGAAAATTGTACTGGGGTACCTAGCTAAGTAATGACGTCACGTGCACTCCCTCAATTAGGATACTGCAACTTGAGGACTCCTGTGCTCAGTGTCAGGATAATGTGACTGCCTGAGTGGGATATGAGGTCATGGTGCTGGCAGCCTGGTCTCCCAGTGAAGCAGCACTATAAAGTCGCCATGAGTGCGCACTGTGTCAAGTCGGTACCCGTCCTGATTTGACCTTCGATGTTGCTAGGACGTAAAACAACAACAAACCTTAGACTATAGTGGCGCCACCTAATGAGAGAAAGCGCACTCTGAAAGTTCTCTCCATTAGATGGTGCCTCCATTAGATGGCGCCACCACTTTAACATCCCCTCAAAGAAATAGTATTTTGATTTCCCTATGTGGTGGCTCGTCAAAGGTAATTATTTTCGGAGAGGGTTACAATTATGTGCAACTCTTTGGTTGACTATATTATTTTAGATATAATCAGAAACGGGTAATTAGTCAACAGTAAACTGTTACTGTAGTGTAGGCTACGTATATATCCCATTGACTACGAAAAATGGACAATTTCTCAGCTGTCATAGGTGGATACATTATACGTCACGCTATTACCTACATAAGAGTGTATCTGAGCTTTCTCCCTCCCTCTCTCTCTCTCTCTCTCTCTCTCTCTCTCTCTCTCTCTCTCTATATATATATATATATATATATATATATATCGCGCCCAGTCGTGAATATGCAAGTGGGTAGCGCCGGCTGGTGGAATAGCCTGCCACCCCCCACCCGGTTCATCGAACCGGCGGGTGGGGGGGGGGGGGGGCAGCACCATGCGCTACTTACATATGCATATACGTACTATATAGGTATAGCAATACCTCAGGGAGTTTGACGCCCCTGCCTTGCAGAGTTGTAAACCACTGCCTTGTGGTACAGGTTCTTGACAGAACCGAAGGCTAAGGGAGCAAACCCTAAACAGAAAACCATGTCACTGTGGCAGCATTAAGAGCGGTTGATGTATGGAACTCCCAACCAGCCACTGCAGGGACAAATAGTTTTGCGCCTGTCTTGACATGTTCTTGCCGGTGTGAAACCTCTATTTGCTCCCCGAGAGAGTGCCGCTGGTAACTTGCAAAAGCCAGCAGCACTTCAACACTTTTGCAGGCAGCTTTCATGAAATGGACCGACTCATGGACGCAACTCTCACAGCAGAGAGCTAAATGGAGAGCGGCAGTCAAGTAATGAAAGCAGTCTTTGTCGCATCGCGACCGACAGCATGATGATGATGACGTTAGTATATATATATTTATATATATATTTTTATATATATTTTTATATATATTTATATATATATTTATATATATATATATATATATGCTAATTGTAGCAGGAGTGAAGTTGATTTCGGCGCTGTACAGGTGGCGCCTCATTCGCGCGCGCCAGTTGCGCGGGTGCGCGACTCCTAATACATGTAATACAGTAGAACAGTAATAATAAATAATAATTAAACCTTGGTATACGCTGCGTTCTTTATATTATTATAATTAATTATAATACACATTATATGGGCGATCGTTTGGGACCCAAATAAAGGGATCAATATAGGAGAGTGGTCAATCTGCGGCGATAGTCAATTAGAGAGGTTATATATATATATATATATATATTTTTTTTTTTTTTTTATTGAGGCTGTATTTATACTGTCCATAGCATATAAGCCTGGGTATTCAGGCTTGTTTTCAATGCTGGCCAGCTGTAGTGTTGGTGTTGTCTTATCACACAGTAGCTGCTGATAAGGTATTTGATTGCCTGTATTTCAGTAGCAGATAGATAGTTGGTTGGTCTGGTTAGTACTATAGTAGTCTATGTTAATTTTTTTGGATTTTCTTGGCATATATGTGCTTTATTTTTTCTACTCTTATTTCTAGACTAGCCTACTCCTATTTACATATCATAGGCTTGTACGCAGCTGTGAGGTGTGTTATCTGGGTGCTTTTGGTATGGTTACCTTCCATTGGGCGTCTCGCTGGTGGGCCGTGACATGTATCACCTGCCCCTTTGCGGTGCAGCTTAGTTGGGGGTTCCTAGCCTTATTTTGCACAGATATTTTTTGTATGTTTTTTAGGTCAGGAATTTGTCGTTCCTTTACTGTTTGGGCATTCCACACCTTGGCAGCCATTTCTAGCGTGCTTCTCTCGTGAGCTTTTATTTGGCTTCTGGTCTGCTTTAGTAGTGGCGCATTATTTGCTCTAGTTGCCCTTTGTGGTTTTGTTAGGAGTTTATTGTCTTGACTATAGCTGTATGCTAATGTTTTCAGATGAATTATTCTCCTATTTTCTAGCAATTTTACTTTGGTTCTTTTGTGTATGTCATAGGTGGGGTGCAGCTTGTCTACTCTGAGGCAGATTTTCAGGGCTCTGTTCTGTAGTGTTTGCAGTTTTTTTAGAAGTTCTTTCTTTGCACCCATGTAGTTTACATCTCCATAGTCAAAATAGGGTAGCACCATGCCCTTGAAGATTTTTATTGACATTTCTTGTGTCATGTAGTCTCTTAGCTTTGCAAATAGCCACAGTTTGTGGTTTACCTTTTGGACAATTTTGTTTATACATAGGTTGTAGTTTAGTTGGCTGTCCAACTCAAGGCCTAGGTATTTGTAATGGTCTACATTTTCTAGTGTTTGGCTTCCTAGCTTACAGTGTAGTTTTCTTTCTGGCATTTGTTTATGCGAGAAGAGAACTGTTTTTGACTTGCTTGTGTTGATGGTTATTTTGTTGGACTCACACCACTCATCCAGTTTTAGTAGGAGCTTGTTTAGTTTAGTTATTACCTCCTCTTCTGTGGTGCCGTTTGCATATATGACTGTGTCATCTGCATATAGTTGGAGGCATTCGGTTTGTAACCATTTTTCAAGATCGTTTATGTAGATTATAAAGAGCAGTGGCCCTAGCACTGACCCTTGGGGTACACCACATGTGACAGGTTGGTTGTCTGATAGTGTATTGTTTATTTTTGTTCTCTGTTGCCTGTCTTTCAGGTAGCATTTTTATCCAGTCCATAGTGTTGGATTTTATGCCCATGGATTCTAGTTTTTCCAATAGTATGTTATGGTCTACTGTATCGAATGCTTTGCTGAAGTCAATGAAGGCTGCTCCAACTAATTGTTTTTGGTTCATTGACGCCAATATGTCATTTGTTAGGTTAGCTATTGTTTTAGATGTGGAGTGCAGTTTCCTGAAACCTCCTTGTCTTTCGTTTAGTATATTGTTTTTTTCCAGGTGTTCATTTATGTGTCTATGTAGCACTTTTTCAATGAGCTTGCCTGGGGTTTGAAGAATCGATATTGGCCTGTAGTTTCCCATGTTTTGTTTGTCTCCACTTTTGTGGATAGGGGTAATGGTTGCCATTTTCCAGGCTGAGATAAAATGCCCCTGTTCAAAGGAGATGTTGAATAGGTCGACTATAGTGGCTGGGATGGCTTGGAGTGCCTCTTTCAGCATTTTGGTTGGTATTTCGTCTATTCCACTTGGTTTATTTGTGTCTATGTCATTTATTAGTTTTTTTTACTTCTATTATATCTGTTTTGCAGGTGGGGATTTCATTCTGCACAGTTCCTGATCTATTTTCCCACCTTTTTTTAAATTTTCCTGACAGCGTTTGTCCTATTGTGGACAAAGTGCGTGTTCAGTTTGTTTGCTGCATCTTTGTCTGAGAGTATTGTCCCTTCGTTATCTTGGAAGGTTGTGTGCTCTTCTTTGTTATTTTTGGGGAATAATAGGTCTACATTCTTCCAGAATCTGTTTGTATTGCTTCCCCAGTCTCTGTCCTGCTTTATTATGTATTTCTTTTTTGCTGTTCTCACAGCTTTGAGAGAGTGGTTTCTGGCAATATGGTAGGCCAGTTTGTCTTCTATAGTTTCTGTGAGCTTTGCTTTATTACCCAGTTTACTTTTGGCTATGATGAGCGTTAGCAGGTCATTGTCTACCCAGGGGTCCTGGTTTTTTTTGTATTTTTATTTTCTTAATGGGGCACATCTCGTCAGCTGATTTTCTTATTTCTGCGATGATGTTGCCCCAATAGATATTAACATCATCTCTGTTTTGTGTGATGTTGTTTATGTTTTGGTGCAGATGATTTTTTTAATGCATCTTCTGAGTAGTTTTTTAGGGACCTGCCCATCTTATACTCATAGTGATTTGTGCTTTTTAGTTTTTTCCTTGTTACATATATTAGCTCATGATCACTTATACCCCAGCTCCTGGTGCCCCATTTAGTGGCGTGGTTTGAGTTGGTTAGTATTAGGTCAATTGTGGTGCTATTTTTACTGAGCCTTGTTTTTTCAGTGATGAGCTGTTGTAGGCCTAAGATTTTGATTGTGGTTTGCAGCATTAGTTTGTTTTTATCATTGCTGTTGTAATTTACATTAAAGTCTCCTAGTATGAAGATTTCTGCCTTTGTCAGTTTTTTTATGGTGTTTATGCTCTTCTCTAGGGCTTCAATGAAGAGTTCAATTTCCCCTGATGGAGGTCTGTAGAGGCTTGCTATGGCTATATTTGCTTGCTTTTCATTTTTTATTAGGCACCATAGTAGTTCTATGTGTTCATTTGATAAGTTAGCTGTTATTAGTGCTTCAGGATCTAGAATTTTGGTGTCTTTGCAGTAAAGGCAACACCTCCACCCCTTTTTATGTTTGGATTAGTGTGTTATTTAGCTGCCTATCATTGCGTACAAGCCTATATCCAACTATGATTGAAGGTGTTGTTTTTGTGGTTGTCAGAGAACATGTTACTGACAGTGCCAGTAATGTCGAGAATTTTCTTTTTAGGTGTAATTTTATTGTGTCGATTTTGTTGGATGCACTCTGGCAGTTTAGGTGGGCAAAGTGTGTGCACCTCCCAGCTTGCATACAATTTCATTCTACCATATATAATTTGTGCTTTTCGGTGAGTGGTTGCATGATTTCGCGAATTTTACTTTTAAGTTTTAGTATAGATATGAGTTTGGAGTGTGTTAGTGGGGGGGGGGGTGTGTGCGGAGCATGCAGCAAACGCATCTCCCTCTGGTGGGTAAGATTGTGTAAGTCACTGCACTTATTACCTGTATGTATTTAAAATAGTAAAAACAAAATAAATTAAAAAAAAATAAAAAAACAAAAAAAAAAAAAAAAAATAAAAAGAAAAAAAAGAAAAATAACAAAAAAAGCAATAAAAAAAAAAAAAAAAAGAAAAACAAAAACAAAAAGAAACAAAAAAAAAAAAAAAAAAAAAAAAATAAAAAAAGAACAAAAAAAAAAAATAAAAAAAAAAAAAAAAATAAAACAAAAAAAGAAAAAAAAAAAAATAAAACAAAAAAAAAGAAAAAAAATAAAAAAAAAAAAGAAAATAAAAAAAAAAAAAAAAAAAAAAAGAAAAAAAAAAACAAGAAAAAAAAAAAAAAGAAAAAAACAATAAAAAAAAAAGAAAAAAAAAAAAAACAATAAAAAAAAAAAAAGAAAAAAACAAAAAAAAAAAAAAAAAAAGAAAAAAAAAAAAAAACAAAAAAAAAAAAAAAAAAAACAAAAAAAAAAAAAAAAAAAAAAAAAAAAAAAAAAAAAAAAAAAAAAACAAAAAAAAAAAAAAAAAAAAAAAAATAAAAAACAAAAAAAAAAAATAAAAAAAAAAAAAAAAAAAAACAAAAAAAAAAAAAAAAAAAAACAAAAAAAATCAAATAAATAAAAAAAACAAAAAACAAAAAAAAAAAAATAAAAAAAAAAAAAAAAAAAAAAAAAAAAAAAAAAAACAGAAAAAAAAAAATAAACAAAAAAAAAAAAGAAAAAAAAAACAAAAACAAAAAAAACAATAAAAAAAACAAAAGAAAATAAAATAAAAAAAAAAAAAAAAAAAAAAAAAAAAAAAAAAAATAAAAAAAAAAAAAATAAAAAAAAAAAAAAAAAAAAAAAAAAATAAAAAAATAAAAAAAAACAAAAACAAAAAAAAAACAAAAAAAAACAGCCAAAAAACAAAAAAAACAAAAAAAAAAAAACAAAAAAAAAATAAAAAAAAAAAACAAAAAAAAAAAAAAAAAAAAAAAAAAAAAAAATCAAAAAAAAAAAAAAAAAAAAATAAAAAACAAATAAAAATACAAAAAAAAAAAAAAAACAAATAAAAAAAAAAAAAAACAAAAAAAAAAAAAAAAAAAAAAAAAAAAAAACAAAAAAAAAAAAAAAAAAAAAAAAAAAAAACAAAAAAAAAAACAAAAAAAAGAAAAAAATAAAAAAAAAAAAAAAAAAAAAAAAAAAACAAACAAAAAAAAAACAAAAAAAAAAATAAAAAAAAAAAAAACAAAAAAAACAAAAAAAACATAAAAAAATAAAGAACAAAAAAAAAAAAAAAAAAAAAAAAAAAAAAAAAAAATAAAAAAAAAAAACAAAAAAAAAAAAAAAACAAAAAAAAAAAAAAAACAAAAAAAAAACAAAAAAACAAAAATAAAAAAAAAAAAACAAAAAAACAAAAAAAAAAAAAAAAAAAAAAAAACAAAAAAAAAAAAAAAAAAGAAAAAAAAAATCAAAAAAAAAAAAAAAAACAAAAAAAATAAACAAAAATACAAAAAAAAAAAAAAAAAAAAAAAAAAAAAAAAAAATAAAAAAAAAAAAAAAAAAAAACAAAAAAAAACAAAAAAACAACAAATAGATGGGTTTGTCATTCTAGCCGCGTGGTGCATAGCGGGATATGTGGAAGAAAAACAAACCTGCGCGAAGCACATGGCTAATGCTAAGACACTGACAGCTGCTATGAAAACTGCTAGTTTCAGCTCATCTCAGCTATTCTTTGAAACATAGAACACCAACTAACAAAATATATATAATAAATTAAGATGTTAATCTTTTATCCAGCATTGCATTTATATCAATCTAATCAGCATATCTTATGCCATCCGCATTTAGATTTAAACAAATCTGGTCACTCAGACTAGTGTTAAAGCCATAGCCAGTGTAGTAAATGACTGATTGTTTTGTGTGGAATTGTATGTTTCTTATCTCAAAATGTTTAACTATGGCTAGTTTTGTCTCAGATCCTTATATTGCATGCGTTCATCCATGTGTATGCCAAATTGCTATGTATCTTTATTAATTTTGAATAAAGTCAAAGCTTTGCCCTACGCGTATCGGCCAACTCAATGTTTCAGCGCATACGCAGTCGGAATGACGATCTCGTCTATTGTTTTGCTAAATTCATGTAAAGCAGCCATTCCTTACACGCGGTATGCGGTATGCGAATGGCATGATTCCTTACACGCGGTATGCAGTATGCGGTATGCGGCACACGACTGGCTATATTTAACAAATATAAATAAACAATTATTCTCCATACTGCTCTGTATATGACCAAATATTGCATTTATATCTATGTACCTTTTTGTACGTCACATGGGGGTTCCTACCTTTATTATAACCAAATTATAGATAAGTATTCATATTTCTGTGCATATGGTAGCATTTATAGCTTTCCCCTAACCTTATGTCTTCCGGGTGCCCAGCTCACCATGTGTTTCCCCTCCTCACCCCTGTGTGAGACCATTCCGTAATGCTCAGTCACCTCTCCTGGTGTTAAACTAATGGACACATCAGACTCAGGTTTCTATTCGCACCCAGCTTGATGCATACCGCATGCCACACTGATCGCTACATGGACCGATCGGAAAAACGCATTCGCATTCACATTCACATTCGCATACCGCGTGTAAGGAATGTAGCTCATAGGTTTCAAGGCGTTTCAAATTTTTGTCGCATTCGCATTCACATACCGCATAACGCATGTAAGGAATGCGCCCTTTATGGCTAAAAAAACAACCACATCGGTGCGGGTGACACTGGATATATCCCGCATAAATAATCAATTGATTGACGATGACTCAACGCCGTGAGAGCAGCTCAATAGAGGGAGTGCACGTGACATCATCACTCAGTGGTCAGAGGTCAGCAATCAGCCATCTTGGATTACGAGCACCCTTGCCTAGCCATGTTGTGAATATATGCTGATGCAGTAACATAATTTTCCTTGTGTTCTGAGCTGTTCTGGGCAGTTTACATCCAATGTGTTTACTTTCAGCACTTTAACAACAAATCTGAGGCCAAACTGCTCAAAACAGTGACAAATAAACCGACAAATAGGTAAATAAGCACAATGTAGACAGGTGCAAGCAAGCCTTCTGTATGTAATCCAATATGGCCACCGAAAGTTGCCTCATGATGTCATTACACCCCCTCTATATCATATTCAGGGTGATTAAAATAGAGAATAATAAAGTTTGATCAACATAGTTTGTAGCTTTTAACAAATAAATAATAACATCAAATTTGAAATAAGGAGAAAAGGGGTGACAATGTTCCACATGTGTGTGCCTGTTTCTGTCCTTTAACGTTACACTATCGCATTAATCAGCATGATAAGAACGTAACATAGTTACTGATATCAGATGGGCTGTGCATACATGTGTCTGTGTTATTTTTACACGAATTTAGTTTGTGGTACTTTGACCGGATATTCCGAATGTCCCACATTCCACATGTGACCTTTTAACTCCGTGACGGTTCGAAAACGCAGTTAAGACATTGGTTTTACAATGTACCCGTATGCGATTTTCCAACACGCAGTATATATATATGTATGTATATATATATATATATATATATATATATATATATATATGTATATATATATATATATATATATATATATATATATATATATATATACAGAGCACCGAGCGCGGTGGCTGAATCGATAGAGTGCATGCCTCCCAGAACGGGAGATCGGAAGTTCGATTCCCGGTCGAGTCAAAACCAATGACATACAAAATTGGTACTAGTTACTTCCTAGCCTGGTGCTCGGCATTATTACAATATTAGGATAGGGTAAGGACTGGTGTGTTTAGTGTCAGTATAATGTGACTGAGTGGGATATCAGGTCATGGTGCTGGTGACCTGGTCTCCCAGTGGGGCTGCACTATAAAGTCGCCATGAGTGCGCACTTTCACAAGTCGGTACTGGTCCTGATATGACCTTAGATGTTGCCAGGATGTAAAGCTCAATCACTACTGCAGTGTTACTTGTCGTCTGTACTGACCTCTAAGTTTTACTGAGTCTAAGGCAAGGTTTTCTATTAGTTTGATGTGTTGTGTCCTGCAACATGTAAGGTCATATCAGGACTGGTACCGATATCCCACTCAATCACATTAACCTGACACAATTTTGTAAGTTACTGGTTTGACTTAGCCGGGATTCGAACTCGTAACCTTCCGGACCAGAAGCCTGTGCTCTACTGACTAGGCAACCACGTCCGGTCTAAGGTAAGGACGGGATGTGGTGGCTGAATCGATAAGAACACCTGTCCGTGTAGAAGGTCAGGTGTTCGAATCCCTGCTGTGTCAAACCAATGTCTTACCAAATAAATACTTGACACTACCTAGCATGGCTCTCGGCATTAAAGCGGCAGTCCGATGAAGCATCAAATTTTCAAAACCAAAATAATTATATGGATTTGACCCTACATATCTAACTTAGATATTGATGCACATATTAAGCATTTATTGCCACATTGAAGGGAACACTGAGATAATTTGACAGAACCTGTTACTGTTGAAGCCTATGGTGTCAGAGTTTTGGCGTGCTTACCAAAACTAAGTTTGCATGTTTGAATTTCATATATCTCAAAACTTATCCATTTAAACTTATCCATTTAAAATAAAAGTTACTTCAACCTGAAATAAGATAGGTTTATAACGATCAATTTAATATATTTATCTCAGAAAAATGACCAAAACAAACTATCGGACGATGCAGCTTTAATAGGATATGTCAAGGACTGGTTAACTCAGTAAATATAATTGTGTGGGATATCAGGTCATGGTGCTGGTAAGGGTAGCCAAGTTTCCCAGTGAGGCAGCACTATAAAGTCACCATGATTACATAGTCACAAGTCAGTATCCGTCCTGATATGATCTTAAAGTTAAATGTTGCTATAATATAAATCCACAAACAAACAAATTCAGACAAGAAGCCACAGAGGTAGGCGTGGATAAGGTGATTGCATCAGGATGCCTAGATAATCTAATGGTTAGGATGCTAGCCCTCAGAATGGCTCTCGGGACAATGTTTCCCACTTCAAACATACTGCATGACACTGGTTCCATGACCATGATCCTGTAAAGATATGAGTTTTAAGGTTCGTGAACTTACCTTATATATGTATGGAAGTTCATTGCCTTATATGTGTAATTGTAAGCTTTAGACGACTTATGGATGTAAGCCATTTAAAAGATTTATGTTTCCAGGGGAATGTGTGTAGTAGCCTGCACTGACCTCTCAGGCAAGGAGTCAGATAGACAGGTAGGCGTGGATATGGTGATTGCATCAGGGAGCCTAGATAGGTTAATGGTTAGGATGCTATCCCCGGAATGGCAAGACGTGTGGGTTCGAATCCTGCTCTAGGTGCAATATTTCCCATTTACACCACCCCTTGACAAATATATATATATATATATATATATATATATATATATATATATATATATATATATGTAAGAATAGCACGGCAACACAGTGTTGGTGGGTACATCGTTTATTACAATAGATAATAATAGCATAAGAAGGGTAATGCACCTGGCTGGGCCTCAAATGCCCTACCTAAATCAATGTGAAGAATAAAAGAAAACTTTGGAAGCTGGGAAGTGTGGCTGCACTGACTGGTCGAGACACACTGAGGCGACCAGAAGGCAACAGGTGGAGGGAGGACCCGGACCCACCTGGTGGGTTGGCCGCATACTATCCTGTGACCCCCCAGGAGCCCCTGGGTGGCAGCACGGTGCAATTCCGTTACATCCGCATATACGTTGTATATACGTGGGTATATATATATATATAGATTTTAAAGTCTTAGACTACATGTGTATATATAGTATAGTTATACGAGTCTTACCTTGGTACAGATGATGGATAACTGTTGTTTTACCGAGGTATAAGCCTCGGATAGATGTGGGCTAGGGAGAGGTAAGCACGTCCGGTACCAGCAATCTTAACCTACTTATTGAGGATAAAAATGACTTTCAAAACAATGGATACTATTACTTTACCGAAAAGGTACACCAACGGAATAGATGTGTCAGGGTGTGGCGGGAGGGCCCTAGCCCACATCTATCCGAGGCTTATACCTCGGTAAAACAACAGTTATCCATCATCTGTACCAAGGTAAGACTCGTATAACTATACTATTTTACCTCGGTAAACAGCCTCAGGCTAGCCTCAGGCTAGGGAGACCTTTACATAATTCATTTTTATCCTTAATATCATTCTTTCTTATTATTATAACATTCTAAATTTTTGTTCTCACCTATTCTTGTTAGTTGGCGAGAAGACGCTTTGCAACGCCGGTAGGCTTTTCTAGTCGTTTATTATAATGTTTTGCAAACGACTTAGCCGTCTTCCAGCCTGCATGCGCTAGTATTCTTTTCACAGAAATACCAAGCACCCGTGCCTTGGAGACCATGGCTCCTCTAGTTGAGTGGGAAGAGTATTTACTCGTATCCACTCCAGCCAATTTCAACACCGTAATTGTCCATCTGGCAAGTGTGTCTCGTGAAATCGCCTTATGTGGCTTTATAAAGCTCACTAATAGTTGTTGTGATGCACGTAAATCCTTTGTCTTGTATATATAAGCCCGTATGGCCGACACAACACATAATTTCCGATCATTCGGAAAACAGTCTAAGTGAACCGTTGATAAAGGGTCACCTAACGTGTTCGATTTGAGCAATTTTTCTAAATCAAATGTAGCTTGTTCCTTGTCTATTTCTAATCCAGTTAAGGATAAAGCAACAATCGTCTGTCCTCTGTGTCCGGTTACTAACAATAACAGGACCGCAACCTTAAAACCTAACTGTTTTATATCTAACCACGAGTTGTGAGGCCAAGCCTGAAACAACTTAAATACTATAGAAACATCCCAAAACCGACTATACTTTGGTTTTGGAGGATTCCTTTGATAAATTGAACGAAGTAAATAACAAAGAACATAATGTTTTCCAACTGTTTCGCCATCAATTCTAGGTAATATAATTGATAACGCACACCTCGCCGCATTAATCGATCCAAAGGAAAGTCCTTCATCCTCTAGAGAACGAAGAAACCGAGCTACTTGTGAAATCTTTGGATTTGTTGGCTTAACTTTCATTAACAAACAATGTACACCCCCATTTCTTTAAATAGGTTGTATACATTTTGACAGTTCCTGGCCTCCAGGCATCCGATACTATCCTATCCTCAGTAATTCTGTCCAATCCAAATTGCTGTAGCTGCTTCCTTAGAAAAGGAATGCCAATAGGGGCGTCGTTGACACGTCGCCGTGAACCACTAGCGGTCCGTGGTGCGTCAGATTCCCGAGTTTTCTTGGGAATCGTATATGATCTTTTGCCAGTTGTGAAACTGCTGGCAGCCAAGGTTGCGTGTCCCAATCGGGCACCACCAGTATCGCATGTGTCCCTTCCAAGCCGATTTTTCTCACTACTCGGCTGATAATGCTAAATGGTGGGAAAATATAAAAATAATTATTTTCCCAGGTAATAGCAAACGCATCTACTTTCCAAGCATCCGGTTCAGGATGCCAAGAAACATAACAGGGTAACTTGTTATTATTTCGTGATGCAAATAAGTCAACTTCAGGTGTACCCCATTTTTCACAAACGAAGTTAAACAAATGTGTAGAGAGAGACCACTCTAAATGGTCATGGAAATTTCTACTTTTATAATCTGCAAGTGTATTTTGTGACCCTGGAATATGCGCTACAGTCAGCCAGACTTGTTGAGCCTGTGCCCAGTTCCAAATCAGTTTAGATAACTGATTGCAAGACTTTGATTTGGTTCCACCCATGTTACGAATATATGCCATGGCAGTAGTATTATCAGTTAGTATTCTAACCTGTGATTTATTTATCTTTACTAAACTACGTAAGCCCAGATAAATAGCACGCAATTCTAGTGCATTAATATAGTCTGATTTTTCATCATCAAGCCATCTACCTCCTGTTGTGACCCCATCTCGATGAGCTCCCCAACCTTCTAACGAAGCATCAGTAGTAATTACTGTATTAGGTTCCGCCATGCGGATTGGATTTGGTGAACTTGCTATATGTTGCATCCACCATCCAATATCCTGTAACCCTTCTTGCGAAATAAACATCTTTCGCTCAA